>WBMZ01012839.1:0-344114 GCA_013400975.1 Atrichornis clamosus | reverse complement strand
GGGCCGCGGCCGGCCTGGCTGCCTCCCCCCCCCGCCCGGCTGCGGCACACGGGCCTGGGGGCCGGGGGCCGGCGCGGCGGTCGCGGCCCCGGGAGTTGTCACGGCGTGTCCCGGCGGCGGCTGGGAGCCCCCTGGCTCCCTCGGTGTTCGCTCTGCCAACGCCCGTTGTGAGCGGTGCTTGCCCGTATGCTGGGGAGGTAGCGCGGGGAGCTGTGAGACAGCCTGGAGGGAGCGGGACCTGAGCTCCCCAGGTTGTCAGAACGCTTGTCCCGTGGAGGCAGCAAAGGTGGGGGTGTCGAGCGTCTTTCGTATGAGGAGAGACTGCAGAAGCTGGGCCTTTTTAGTCCGGAGAAGAGAAGACAGACGGGATCTCATTAATGCATATAAGTATATCAAAAGCAGGTGCCAAGGGGATGGTGCCAGGCTCTTCAGGTGCCCAGAGTTGGGTGAGGACCAATGGCTGTAAACCAGAACACAAGAAGTTCCAGCTCAGCATGAGAAGAAACTGTACACTGAGGGTGATGGAACATTGGAACAGGCTGCCCAGGGAGGTCATGGAGTGTCTCTCGCTGGAGACATTCAAAACCCACCTGAATGCGTTCCACTGTCACCTGCTCCAGGTGACCCTGCCTTGGCAGGGTGTGGACTGGATGATTTCCAGAGGTCCCGTTCAACCCTAACAATTCAGTGAATCTGTGATTCTGTGAAAACACTCTGCTATGTTGCAGGAGGACCCCTCATACCCCCCGAGTCTTGACTGTACCTACATATGTGTAGTGTGTTTGCCACTCGTGCTGTAAATGTTATGAAGTGGGCAGATGGTATCTGTGCAAGAAACTTTTTCTGAACTTAATTTTTCTTGAGCACATCTAAGTACATAATAAGGAGTCCATAATGCATACTTGTTGTCAAAAATAGCATCGCATTTGTGACAGGTTCAGTTATCAAAGCCCAGCAGAACTGTGTGTTGTTGCTTGAAGTGCTTTAGTATTTGCAGGTTTATACCGCGCTTGCAGGAAAGCTTTGTATTTGTGCTTTAACACAAATTACAAACGGGAGTACATGAAACAGTTGGATCCTGTATTATACGACTTTTTTTCTTTATATATGCAGAGCTACCATTATACTACCTGTGTAATGCGTGGATATCAGGAAACCTGTAATTGCTTTTCAGTTTTGCCAACAAAAGTGCATTTGCATCTGATGACTCTTTCAAGTTGTTTTTTTCCCTGATTTTTCTGTTTTTTCATTTTCAGATATAATTCAGTGGGCAGAACGTATGGCTGGCAAATAGTAAGTATGATACTTTCTGCTGTGCTAAGGTACGCTTAGTGGTGGCTTGGTAATGCTGTGTACAGAAAAATTCTGTCTTCACGTAATTTCTCTAATAGTTTCTGTCTCTCTAAACTCGTCTTGCTAATACAGAGGAAATCACTGCTCTTTTGGAAGACCTCCCATTCCATTTCACCAAGACTTCCCACCTGAATCTGTATGTCTTGGATATTGTTACTACCTCAGGCAGTTGCGTTTTTGCTTCAGCAGAAGTTGTTATGAGGACAGTGTGTGTTGGCCTTTTCCCTTTCTTTGAAATAGTTTTCAAGCTTTTGGTTTCCCTTTGCCTTTCCAGTTGTCGTGTTAGCTAGTTGTGAAGTGCTTGCACCTGAGCTGGCAGCCTCTGGAGGTAATTGTGGGTGCAGAACACGTTGTCTTGACACGGCGTGGTTCTGGTACTTTTCTAGAGCCAGATTAAAACTCCGCAGTGTGAGGATGTGCACGCTGGGGTCGGGAGTGGCACTCCTGTGGACTTTTGAAACCATTCTTTATGGAGATGGGTCAGCATATGTGTTGTAGCCTTTGGGTCTTCGTGCCACCTACCCGACAACACGGGTTGTTTGCCTGCCTGCTTTGCTTTGGCAGAATACAGACTGTGTTCTTGCCTCTGGGCCCTCAGAATAAGAGATGCCCTGGATACTTGCACAGGTTCTTTCTGTTCAGTCTGCTTTCCTGTGTGCAATAAATAATCTTTCTTGTATTACTTTCCAAATGTCTCCGTTGATTTCAAGTTTCAGCAACTTCTGTTGTCCTACTTTACAAATCTCACCTCTTCTTGTTACCATCTGCTCAATCAGGTCTGGCTACTTTTCATTGTGTTTCTTTTGTTTCCTCAGAGTTGTACTTGTAGGGCTCTGCAAAAAGCCTATAATTTCTTTTGTGTCTTTTTCCAGTTTAAGAGGTTCAGCTAATACCTCTTCTATACTCATGCATATTACTTGTTCCTTTGTGCATTTCATGAGAGCCTCGGAGGTGCTGCCTGTGAAAAACGTGTGGATACATGTGTTTTACAGAGCTTTGTTTTGTTTTGCCATAGCGTCTGAACAAATATCAGATGGTAGCAGATTTTGTTCACTGTTGCCCTTCAAAAGAAATTTAATTAGGTGTTTGTAGCTTAAGAGACTTTCTAGTCCCTTATACAAGAAGGCTGTTGCTGTCATGTTTATGATGGCTATTAAACCATTGAAATGCAAACTCTTAACTTTCCCTTACTGTAAGAAAATATTAACTGAAATAATTAGTGATATTTTTGGCCTTGTTGAATGAAAGAACACGTAAGCCACTGCAATTTGATAATGCTGTGGGAAAAAATAGTCCTGTCCTTCCCAGTGGCCTCCTCCTTGATCTTCCCTTTGTACCAGCATATGAATTTGTACAGCTCTGTAAGACTAAGGAAATCAAATAGTTGGAGAAAAATGAGCATTTTTTATGTGGACCTCTATTTCCAAATTGAGGACAAGTTGAACTGTGTATGGTGTGCAAGAAAAGGAGGCTTTGAATTTATTTACTTCAAGATTAGCATCTGTAATACACTGCTAAAATGCCTCTTATATTAGCATGTAGATTATGTGAGGTCCCAAGTAGTGTGACAAATTTATTTGGGGAAATATTAGAGTAAATCTACTCATATAAGTTGTTGTGTGTTCGATACAGAAACCAAAGTAAGTCTCAAAGACAGACTACTTTTTAAAAAATATTTTTCCTATTTTTGTATAGATTAAATGTAATAAAAGCAAACATTCCTAGAAGCTCCACGAGTTTCTTCTGTCAAGCAAACTGGCTAAACAAATTCCTGAGAAAAGAGCACTGTATAGCAATCTCCAGAATAAAAATGTAGGTTGTTCAGTAGAAATGTTGCTTTTGCTCTGAGTGTTTAATGATGATAATTCAAAATGCAGAACTTCAGTTTTTCAACTGTGAGATGTAGTCTCTGATGGTGCAGTAATGCTTGTTTCTATTAAGAATAATGAGGTTTTTTGTTATTTGTTAATGAATTTGCCTGAGAAAGTGTCTTAAAAGTGGTACCCAGCTCTCTTCTGATCTTGACCTGTGAACCATTACTAGTACGTAACTTGGGCTGGTTGTTAGATTATGTCACTATAACTATACAACCATTAAGTCTTTATTCTCTCTCCCAGATTTCTGTAAGGCTTGGAAAGTTGACTGGAAGCAACACGAGGGTGGAGGTTAGAACACTGTGGTAAGTGTGCTATTTTAAAACATCGAGGAGAAAAGCTGGGAAGGGAGCTGATACGGAGTCGTGAGTCCAGGAGTGAATCACTCGGTGATGAATTGTCTGCAGCTGTGTGTGGGAAGATGAAAGAGCTGAGAATTTAAAAGAGGAGGCAGCAGTAGCTGGTAGTGTGTTCCTGCTCACGGTGAAGGAAGGGAATGTGCATGCAGAGTGTGAGGGCAGGGACTTGATGCTTCATGTTTTCATAAAGCTGTGAAACACACTCATCCATTTATCGTCATTGTGTTTGCTGATTATGGCATTATTATTTTCTTTACTGCTCAAGTGGAAAATTGGGGAGAAATACGATGTTTCCTATTCATAATATGCAAGTTTAGTGGTGGAAGTCAAAACCAGTCAAGGAAGTTGGCTAACCTTGACACCGTACTTTACTAACTTTTACTAATTAACTTACTAGTTTGTAAGAATGTTGTGTCAGTAACAGTTTGTTTGCAAAAAGTTAAGATTTTACTCCCGTTGCACAGTATATCTTACTGCGACAGAACCAATCCAAAGTATTTCTAATGAGGTTATTTATTAATTTTTTTCCTTCTAAAGTGGCTTTCTAGAAGATGACCATAGAGGATCTCCCAGAGCCTTCCTTAGAAGGAGATTCCCTCATTGAAAGAGAACGGTTCTTATTCCCAAACTCTGAAACATCTGTTACTTATTCTGTTGCTGCAGCACCAATGCCTTCAGATTGTGGTATGTACTTTTAATAGAAAGTGAATTTGTGATCAGCAGAGAATAAAGTTGAAAAATAAATTCAAGAAAAGCACTTAATTATTTCTTCTCAGGAAAAGTTTTCTTCTTGTTAAATGGATTCTCTCTTAAATGAAATGAAAGATGAAGACCCTTGCTTTTTCTATTTTTCTTATGGCATACATTATAAATGATATCCTTTCCTTTGTACCGTTCTGTGTACGTGTGGTCAGATGTTTGTAGGTTTTTCACATCTCATTGTAGAACTGGATATTGTGTTAAGATGTAAAATTCCACTAAGTAAGGGAAGTTAATCTACATCACATTTAAAACCTCTAGAGTTACACTTTCTCTTGTGCTTTCAGTATGCAAATGATGGACTAGAAGGGGATATTTCTGTTGAAAGTGTACGTGTTTGTGGTGGTAAGGACTGTACAGTGAGTGGTAGAAAATTATAGCAAATATCAGTGATCAGCTTTCAAAATAATGTTTGTCTTCAATAATTGTCTTCACATGTATAAATTCTAATACAATTTTTAACAGTATATGATATGTTAAATTGTCACTGAAGGTAAGGAGCTTCATTGATAGGTACAATTATAATGGTCTTGAATGTTGCAGAAAATGTTAATAACATCTACATATCTTAAAAATTATTCCCTCCACCTCTGTTTTTCCCATGCATGGATTAAAGCAATCAACTGTATTCAGGAAAAATAAATACATGTAATGTTCTGTCTTTGACAGACTCAGCATCCTTGAGACACATTTTATGGGTTAGCACAGGTTGGGAATTTAGCTATTCCATGTGATATATTTAAGTACATGAACATGTGTCTTCACCTGGTTCTCATCACTTGTCTCTCCTAGTCTACTTTAAGTATTGCCATGATTTATTCCATTCTGCCTTCTTATCCTTTAGAAAAAGTTTCCTTTTGCCTTCTTTAAACATGGTTGTATTGTGATATTTTCTAATAATGCTATGATGTCACTACTATCTCTTCTACTTGGTCTATGCCTACTCATTGAATAAAAAATACTCCTTTTGTAGGAGTTTGCTGTCACCTGTGCTACAGTAACATTATTGAATTTGGGTAAAGGAGGTTAAACCACAACACAGAGAGATTCTTGGTCATTACATTCAGTGCATTTATTTGTCTGTAATACAGATGAGCACTGTAATTAATACTTGGGAAAGATAGAGGGGGAGAAAGTAATTTTAAAGTATCTAGATGCCATTGTCTTCCTTTCATGGAAGTCATTGTTTTAACATATTTTCCGTAGCATTGCTTTGATTTGCAAAGACTGTAGCTGATCACCTGTGAAGCACTTAGGGTGGTTGTCATTAATATTGGATATAGTCTCAGATTTTTACCCTAGCATGCTGATTGTAACTGTCTGCTAGAGTTGATTTCTGATACATAATTTAGTTCAGGTTTGTAGCTAAAAATCGTCCTGGTAGAGTAGGAACTGTGAGTATCATGCAAGATCATTAATCTTGTTGTTGAGTTGTCTGTTTACTTTGTAACTTTCAGCTGTGGTTTATGTGGAAGGTAAATCTTGGTAGATAAATCAGTAGAGGTGTGTTGATGCATGAGGTGTAGGGAAGAAGCACACTTTGTGTTGTGCTGGGTGATAACCTTTGGGGTTTTTTAATGTGCTAGGTGCAAATAAAAATTCATGTTAAATATCAGTGAAGTCCTCCTTTACCATTCTTACTGAATCAAGGCAGTGCAGTGTGAGGAACTCTAAGTAGCCAGGAAGTGAGCTCTGTGTGTGCTTTTATCTGTTGATCCAATCTAGAAGTCAGGTATGCTGTTTTTGAGGGAAGGTTGGGATGATTCATCCAGAGGTGGGTTATACCATGCCATACACCCAGATGGCTGATGCTCTGTGTTGCTTAACCTGTCTGTCCAGTCTCAGAGCAGTGAATCTGTGATGGATGTGAGCTGACACTGTACATTTATCCGAAACTTGCTTAAATGGCAACTCCCTGATAGCTGCAGCGGGGGTGAAAGTTCAGTGTTTGCATTGGTTCAGTCAGTTGCTGATGGCAGCAGATTCTGCTTCCATTCCCTCTGCTTATTGCCATTGCTATCCAGATTCCTTCATGTAAATTTTGAGAGTTGGAAGAAATTCCACAGATTTAAAATAGAGGATGTGTATATACATGCACACACACACACCTGTGAGTAACATGACATATTATACTTTTATAATGTTTTATACACTTATACTTTGGGTTGCCTAAAAGAACATGAGGCTTAAAATCTTCAAAAATGTATTTTTTTTTCTCATCTTGGTTTGGTGCCTTAATTTTTGAAGATGTTTGCTACCTGCAGCTGCCACCAGAATAGATGCATTCATGAAATATCTGAAAATAGCAGGGGCCATAGAACGCCTTCCTGATTTGAGCATGTGTTTATATTTTGGTCTGTTTTATGTAAATTGTGTTGGAAGAGGAAGAAGGAAAAGTTGTTTTGTACCACACAGATAAATCATGTATGCATTTGATCACTGAGAGATCGATAGGCTTGTCTGTGCTTGGCAGCAGCTTAGACTCTGCAACCTTTGGCTGGCTTGAACAGCAGTAAACCCTTAATAGCGTAATCGCTGTACATCTCTGTTACTCCTTGCCTAAACTTAAAATCACTCTTGCAGTACCATTCTATTGGTTGCTCATTGAAAGCTTTTCCAGTAGTATAAACTAGACCTTGGTATTAAAGGAAGAATAGAGCAGATGTTAGAGAAAATTTTGTAAACTAATTCATTCTGATTTTTCCAGTGTGATGAGTAGTGAAGTGACTTTCTCTGCCTCTGAGTTTGAAAAACTAGATGCATGTTAACCCTCCAGATTTTGCATAATGACTCCTTTTTTTTTTTTAACAGAATTTTCCTTCTTTGATCCCAATGATGCAGCATGCCAAGAAATACTTTTTGACCCCAAAACATCAGTTTCTGAATTGTTTGCTATCTTAAGGCAGTGGGTTCCACAGGTCCAGCAGAATATCGATATTATTGGGTATGAGGTGAGATATAAATGAAGATCCTTGAATGCTTTCAATGTTAAATACTGTGCTGACAGTGAATAAAACCAGTTCATTCAGAAGCAGAACTAATTATAAATGCAGATGCAGTTTCTGCCTTTTAACAAGTAGTGACTGATCATGCCTTGTAGTCCACATGTTGTCAGCTTTTATTTGGAAAAGGAAAGATGATGGGTACAAATTTAGTACATTTGCATAGATGGTATAAACAGTGGTTCTTCTCAAGGCATTTGTGTAGAGATCCTTCACCTTGGTGTTTCAGTTTCCTGCTTAGCAGTAATCCCGAACTCCAATATGTGAAATTACTGTTGAAGCCTGACTTTAAGGGCAATGTTTCCAAGACACAAAATTAGTTTCTAGTAATTCCATCCTACTTTCTTATTTTTCTTCTGGATTATGGGCTTTTCTGTACAGGTGGGGAAGTGTGATAAAGATTAACCTATCATATTATAAATTGGGCCTTCTTTTTGGGGATCTGTGGGAGTGGGGTGGGTAATTCTTGAGATGTCAAAGAGCAAGGGGAGAGCTTCATAAACCATTTTCCTATGCAGTTAGCTGCTTAACTTTTTAGCATGTGAAGTATATGTTAGAAGGAATAATATAAGGTATTTTTAAAATCTGTAAATAGTGGAGGTTAATGATATGCATGTAGCGCTATTTATTACATTTGTGTATGTTGGTGAGTTCTGCACTTAGAGTCTCTTCTGGCAGCTTTCTTTGTTACTAGCCATTGTAGTGAATCCAAGAGTCAATGTATCTAACATAACTAATGAAATACTAGTGATGTCAGAGATGCCAGAGCTAAAAGGTGCTTGTTTTCTACTTCCCTGTCAGATCATTAAAAGAGGTTGCAATGTGAATGACAGAGATGGACTGACTGATATGACTCTTTTACACTACACTTGCAAATCAGGGGCTCATGGTATTGGTGAGTTAAAAAAATGTCATTATAGATGTAAAGACCTAATTAATTCGCAAAAGCTAATCCCACTGACTGTTATAGAATATTTCCTTGCAGTAGATGTTTTTTTTCAGTGATTGGTTTTATCTCTTGTGGTGGCCATGAGAAAGGAAGGTCCAGAACTGCAGTTATGGCTGTGGCCGTGGGGAGCAAGTTGAGTTGGTGGTACAAGTTTTGCAAACAATAGTACCAGCTTAAACATACACTTCATGTAGCAAAGGCACTTTCAGGCTGAGGTGCAAACTGTAAGTTTGCTATAGTTTTTGCTATCGTTTTCCTACAGCAGTGAAACTAGAGAACATTTATGTGACTGGCTGTTCTTTGTTTTGTTTCTATAACCCTGTTCATGTCAGAAGAGAACAATAAACTATATTTGCATGATTGTGATCATAAATACTGGAAATGAGAGCACATTTAACTCTGAACACTCCTACTGGCTTTTCTTCTTGTGTTACTTTTGTGTTGATCCTAAACCACTTCTCTGAGTTTGAACGAAGTTTGAGAGAAGTCTGGCATGGGTCATCTTCTCTGGTGTTAGCAGATGTTTTAAAATAAACTTCAGCATTGTGATGTGCAATTCTTTTTCTTCTAATGGATATTAAAACTCCTGGGTTTGATGGCTGGCACATTACTTACATTAGAGAAAAATAGGTAGTGTTATTATACACTATAGTAGAGATTTCAAATCTTTTATCATAAAGGCAAAGACTTCCGTATCCTAATCCTGAGAAGAAAGGCATGGTAATTGTTCTGCTGTGAGCTTGAAGGGTTTAATACACATTTTGTGTTTGTTTTTTGAGGCCAAATAAATAAATCACTAATGCATATTTTACAAAACTTACCTTGCAGGTGATGTTGAAACTGCTGTAAAGTTTGCAACACAGCTTATTGAATTGGGTGCTGACAGCAGCTTACGCAGCCGCTGGACAAATATGAATGCCTTGCATTATGCTGCCTACTTTGATGTTCCAGAACTGATCAGTGTTATTTTGAAAAACGCAAAGCCAAAAGGTAGGCACTGTTACTTTTGTTTCATGTAGTTGTCCATATTTTGTAGATCCTAAGCTGGTGCATAGTGGTCGTTAAGTGTGGGGTTTGTTTATCCATTATACATAAATAATTTCTTATTCTTTTATTCAGCTTCATTGGTTCATTTTTCTCTTAACCTATTTTTTAGAGGTTTACTGCACTGTCTCCATTGCTGATTTTTAAACTTGAGCTTTATACAAAATGGTGGAGAACTTTCCAATAGAATGGAAAGCAAACAGGTTAATTCTCCCTAATTGTTGAAAACTAAGAGAATGTTTGCAGAAAACTGAAGATGTAACTATTCTGGTAAATTCTGATAGTTTTTAAGATTGCTTAAACATTGAGAAGTATGTTTGAAATGCTGGGAGAAAAGTAAAGAAGTGGAGATTTGGCAATGGCATGTGGCAAAGCTGTGACTGAAGCAATTTTGACATGCTCGTTTTTCCATTTCTCAGCTATGTAGAAGGTCTAGTGTAAGGAACAGTTTGACTTTAGTGTTTGGCATGAACAGATAATACCTTTTGTAATGATACTGTGCAGGATTGGTAATTGGAGCCCTATTTATACTAATGCAAATGGAAATACAGAAATGGTTCTGAACCAGAAACATTTGTTCCTAATTTGGTCAGGACATCAAAACCAGTAACCTTTATTACTAAAACTGTACAAATGTTAATTTGTTTTGCTGAATGTCCTTCTGATTCTGCCATTTTGCAAAAGGATTTTTTAGCTAGAGGCTCTGTCTCTAAATTCTGAAAAGCTGGTAGGCCTTTGGAGTACACACGCTTACCACACCTTGAATCCCCACGGAGGTAATTGTTAAGCAGGGCTCTTATTGTGCTTAGGAGGTGACAAGTGTGGGTTGGTAACAAAAGACAAAATAACACTGCACAGTAGTTAAGTCGACATCACATTTCCATAGCCTGGTCTCCATAATTTGCATCAGCAGTTCAGGTCTCCTTTCAGACCTCATTTGCGTTTGGTGTTCTCATCTCCCCCTGTGCAGTTCCTATAGAAGGGTTGGGACTTTGCTCAGATTTCCAAGGAAACCACTCTGGTTAAACATCTCAGCAGTTGGCGATTCTTGGATAAGCAGCTGATGTTTTTAATCTCAGGAAATGTTTAAAATTATTTGCCCTGTGAGATGAAAACAATGGATGATCTGAAGTAATAGAATAATTTTAGCTCCATACTCCATCAGGCAGTTTGCAGGGAAGGAAGAACATACATAGAAGGTGAATATGCTTTGGATGGATCCATACTGAAGTGGAGAAAAAATGGTTGTTAACGTATAAATAACTTCGCAAGACAGTGGTGTACTGAGTCTGAGACACCCATTGTGAAGCACAGGTGTTTCCTTTTTATTTCCTTCTAAACTTTTTTCTTTATGATGCTCTGCAATTAAATTCTTTAGACGGATTTACTCCTCAGTTGTTACAAAAGAGAGCTATTTGCTCATGAATTTTTAGAGATTTTAAATACAAAATTGTGTATTATTTTCCCCTGGATAGTTTGGGGGTAGTTACTGGGTAACATTTGATATTTATGTCTTTCTTTTTGTCACCTCTACTATGCCCGCTTAGATGTAGATGAAAGCTATAAGAGAACTGTTCAAAAAATCTAAGCATGAAGCTTGCAAGTCTGAGGAAGTCACACAGTGTAATTAAACAAACTATACATCTGTTGTTTTTTAAAATAGGAGTACATGCAACTGTTGCTGGCTCAGTAGCTGATGTTACTGACCAGTATTTCTGCAAATTAGTTCCTATGTGTGCAGAAAATACATGGCTATATTCCATGGAAATTTCAATGGCTATATACAGCTGCTCAACTCCTGTTTTTAAACTAGTAATGTCTTCTGACCTTTGGTATATCAAGGGTGCATCTGCATATGTAGCTGTCATTGTGACTGAGACATGTGAATGCAGTCTTTTTTCACGTTAAGTTTGTGATCAATCAGTGCAATTGTAAAACTGTTAAATTTTGATCCCAAAATTGTTACCTTCAATGTTTATAAAATTCGAGTCAATTTTTATTAGTATGTATGAACTTAATATAGTTATACAGACATATATAAATATATGTGTTGATGTTTTATTTGCCTCAAAAATGTTTGTTTAACTATATAAGGATGTTGGTACAGCTAGAATATACTTGGTTTATGGCATTGTGAGAAGGGCTAGTGTTTTTTGGGACAGAGACTGATGTAGTAGGAGAATTGGAAAATACTAGGAGACTGTACAGCTCTGAGGTGAAAAGCTTTGTTTCACTCCGGCTTTTCAGATTGGAACATTATTGCTAATACTTGTGGTCTTTTGGTTTGTATATTAAATCAGCTGGCATTTTAAATTAGCAGTCATATACCTAATTGACTCAAAATGGCATCTCTTCTGTAATTTGGGAGAGGAGCCTCAGACTAAACAGACATTTAAACTCCAATTTTCTAGAACAGTAATAACTTCATAGCAGATTGAAAGATATATCAGGAACAACTGATAGAAATGTATTTTATACTAAATATCTCCTAGTCAAATGCCATGTTCCATTTTTCAAACTATCAGTGCGAGACCCTTCAGAGCGCAATTCTTTGAAAACAAATTCTAACAGTCACCAGCTCTGACTTCATTCTTGGCCATTAGTCATTAAATCAATGTAAAGCAGATGTATAACCAGTTTTGCCTTGCCCTAATGCCTGCTCACAAAGGAAGACAGCTAGTTGAAGATGCATCTCATTTTAAGGTTTGACACCTAGAAGCAATAAAATATAAATGTTTCTGAAACATTAAAACCTTAATTTATTTGCAAACCTAAAGTTACTTGCTTGTTAACCTTGGCATCCTGAGTAGCAGCAATTTTGCAGTTAAGCCATCAGTATTATAAAATGAATGAAAGAAAATGCTCATATTCCAGGTTGGTTCATGGTATGAATAAGCAGATGCAGATAAAGTTGATATCCTATGTAGAATTACTTCTCATATGTATTTGGTACCTAAATAATGGTGTCTCTGTATAAATGCTAACATAAACTGTAAAAATGAATGTCCTCTCAAGGAATCTGTAGGGTGAAATGTTCATGTAACAGACTTGCATACCTCACATGTGATGTTTAATTGCAGATGTGGATGCCACCTGTAGTGATTTTGATTTTGGAACAGCTTTGCATATTGCTGCATTTAACCTATGTACAGGAGCTGTCAAGTGTTTACTGGAACATGGAGCAAATCCTGCCTTTAGGGTAAGGAGTTAGGTTGTAGATTCACCAAAAGGTGAAAAAGGTACCTGGAAAAATTGAACAGTCTGTCCAGGATTTTGATTAGCTAAAAATGTGCTACATGGAGTGATAGTGCCTCAGAAAAAAATACTTGAAACTCCTATTGGATGATTTTGTGTGCTTTGTCATACTTGTGTTTTGAAGTTGGTATTTTTGTGTCACGGTCTAGTTCATTAGTTCAAATAACTTTCAAGAGGTTCTTCTCTATGTTGTTTGGACTTTTATTTATTAATACTCCTTTGTGTCTTGAAACTGTTGTCAAGGCAGTGATCTTTTCAGAAATGGAGGAGTGTCATCTTCGCCCTCCAGAAATGCCGTATTCGGCTTAGCAGTAAGCCTGGCCTTAACATGAGTAACTGATAATGCATAAACATCAACTACTCTGCTTGGTAACCTAAAAATAGGCTTAGGTTATAGTGTAAAGTGTTGCTGTATGTGTCTAGCCACAAATCTTGGGTTTTGATTGTTTTTTGTGAGTTTTTTGTTTGTGTTTGGGGGTTTTCGTTTGTTTGCTTTTTTGTGGGGGAGGGAAGAGCTGGTAAGGTTTTCTTATTTTAGCAAAACCAGTATCTCAGTTCTCCATTTTCAAGTGCAGGGTTGTTATTGTTTTTTTAAGGAGAAATCATAGTTGTTTTAAGGGTACTCAAAAGTAATTTTTTATGTAGCATTGTTGGTGTGAAATCTTCTGGAACATTATTGTTCATACAGTTCTTCATGGCATTCAGTCCAGAGCTCTTCAAAAATTTTTCTTCTTTGTGTCTCCATTCAGTGCGCACGTATGTGTTTCAAGTTCTGTGGCAGCTGTATGTTTAGGAGTCTCTTGTCACAGGGGAAGCTGCTTTGTAGTTGCACAAGCATTCTGAGCTGGCAAAGGTGGCTGTGCCCTTGAGAAGAGCAATCCTGAGCTTCCATTGTGCCCACTTTGCCTTCGTGCCACTGCTCTGTCCCTGCCTTGTGTTGGCACAAAGGTTTGCAGGGCACCTGGTGGGCTGCTTATGGGACTAATAATCTCTAATGTGATGACTAAAAACTCAAACTTCCCACTCAGCTTTAACCCAGCTATATCCTGTTCTTAAGGTAGTGTGATTTTTACTAAAGTGATTGTAGATTTTTAAGGAATGATAGGTGTTTAATTCTTCAGTCCCATGATAAAGTTTTGCCTAGAGATGGTGCGTAGAGTTTGGTTATATGGGAACAGCAGTGTAAATGCTGAGTAAGCATTACAGTTTCCTAGCATCGAGATGGATTGAGAGGAGGCTCAGGGAACACTGAACTTCTAGTCTGTTTTTTAATAACCAAAGCAGATACAGTCTTGTTCTGTACATTCCCTGTTGGAGCTTTTGGTAATGTCTGAGTCCAGGGGCTCAACTGAGTGAGACAAATTTGGAAGACTGGGATAATTATTTTTCTGCAGACGTTGTGGAAATTGGCAGACAGACACCACACCAACGGCTTTGTTAAAGAGTGTGTAAGTGGAACTGGCCCTGGAGCAGCCTGACAGGACAGTCTGGGCAACTGGCCTGGAGTGGGGGCTAACTCTAGGGGAGCTGGTACTCCAACAACTTGTCCTGTCTCCTAGGACATATGTGGAATCACAGTCACGGCTCTCTGGGAATGAGATGTGTTTGGAAAGGACTCTGTCCTTAATTCATCTCTTGTAGGATAGTCTGTATCTAAATAAACCTGAGCAGATTTATTCAAGTACTTACGTGAGCCATCACATTTGCATATTCTATACGTGCAACATACATTATTTAAATTAACTCTTGTATTTGGAATAAGCTTCACCAAAGCGTTTAAGTTATTGGCTGGGTAAAAATACGTTCTTTGGGAGGAGTTATCATTGCAGAGTTGGCAGGCCGGAAGTCTCACTTCCTTTCCTAAATCTATGTTCAGATACATACAAGTGGTTTTTTTCAGGTGTTTTGAGTCCTAATAATGTTCTTAAGTTTAAAAATGTTGGTTACTTGTCAATTTCAGAAATGAGATGTTGTACATGCTAGCTTATCTATCTAAGAATATTTTGGCATCCTTATTTCAGAAGTGGATGTTTTTATAGTTGTTTATATTCTAGGAAAAATATCTAATGAAGAGGATTAAACACTTCATAAAATACTGTGGTTTCACCTCATCAGATTTATTTTGTAGCAACATTAAATCCTGTGCTATGTTATGTTTCTACAGAATGACAAAGGGCAAATTCCAGCAGATGTGGTTCCTGATCCGGTAGATATGCCATTGGAAATGGCAGATGCAGCAGCCAGTGCAAAGGAAATCAAGCAGATACTGCTGGATGCAGTGCCTCTCTCGTGTGACATCTCCAAAGCCATGATTCCAACCTATGATCATGTCACAGGCAAGGCCATGCTTTTATCGCTTGGCCTGAAACTGGGAGATCGTGTTGTTATTGCAGGACAGAAGGTATGGTGCCCGACCTCGTGCTGCCCCCGTCATTTCTGGAGAGTCCCTTTATTTACCCCTTTGGAGACATACCTCAAATTTGGGGGTCGAAAGTGCTTTCTGGAAGGTATGATCCCTGGATGGCAGCAAGGAAGTGGTTACAGAAAGCAATAAGCTGAAGAGTTGGGTGATAAAGTCATTATTATGGAAAGCAGTTTTGACAGGCATGGGCAGCATTTTGTATCTGTAAATGATTTTTTAACAGTCTCTTATGGTACATCAGCATGGCTCAGCTTTTATTAACATTTTTGGAGTCACATCAAAATGATGGTGAAATTCACAGATTACTTTATGAGTTGCCCAGCTTTGTTATGATTGTGCATTCATGAAGTATTCCTGATAGTTTCCAGAAGGCAGTGAAAAAACCCTTCAGTTCTGCTTAGCCTATAGTAACCCAGTTTCACTGGTGCAATGCAGCTAAAATCTTTGAAGCAGTGCTATGCCAACAGGGTTGTTACATGGTTCTGTGGAAGTATAAGAGTGTAGCTAATAGAGGTCCACTCAAATGTGAATTGCTTTTTAGAAGCTACCATGATAGCCACATTTTTAAAAATGTATTTGAAAGCTGTAATGTTGATACTGTATTTACTATTCATACTTTTTATTTGCTCTGATAGTGAGGATTCTAAAATGATTTAACAGTGGACCCTTTTATAGAAATACTTTTTTTTTCTGGTAAATATTGAAGGTATTTGTGAGCAAAATTTTATGTTTGAGTAGCTTTAGCTTTATTAATTTTTCTAATATATCTTCAGATTTGTAACTGTCACAACTGAAGTGTTCTCCATTCTTTCCACTTCTCTCTAAAGTGATCTCCAACGATAGTGTGAAGCAGCTTTCATTCTGTATTTTCATTTGTTGTATTCTTGAAGTTGGGTCAGGAGAAGTGAAGGAATTACAAGCTATGCAGAAGGCATTTTAACTGAAGTATACACAGAAAGCCACTTATTCTTTAAGACAGAAGTTTCTTTATCAGAAATCACAGTGACAGCAAGGGGATATAATGTAACTGCAAGTTAATGGAGACTTTAGAGCAAGAAAGTGATGAAATTAATGCTGTTGATCTTTCCTCCAGGTAAGGCTCGTAGAGCTGTTTGTGCTGTAGTGTGCTCACTGCATGAGAATGCTAGGTGTGGTTATTCTTTTAATTGATTATGTTATTGCAGTGTTTTTTAAGAAGTTGTTGGAAGCTGTTTTTCTGCTGCCAATGAGCCAGCAGAGCTTTCTAGCTTGCTTGTTTTTCTTTAAGGGAGCCAAATCTGTTGTGCAGCAGGTGGGAAGAAGGAATGTGATTGTCCTTTTTGAACTTCCATTTCCACGTCAGCTTTCCTCCCTTCCTTCCTTTGTATTGGAGGAGCCGTTGTGCAGTACTCCCACATCGCTTCCCACCCCTTTTCTCCATTTGTCTGAACGGAGAAGTTGTTCTCAGCCCTGCCTTCCCCTCCCCCTTGATACTCCTACATGGCTGCAGGGTGGAGCAAAAGTGTAAACAGGATGGTGAAAATGGTGCCACGTTCTTAACCTTCTCGTGGATCAGTTCTCGTGTCTGGAATATGGAAGCTGGGATGAGGGCACTTGGTACAGCAGCATTTTTGTGAGCTACGTTTAAGGGTTCCTTTTGTCTTTCCTGCTTCTGCAGTCTCCTAATATGTCAGTTTTAATGAAGCTTGAAAGCCAAACACAGTAGATGCCCGAGGGAGAATGGATTCCTCTTGATTCCTACTGCGCCTGTCATTCTGGTTGTCTTACAGGGCAGGAAGCTGTGTAAGCAGGTTTTTATGTGTACGTGATTTGGGGTCCCACAGCTCCCGCAGCTCCTGCTCTGCTGGATTGAGTGTCCGTTCGGATCACGTCTGATGAAATGTGAGCACAGGGAGACAGCAGCTGGGAGAAAATTGTTCTCCAGCTCCTGCCCTTTCCCATGTGAGAGACCCTCTGCTCCTTGCTTGCGCAAGTCCTAGGGCAGAATTGGAGCCTCAGTTTTGCCATCTCCCACCTCTGGTTTAAGATACTGGCTGATCCCTTCTCTCTGCTCAGTAAGTGCCCTTTGGCTGGTGCCTGGCAAGTAAGTGGAGGAATTGCAGGAATCTGTGGGGCTGCTTGGCCAAACTTCCTCTGGCTGAATTTGATCCATGTGTTGGTAGCTAAAAGGTCTCAGTCTAGGTTAGTGTGACGTACCTGCCTATAACAAACAACTTTAAAGGAGATCTTCAACATAGGAGAACAGGCTCTGGGTCATGTTTATTTTTTCACAAACATTAAGAAAGAGTAGCTGGAAGGTCTTATAGTAAAGAAAAAAAAATTGTTTCTGTTTGTTTACTCTCTGAGGGTTGGATTAAACTGTGAAGTCATAGTGTAAAATGAACTAATAATATTGAGGTCACATGAGATAAGGAAAATGAGCAACTGAAAGATTAAAGGTTTTTATTGCTGAAACTAATTTAAAAATCAAATATAAAAAGGAATTTAAATCAATGTTAAGTGCATCTTGCTTAGTTATTCCTCTCCTGTTTGGCTGAAGTATGTGAGCTTATAATGCATATTTGTGGAGACTGAGGTCTGTCAGCAAGACTGGTCTGTGTTGATGTTCTTCATATACTTATCTGTTTAGAGTTTATAGTATATATTGAAGCAGCAACAAAGTTTAAAACATTTGCTAGCTTTTAAAATTTTGTTTAATCATAAGGAGGAAATAGAAGACCTACAAATCTTTTCCAAGTTAAAAGGTTAATTATGTTCTGAATTAATTATGCCCTTGAACTTCTGCAGTATATATGTAAATATATATACTTTATGTATTTATGCAGATACAGATCTTTCTAATCTAATATTTCTATGGAAACTTCCATTCAGGAAGATATCTAGGCCTGATTCTGGAATTCTTGTTGTATAAACAGTGAAAGTAAAACCTCTCATTCAGCGCGTGCTCTGTACCTTGCTGACTTAGAGCAGTACTGTACAGTGGTTCTTAGTGTCTCATTCTTGTCTGTTGTGAGATCTGCCCATAAGAGTTGTTGTTTAATACAAAATACACACAGAAGGACTAAGACGTTTTGGAAGATGTACTACCTGGTGTTGAAAGTCAGGAATGTGAATAAGTGAGGGAAATTATGTTTGTATTTTTGTGATCAAAAGCTTGGAGAAGACTTGCTGTCTCTTTCATAACCTACACTATATTCTCATGAACAACACTTGTTTAACAAACCCATTTTGTGTTAATGCTTTTTCCTCTTAGGTTGGTACCTTAAGATTCTGTGGCACAACGGAATTTGCCAGTGGCCAGTGGGCTGGTGTAGAGCTGGATGAACCAGAAGGAAAGAACAATGGAAGTGTTGGGAAAGTCCAGTACTTCAAGTGTGCTCCAAAACGTGGTATAGCCTTAATTTTTTTTCTTACATTTTTAAAACTCACAAATTTTAAAAACAATGCTGTAAGATATGAACCTTTCGAGAGGATAAAACCCAGTAACAGATTCTGTTGCTTTTCTTTGTAGTGCTTTGTTTGATTTATTGGTTCTTTTAGCTGTTTCTAATCATTTGGCTGCAACTGTTTGCAAAACCACTGAAACAACCAACCAGTCAAAATTTCTGGTTATTTCCTTGAAACTGTGAGATAATAGTATTTCCTAGTTTTTAATCTATATTGTTGAAACTACTTGTTTGTATTGTAACAAAAACAGCCATGTTTCTTTACCTGATTCATCTTCCTTGGTAAGACATTTATGCTTGTGGTTGTTTTCTAACTTTCAGCTTGAGGATTTAATTGATAGGGACATGCAGTACATACAGAGTCCTGTGTTTTGTGACAGTGGAGACTGAATCTTACTGTGAGGACAAAAAGGAGATTCTAATTGATAGTCTTACTGACTTTTTCCAACTTACTCTGTTCAAGTTGCTCGATAAGGATTTTGGTTTCACTCTTCATTTGAGCTTGTCCTTCCTATCCTACAAGTGCTTTGACAGCATAGCAAGTTATGATTGTGGCTGAAAAACCCCCCTGAATTAATTGATGTGAGAGATTGTAGCTCGAAGGTTTTGTTACATTAACATTATCCACGGTTCTTTGTTAGCACATACAATTTTCTCTCCAGGTATTTTTGCACCCCTTTCCAAAATAAGCAAGGCTTCTGTTCACAAAAAAAGCTCTGCACGAAGCTCTTCCGTGCGGTCTTCACCTATGGTCAAATCCAAGAAAATAGATGTGACACACATAACTTCCAAAGTGAATTCTGGTGAGTATTTTCTTGTATGTTGGCACAGGATAGAGGGATACTAATCTTCAAGAATTAGTAAATCTTGGCTTTAAAATACTTGTTTGGAATTAGTTCATAACTTGAGATGAGAAGGTGATAAGGTATTTACCAACTCCATGTTCTCATTATTAGAAGTTCACTGGCCTGTAAAGTGGTACTGAAAGGACGTTGTGTGTAGCTGTTGAGAGATTGTAGTGATCTGATGTACTATGACAGCTTCTCCTCTTTACATACACTGTAAAAAAAAACCTCACCACAACATTTATTCTTGAGCCATTAAAGTAATTTCTAATGGCTGTGATACCAGTTAAGTGTCTCAATTTAATGTGGTTCCATTTACTAATATATTTCTGGGGAATTTGAAAGGAATGAAAATCTAGAAAATAATTTATACACCTTTATGTCTAGAAATTGAAGAGATTTATTTTCTGGCAACATGATCAGGCAACTATTTAACTGTGTTTTATCTGCTAATTTGATTATCTGAGTAAAACCAGTGCCAAACTAGAAGAGAAAGGTTATACTGTAATAAGGCCTCATTCTGCTGATTGGAGTTATGGGCTCAGTCCCTGGCTCTGGTTTGGTTTCTTAGTAATTTGCTCAAATTACTTAATCCTTCTGTGTAAGTTCCCTCCCTGTGGAGTGGATGATCCCTGTTTTCTGACTGTTCAGGTTCCAAGTTGTTTGTGGAACAGGCTCTTCCCTGCTGTGTGCAGTGCTGACCATGCATAATCTGGCCTCCCGTGTTCAGCTGGCTATGTAATAATGTCATTAAATATTACATTAGCATTTCTTTTGCCTTTTGAGCCCTGTTTGGGTGACTCACACTAAGGCAGCACAGCTTAGGGGATGGAAGATAACATACATTCTCATCAAATTTACTTAAGCACCCTAAAACACTGCACACTTTACCAGTAATATGCAGGGTGTAGAAACAATGCACCAGGCTGGTGGAAGAGATGCATTTTGACAGCTTTTTTGGATGACTTATGTAACTCTTCCTCTGCATAGATTGAGAGGGGAGTAAGCTTTGAGTGGGTGTATTTACAATTAGCACAAGATCCAAGCTATTTATAAATGGGCATCTTGCATAAAAAGCTTCTCGGGATAAGCGGTTTGTTAATACTCCCAAGGAGTATTGCTCGGGAGCAGATCTAAGCTGACTTTTCCTGTTAAATATTTTCCATTTTGATTTGATTTCCATTTGTTTGATTCAGTTTGTTGTGAACATTTTGTAACCTCTTAAACTGTAATGGGAGGGACTGTTTCCTTTGTCACAGACATCTTTTTTCCAGACAGTTCAATTATAACCCACCTTTTCTGTCACAGAGGTGCATTTGTGTCTTTGTAAAACGTAGACATTTGACACGTTGCTTTAAGGTAGAAATCAGAGTGAGTTAAGCATCATCTGCCCAGGAGAGCTTACATCCACTGGATGTAAGTATCTGGAAGCTGCTGTTTGCAGGGAGTCCTTGCACAGGAAGTTCCACTGGAATTTACATGCCTGGCTGATTCTCTGGCTGGAGTAGGGGAAGGACAAAGCTGCTGAGGCAGACCTCTGGTTTGCAGTGTTCATGTGCATCACCAGGGTCACATTTCTTTCCTTTAAACTTCCTCCCTTGCAATGCACTCGTTTGTAATTATTAAAAAAAAAAAATGCTTTCTGTAAATAAGGTTATAAACTGCAAAATAAAATATAATATTGTATAGGGATTTTAAAATTTTATTTGGTTCTACTGGATTTGAATAATCCATCAGACTGATGAGAAAAGGTCTTTTTCAAGTTTTTAGGAAAAGGATTACTGAGATAAAATCAAGAAATGTGTTATCAGTCACAAACACCAGTTTTTTGATCTGATGCCTTAATGGCTAAACCATAAAATTGTGGAAAATACAGTATATTCACAAACTAGTTCAGTCTCTGTGGCTGAACTAAACTGACACATATAATTAAATAAAAAATATGTGATTTTTCTTGCATGGCAGGGAGGGGATAAATCGTAGATAATCTTGTTCTTCATTGAGTTATGGTAGGAAACTGTCAGAAGTGCGAAATGACTGTTTGCAAATTATAACTTAGGTGACAGTACGAGTTCCTACACGTATCACAACATTGCTATTCTAAGAATTGGGCTCTTAAAAATCGTACTGGCATGCTTACATCATTATTTGTATTCTCAATGAAGATTTGATCTCAAATCTCTCTCAAAACCTTGATATGTAATCTGTAATGCAGAAATTGTGAAATTAATACTGGTGAATAGTAGACCTTAAGTACTATAAAAGTGAATGCTACAGATATGAATGTTTGAAAAATTTAAATAAAACTGCTGTAATATAAAAATTAATATTTTATAGACATTTGTTTATTGTTTGGGATAATTTGGACTGGTTTAATGTGTTAAGGGGTTTAATATCTGTGCTTATCCATAAAACAACTCTGTAGTCTTGTTTTATGCAATTGTCAAGAGTCTAAGGAATTGTACAGTTTTATCAATCTTTTTCCATACAGTAATCTGAAAATCATCCTGTTTTTGTATGTGACTTTTCTGTAAAATTACTGTTGTTAGGATGTGCATGTTTATTTGTCTGTATTCTTTTTATAGGCCTAAATATGAGAAAAAAAGACAGTGCTTCTGAAAACACCTTCATGACTGCTAACAGGGGAAAAACTGTACCCACAAAAGATGGTAATGAACTAATTTTTAATTTTTTTTTCACATCTTAAGAACAATTTTGTGTATGGCAGAGGCAGTATTCTTGCTGCCTTACCTCTGTAAAAGCCCTGTATCTACACTACAGAAAAAAGTTGCCTTGCTTGTTTATGTTCAAGTCCCAAGCAGGCTGTATGTTTTCTAGGAGCAAAGTCATTTTTGTGGAAGTTTGGCTGGCATTCTGTGTTGGTTTGGTAACCACTTCTGTGCAAATACATGGACAAAAACACAGACAAGTCCTTAAGGCTGAAAGCTGGCTCATAGTAAATGATCTTGCAGAGGATCTGCAGAATTACCAGCTTGGGTGTCTGAGGGAGACCTTTTGCCCTATACTGTTGCTGTCTAGATTTTAATGTTCTGTTGGCATTTTTTTCCTCTCCTCTATCTGTGTGTTCATACTTCTGTAATAAAGTGTTGCCATCCAAGAGTGCTCAACAGTCTGGGCATTGTGTCATGGCAGACTCACAGTAACAGGCTTCATAGATGAAAAATGAAAATAGCCTTTTAAAGAGTTCCTTTTGCGTGTGAATCATTCTCTGCAATTATCTAGTTTCAGAATTGAATAACAACTTTTACTACATCAGTATTTTGCTGAACTTGGAACACAAAGGGACCTCACTGTCAACTGTCTTGAACAAACTGTAAAAGCTGTGTCTCCTTCGAGGTTTTGTCAATAAAATCATACTATAAGTGTTGGCAAGAACAGTATTTCTTTGAAATAATTTGGAGTATGAGTTTGAATACGCTTTCTTTGAATCACAGAAGAGTTTGAGTTGGAAGGGACCTTAGAGATCATCCAGTTCCAACGCCCCTACCAGGGGCAGGGACACCTTCACTAGACCAGGTTGCTCAGAGCTCCATCCAGCCTGGCCTTGCTTGAACATTGCCAGGGATGGGGCATCCACAGCTTCCCTGGGCAACCTATTCCAGTGTCTCACCAAGCTCACAGTAAAGAATTTCTTCCTAATGTCTGATCTAAGCCTTCTTTCTGCAGTGTGAAGCCACTATCCCTTGTCCTATCACTACATTCACTTGTGAATGAAAAGTCTGTCCGTCTTTCTTGTAGGCCCCCATCAGGTACTGAAAGGCCACAATAAGGCCTCTCTGGGGCTGACCAACCCAAATTCTCTCAGCCTTTACACACAGGAGAGGTGCTCCATCCCTCTGAGCATCTTCGTGGCCTCCTTTGGGCTTGTTCCAGCAGGTCTGTGAAGAAAAACATCTTTTTATACCTTCTGTGAGTGAACAGTTATGAGGAAGAGACTTGGGGAAGAGCCTAGTATAAAGTATTTAAGCACTGTCATGTGTGATACTTCTTCAGAGGTGACTTAGAAAACTTGGGTAGACAGAGGTTTCCAACATTTTGTTTATGCAGGGCACTTCTGTGGCTTGTTCTGCAGGTGCTGGTCACACAGTGAAATTGGCAGTACAATGTCTCAGTTTTATGGATGCAATATGAAATCTACAATTAGTAGGACCCCAAAGGTTTTGCAGGCTGTAAGTGATGTGGAGTAAAGGCCCATTTTGGGATTTAGTGGTTCTTCACTGCTCTAAGGCTGGTGCAGAACTTTTAGGAAAATCCAACATCCAACTTAGAAAATAGCTACTAGTGGTTCTTTGTCAAATAAGGCTGTTTCAGCTCTGTGTTTATGCTGAGTCTGTTTTGTTTGGGTGTTTTGGGTTTGGTGTTTGGTTTTTTTTAATCCCAGATACACCCCAAATCCTTAGCAAATTGGAAGAATGATCTTGTGGGGGGGAAAAAAGATGGAGAGTAGTAAGGACAACTACAAAGTTCTGTTGCAAGGCTGAAATAGTCAGCTGTGTAAATACCTGCAAAAATGGTGGTCTGACCTCCAGTGAATCCATCCCTGGACTGGCTTCTAAATACAGACTTACAGTATGTGTTTGGCAATGCCCATGTGTATTTATGCCTCAGACTTGGAGTTGAAGTTTGTCTGTTTAGTCACCATTTAAGTCAGTAATTTGCATTTTCTTTATTATAGCATAGCTGCCATGAGTATCTCAGAGTCTTTAGACTTCTGTCCTCAGCTTTTGTTTGGCCCCATTGCATTTGCCTCTCTGCAGTTTTTTACTGTTTTGCAAAACTGGAGGATTAAATTACATTGAACAAACTAACCCTGCGTCAGTATCAAGCTGTTTGCTAAAATTAATGGATTAAGCCTCTCAAAAGTCTGGAAAGTTTGATAAGCAATATTATCTTAATTTTTCACATTGATAAGCTGAGGCATGGATGTGTCTTGCCTTGCCCCTACCTAATTTTGGGCAGAAGGGATTAGGAAACGGGAGAAGAGGGAGAGCCTTGAGAAGGAAGTAGGAAAGATGAACATAAGTCTTAGTGGACAGTTTAGACATTAGGGTTTGCAAATGGAGATAAAAGTGATTTATTTCTCATTCTTGTTTTATAGTACGGATTTTAATATTAATACAGTATGTAATGGAATATAGTAGGCTTTAATCCAGGCAATAATTCGCTCATATAATATCACCTTCCTTCCACTTCTCATCAAATCTTTAGTAGGCTGGATGCTGAAAGGAGGTGTTATGTTCTCTTTTTACTAAAGCTCACGTATTTTAATAAATGTGCTTGGCACTGTTTAGATGATCTTTCATGGAGTAATAAAGATAGGGCTTTTGGAGACTTCTTAGAGCACTCAGCTATCACCTTATTCCCAAGGCATGGTTGGTGCACCTGTGTCATTCCTGACAGGTGTTTGTGCAAATGCTGCATAACAAGTTCTAATTTTGGCTCTTTACTTTGTATTCTGCCCACTATGGAGAGCAGGTAACTTCCCTAATTACAAAAGCTTTCCCTTCTACTTAATCTGTCTTTTTCCAAAATATGATCCCCGAAGGAGATACTATCATTTACGATATCATAATTTCATTTGTCTCTAGGTTTTCCTGGGTACAGCAGCTCTTCCTCTTCTACTACCTCCTTGGAAGGCAAACGGAATTACTCCAAGAAGCGCAACTCAACTAGCAGCAGTAAAAAGGCACTGACGAGAGTGTCTTCTGCCTCATCTAAGATTAGTGCTGGTATGGTCTGTTTTATTGAGGTGTGTTTTCACAGGTGGGAGTTCACTGCTGCATTGAGTACTTATAGAGACTACTTACGCTGTTTCAGAATAAGAGATAGTTTGAGAAAGACACTTGAGAAGTAGTTTAACCATAAACCTAAGTTTGGCAACTTTTAAAAAGAGTTTTATAACATCTTAGATGAAAAGTGTTCTTAGACTTGGTCACTACCTTTTCAGGGCAGAGAAGAGGCTGTAGGCCACAGATTTCATGCTGGCACAAAGCAAGTCTTTGTCTAGGCGGAATTTGCATTGCCATGTGTTAAAGGTACACTATGTTAGAGATAAATACTGTGTTTACTAATCAGTTGGCGCTTGCTATTGAAGAGTTTCTTAAAGATGGTATGTCACTAATTTCGTGTCTTGTTCTCCTCTTGACCAGGGCTGTACAGTTCCCCAACCACAAGGAAGAGTGCTCTCGATGGAGAAATTCAGGTTGGAGACAGAGTATTGGTGGTGGGACAGAGAACAGGCACTGTTAGATTTTGTGGGACAACAAAATTTGCACCAGGTATTTGCAATGCTCTGTGCATGTTGTTGCATCAGTATGGAATAGCTTACATGTGAGCACATGAACATAAGAGAAATCCATCTTCTTCCCCACTCCTTGCAAAAAAAATTTCTAAATTTAAATTGGTGTGTAGGTATAGAGTTTATTGAGATCACATGCACTTACTCCTTTTTGTATTAAGGCTTTTTGACACAGCTCGTCTCTTGCAGTAGTGGCACTCTTATGTCATGTACCTGTCGTATTTCTTAACTTACTGGCATCTTTAAGAGGGTAATTGTGAACATAAAACCTTAACTAACAAATATTTAGGTCACAGGACCAATAAAGTTACAAATATCTCAAAAAGTCCCAACCCCTACCACAGTGTTCTCGTTCTTTTCCCTTTCAGCTTCTCCCTTCTTGTTGCTAAAAACTTTGCAGTGAAGCCAAGTGTTTTCAGAGGCAGCCAGTTGTTCTACATTTTGGGAATTAATTACTGAATCCTATTTATTGTAACCAAATTTATGTTCTCTATGGCCCTATCGATAACTTCTTATTGCAAGAGTAATGCAAAAGCAGTTTGTGAGTTTTGGTGTGAGTGCCTGTTTTGGGTGAGGTGTGCCTGGGTGGTAGGTGATTGGCAATACTCTGTCGGGACACTTGGTGGCATCAGTATTTAAAAAAAACCCGTTAGGATGAAGGGTTGTGGTACCAGCTCTGTACTTGTTTCGTTCTTGCCCCTTTCCCCAGTTTCTCTGTAGGCACTCCTTGTTCAGGTGCTGCAGTTACCTGAGGGACACTTCAATGTCATCACCCTTTGTGTTGTTGCTGACAAAGTAGTCAGTGAGGAAAGGATTGTTTCCCAAATACACTGACAACTGTGAAATCAGAAAGCTGTTTGACAGTGGAAATCTCCTCCCTCTCTGCTTCAAAGCAGGAACATAATTTTTTGGAGGAAAACAGGGCCTTGTAAGAAGTGAGGTTGGAAAGATGACAAATCTTCACCATTTGCTAACCCAGTAATTTATAGAAAACGCAACAGATGCATGTTTAAGTATTTCAATTTTAATGTGTATCAAAGCTCTGGAAGTTATCCAGAGTTTGTTCCTTTTGCTGCAATGCAGATCTTAATTCGAAAAATGGGGAGGGGAGAACTTCTGATGTACTGAGCCCTGCTAATTCATAAGCTGTCATTCCTGAGTTTCTTGAGCTGATAATTAGAATTACCATTTTATTCAGTGCCTTAGTACCAAGTGACTTGAATTAAATTCTGAATCTTTTGGGGATGGATAGCATAAGGACTACTAATGGAGTATGAAATTTAGCACCTTTACGTAATTAGCTCACATTTATCACAGGTTATGAATGATCAAGCTCATTAACATCTTGATGCCTATTCAGTGTTCTGTACGAGATTAATTGATGGCCAGTTCCAATTCTTACACCCTTCTCTTGATATTATACAACCAGCCTTGCAATTTGTATTAATTATAACTTGCTAGGTGGAGAGAAAGAATGAATTAATATCAAAACTTTAATTTTACTGTTGATGATCTCAGATGAGGCATAAACCATGTGGTCAGAGTACTAAAGAGGGAAATGTGAAACAGCAGTGCTGCTCTTTCCTGTCTCCTTGTTGTCAAATAGCCAGTGATATTCAGGAACATTCTATTTGACTTTAGTATGTATATATAGGGGGACTAAACCTTTGAGAGAGATATATATATACCTAAAATGTTTTACCTTTTTTGTACTAATCAAAATGCCAATTTTATTGAAAGCATATAAAAATGCTGAGATAATTAGATTTATTAGGGTATAATTTTTGCATAATTACATAGCTATTTTATAATACACATACTATTATTATCTAGACGTTTTCTAACTAGAAACTGTTTTCCTTGATGTGGGTGAATGTCAACTGCTGCCAGTGGTCTAGATGAAGAACAGCCTGTGGTGTTTCATTCAAAATGCCCTGATTTTACTGTTTTGAAATGTAGGGTTCTGGTGTGGAATTGAATTGGACAAGCCTCACGGGAAGAATGATGGATCTGTGGGAGGTGTGCAGTACTTCAGTTGCCTTCCCAGATATGGTATTTTTGCACCACCATCTCGTGTACAGAGGTAAGCACTGAAGCTGTTGGAATGCTGGGGTTGCCAAATGATTTCTTAATACATTTCCAGTGTGAAACAAAACTTTGAACAGATGTGGAAGACACAGATGTTTTCTTCTGCTAATGGAAGTTTATAACTTGGTGGGTTTTAGATCAACTTCTTGAAAGCAGGGTGTAAATTGGAAATGCAACTCCCCGTTTCTCTTGCAGCTGCTTGAAGTATTTTTATTCTGGGGCCTCTGATAGTGTGTGTTCTTGAAACCTTGCTTTCATGACCCAATCCTGATGTGTTCTGCTAAATACAGTTATAAAATTGTTCTGAGACGTGACAGGAAATGCTCTTCTTATTCCATCTAAGTGCACAGAGGATCCAGAGCATCCACCACTTGTCTACAAGTCTCTTCGTTAGGTTTCAGGAAGAGCTTCCAAGGAGTTCTGTACTCCTTCCTCATGGGTTTGTCTGTAGTTACACTGCCAGACATGTTCTTGCTTTTATTTCTCTGAATATGCCAGCTCAGGCAAACTGTTAAGAACTTGCCTCTCAAGACCATGCTGTCTCAGTGAGTAAAAGGCAAGTAACTCAAACTGGTTTGCTCTGGGCACTTCTTGCATACCAGGCTGAGTGCAGCAGGAATGTTGGTGTCTTTTGGGGGCAGGTGGAGAAGGGAAGGAATCAAAGCTTCATCAATACTTGACAAAAAGTCAGTAGGTTTGTTCAGAATCGAGTTGAAATGACTTATTTGTTGTGTTATTGCTTTTCAGACTAACAGGTTCTCTGGATTCTCTCACAGAGACTTCGTTGAATAAAATAAATCACACTTTTCCAGGTAGGAGCTTGAGACACTGGGATTTGGCTGTGGCAGCCCCTGCAGGCCCTGCTGTGCAGCCAGAACCTACTGCACAAAGCCAACTTTCCCAGAAGCACAAGAGATTTTCAGGGATCCCAAATGCCAGCCAATAGACTGGCTGCTTCCTTCCTAAAAATGTAGCCTGCAGAAGGAACTGTGGAGTACTCTATTGTTCTTAACACTCTACTGGCAGAAATAATGATGTCAGAGTTAGGAATGCTGGCAGTCTTCCCTCATTACTATATTGCATTTTAATCAGAAAGGGAAATGGAACCTGCCCCTTAATACAAATTGAGACTGACGAAGGGATCAGTGTAAGGGAAGTTCCCTGTCAAGTTACTAAAACTTTTGTGAGATGCTTGAAGTAGTTATTTTTCTTTTCCTTTACTTAAGCTTTTTGTGAAAAGACTGCTTCAAATGACCCTTGTTTGGTTTGTTTAATTTCTGTCCCCCCTGAAAATCCAAATATATTATAGGCATATACTTTCCTGAGAAGTTTCATAATTTAATTTCCAAATTAGAGGGGAGAATGTGTAGCAAATGCAGTGGGAGCAGGATAAAAGAAAACACAAAGAATGTGTTCCTAAGGGGTTTTTTTCCTTAAGAAGTCCTACACAACTTATTAATTTTTCTACTTAGGTTTTAGACGGAGTCTAAGCACCACTTCTGCATCTTCACAAAAGGAGATAAACAGAAGAAATGCCTTTGTTAGGTGAGTGTTATGAGTTTCAAGTGCTTGGGTGAGCTGACTGTTAGCTTTACTGTTTCTTGTTTGAAAGAAAACCTTCACGCACGTGGAATATCTCGACCTTTACGTGTTCATTTTTTACCTTCCAAAATGGACCAGTAGTAGACTGTTTTCCCATGGCCATGCAGGAGTACAGTCCTTGAATTCAGTTTGGCATTAAAGTTGTTTTCCAGTCATTCATCACTGCATATTCTCCGAATTCTGTTATTTTCACACAGCTGGGTGAAGTTCAGAGGGTCTTGTTAAAGCACTTCCTGGTGATCCTGACTGACACTTGCATGTTAAAGGTTACTTTGGTTAAACTGTTTAAAGCCCCAAATAAAACGTTTTGTATGGCTTAATTTACCAATTCTATCACCTAGTGTAAATATTGTAGATCCTTGCACTGGGTAGGAGGAAATTGCATTTCCAGTATTTCAGACTACCAAGTGTGCCAGCCTGTTGTTTCACGGGTTGTTCATGACATGAGATCAAATCCAGTTTTTTTTTAAAGGGATTTGAGGAGTTTTTCTCCCCCATACGCTTCGCTGAATTCGAGATTTGCCCTGGAAGTTTTATGGAAAAGAAAGAGACAAGATTTTTTTCTTTTCCCTTGCTTTTCTGAGTAGATCCAAGAGCTCTGTGTTGCGGCGCAGCTGGAGCAGCAGCACTGCAGCTCCCGCTGAGGGGCCTGTGAAGCTGCACGAAGGCTCTCAGGTTCTCCTGACCAGCTCCAATGAAATGGGGACGATCAGGTACATTGGTCCCACAGACTTTGCCCCTGGGATATGGCTGGGGCTGGAACTCCGGAGTGCCAAGGGAAAGAACGATGGCTCCGTGGGGGAAAAGCGCTATTTCACCTGCAAGCTGAACCACGGGGTCTTGGTTCGACCCAGCAGAGTGACCTATCGTGGGATTAATGGGGCCAAGCTGGTGGATGACATCTGTTGAGCCAAAATGTGCTCCTAGAGTAGGAAGTGAGTATTTTAAAGCACAAGACACGCCTGCCTAGAATGAAACCTTATTTCGAAATGATTAAAGCTGCATTTGCATTTTACATATATAAGTATATATGTATGTGTGTATATAATATATATATTTTATATAAAAAATATATATATAAAATAGAAGAGTTCAGTCACGTTAAGAAGTAAAACCACTACTGTGTTTCTCTTACTTTAATGGCCCTTGCCTGGAAGGTTATTACAGAAGCATCTTGGGTTTAAGATGCTGCATCACTTGAATCTCTGAGATTCTGAATCTCTGAGAACAGTGTCTGCAGCCTTCTCTGGAGCTCCTGTGTGGTTCATGCAGTATTTAAAGGGTTTTTCTCCATGTAGTAATGAACTGGTAATGTTTGTGCATTGCCTGCTTTTGATAGCAGAGGTGGTTGATGGGTGACATTAGCCTGGTTCCTGGGCACTTTGTCAATTCCAATACCAGCTGCTAGCAATAAGAAAGGAGGAAAAAAAAAAAAAAGACAGAAAAAGACCCTTTTCCAAGCAGTTGTGGAGTATTTTTGCATTTTATTGTTCGGATCCCTCCTCTTCTTTCCCCCTCCTCTTCTCTCCAGAACGCCAAAGGGCTGACAAATACAAGGATTTGCCCCTCTCCTAGTGAACAGCAGCAATTAAATAAAAAGCCTTTAAAAAGCACAAATATGCTGCACGTCAGTCTGTATAGTAACAAGCACTTTTAGTTGTGCGTTTGTTGGAGCTATGTATAAGAAGCACTCTTTAAAATAATGCACTTTGCACTCTCCTGGAGAGCTTTCCCTCATTTTTAGAGACTATTTTTTTGTTTGGGGTGCTGCAGGCAATGAGTATCACAGTTTTAAAATGCAAATAAACCCAGAGTGGAATATACCCGTATCATAAATATTGTCTGCATAAATACAGCAGGGTAATTCCTGCCAGTGGTATGGAACAGATACAGGGTTTTCAAGCAAGCTGTTGCCATCATTTGATCAGTTTGTGATATGTGTTTCTTTTTGTTTGCTTTGGAACAGTTTCCAGTATAAATTTTTGTGAGAGGCTTATGATAAATTAAGGACAGTTTTAGGTACAGCACTGTAATGCGCCTTTATGTGACATTATTTGCATATCAGCCTTTTAAAACAGCTAATATTTTGTCCATGTTTTAAACATAGAATGTATTTTAATTGCTCAGCATATGTAACATTATCTTAATCGGATGGTTTTGTGTTCCAGAACAGTCATTTTACTCTTAAATGATTTGCTTGCTCTTGCCTACTTGAAGAAGTGACACTTTAAATCGTAATATATTTTTAGACAGAATCCTGCTGCTGTAACCTTCTTTTAAATATTGCCGTAGCTATTTTTCCTGATCTGTATTTAAAATAATGCATAGTGTATTCTAACTTATGGGAGTTTTTAATTGAATATAAAAGCTGTAAATTTTGAATATTTTAAAAAAAGTAATGCTTTATATTTGAAGATGCAGATATTCAGTGATGTACTGAATTTAACTTTGTCTAAAGTCTGTTCCTTGCTGGTATTAATAAAATGAAGCCTGTTAAATAGTACAGCAAAGAGAATTTTCATTGGGTCGTTACAGAATGTCCATCTCTCAATTTGTTCAGAAGAAGAGAAGTGCACAGGGTTCGGTGTGGAAGAGCAACTGCCAGCTATGAACCAGATGTTTTTATATCTTGTCTCCAGCACAGAAGTGCCAGTTTCAAACAAAGTGTTTGCACAGCACATTTTATCACAGCCTGGTGCTCCTGGGCAAGCAGTTGAGTTTCTGTGAGGAGACACTCGTTATCAGGAACGCTCTTTTTCCTGCCTGACCAGATGGAATGGGTGTAACTGCTTTATCTGAGAGGTAGCTGGAGTTCTCCAGGAGGTAGGTATGGAAAGAGTGTGTGGGTGAGGCAGCAAGCTCAGGCAGCTTGTTGTAGTGGCACCATTTCTGTGTGGTCTGTCTGGCACAGATGATTCACTGGGAGCTTTTTTTTTCTGGGATATCAGGCTCCACCTTCCACAGCTCTGTAGCTCCCCACAGTTCAGCTGGAAGTGGGGTCTCAGTGGCCTGGGCTAGTGAGTGCTGCAGGACATCTCTGAACCCACCTGATGGGTGCAGGAGAGGGCACAGACACCACCTGACATTGGTGTGTTGTGCTTTACCTTCCATTTCAGCCTCAGGCAGCTGCACTTTTCTCTTGGAAGCTCTGGCTGTAATTGGCTGCAGCACTGTAGGGTTAAAGGAGCAGGTCTGACTGGGATCAGGATGGAACTGTTGTAGCACTCAGAATCTTCTGCCAGGAAGTGGGAAGGGCTGTAAATTTATGCTGTCTGAGACAGAAATAAATCAGTCAATTCCAGAAAGGATTACTGACGGCTCACTTGAAGTTGGTGATGTGAAGGGATTTGTGCTTCCCCTAAATCCAAGGTAAGTTGCCATAATCCTTTACTCCAACTCTTGCAGGAGGACACTGTGTCAAAAAAAAAAAAATCTGAAAATAAGTGGCAGTGAAGTTTGAAATCGGGTGCTGTGCAGAGGACAATACTGTCACAGCCCCAGAATGATTAGAAAAAAAGCCAAATGATCCTCAAAGTCCCTGTAAACCATATAAATAAAACATTATCTGTTATTTATAAATAAATAAACAGATGGGTCCCAGCAATTCTGTGCTGTCTGTGCAGACTCTGAGGCAAGCCCTTGTCCCACCAAATGTCTCTGGTCCAATTAAAGAAAATGTCCTTCTTCAGTGGTCTTGGCAATGAAATCTTTCACATTTTCTTGGACACTGGCTGGAGAGACCACAGCTGCATGTAATAGGAGGAAGAGAACCTTCTTGAGGTGTCCGAGAGTGGGGACTTAATTTGTAGGTTGTTCAGCTGAGCTGGATTCAGTGATTGTGTTGCAGATGCTGACCATAATGACCTTCTGGGCAGGGAGCCTGCGCTTTCAGAGCGCTGCTGGTCAGCAACAGCTGAGGCACAAGGACCCGAGATGGGCTCTGCAGCTCTGCAAGGCATAGCCTTGGGTCTCTGAGAAGTTACCTCTCTTACCTGTGAGAGGAGGCAAATCCAGCACTTTCGTCCTGACTTGTACAGAGTTCAGATTTTGCAGAAGCCTTGTCAAACACCAGGTGGAAACTGAAACTGTGTCCATGAAAGTCACATAGAGTACCCACCTGCATCCTTTTCCCTGTCTTGCTGCTGACAGACAACACTGTTGAAATGGGAATTAGAGCAGAGATTGCTAGCCCGTGCCAGATCCAAACTAGGCTGTGGTGGCTGGCTGGTGACCAGCTCTATTCCTAGAAGAGCATAGGAGAGCTCCTTTTTGAGTTAAGAGGGGCAGGAAGTGTGGGGGAAATAAAGGGAAGAGAGAGGTGCCTACAGGATCCCTGCTCAGGAAAAGTCCTGTTAACCAAACCATGGCACTATCCTGCAGTAAAATGAGCACATGAAGGAGAAAGTTTATAGATACGTCAGTTGTAATTACAAGGACCATTTCATGAGAATGCAGCTACCTGGGGCATAGGAGTGATACAGGGAGGGGAAAAAGAATGAGCGTTTCAGGGCAGGAGCTACCTCTTCCTAGAATTGTCAGAGGATTCAATACTGGCACTCCACTGTATTAAAATAGAATTTATAGCTACTCACAGTCCAGACTCAAAGGCTGTCTTACTAAGATATGTACATTTAGAAATGAAAACACGCAAATGCTCTCTTCTGTCATATCCATTGTTCTCTTTTTCTACTGTCCAGTTTGCTGTGGGTAAAAGCCAGCCAGGGTGGTTTGTGGCAGAAGGAATGGCACCTTTCTCTGTAAGAAACTTGGTGTCTAACATTTGCAATACAAAGAAGTCTGAAACAGCTGCTGTGAGCCCAAAAGGTGGCTCCATGTACCACTGCACCTGCTCCTTTGGGGGTTCGTCACCTCAGTACTTCTGCAACTTTGCAGGTAAAAATGGATTTCCAGAGACCTCCCTCTGACGTTGATCCAATCATTGCACAGCCCAACACAGAGAGAGCCAGCTACTGTCACTTTATTTGTCTTCATGCCTTGGGTTCACTACACTTGTTTACAATACAAATACACTATTCAATACAAAATACTCAATGACCATATATTAGTATTTTTCTTCATAGTATCCCTGAAGTGCACAGGCCCTTCCTTTATAAACAATGTTGCATAAACGGCTGTACATGAGACAGACACTCCTATAATGAAGCTCATTACTAAAAGAAGCCAGATGCGGACAATTAGGATGTTTTCTTGTGATGGGTTTAACTCTGGGACAGACAAACAGCGGTGTCTTTGCTGCTGTGGAAGGCTGTTTCATGCTATTCCTATGTCAAGGTTCTCATCCCCCAGAAGACAGGTGCAGCACCAGGCGCAGACGTGCAGCGTGACACCCATCATTCCCGATTTCAGCCCTCTGGGGTTGTGCTGCAGCTGCTCCCACGGAGCCTGGGCGGGGAAGCCGGAGCACCCACAGTCTGACCCTGCTGTCCAAGGCCGACTCAGGCACACGAACACAGCCCTGGGGCTTCAACCTGTGGTCCCTGCACCTCCTCTCGCCGTGGTAAATCCCCTCTCCCGCCACTGCTCCCTCACTGCGCCTCGAGGAAGCAGAACCACCCACACTCCTTCCCTCGCTTCATTTCCAGGCACATGGTGGAGAAACAAGGGCCAGCGGCAAAAGGGGAAGCTGATGGGACAACTGGAAAGGTAGAGAAACCGGCATCCAAACCTACTTTACCTCCAGCAGCTTACAGAATCAGAAACCTACTTATCCTCTATAGGAAACCAGTAACATCCACATGGAAATAAGCCATTTTCAGAGTGTGAGAGTGGTAGCACAGGGTTGTTCCCAGCTGTGCTTTACATCCTGTAGATCATACTGCTTCCCACTTTTCCACTGTAGAATGAGGAAGATATAAATCAGAACATCATTACTACCAACAAAAAAGATTAACAGTCTTAAAAACAAGTTCCTTAAAAAAATGCACAATGTCTCAGTAAACTATAATTTAAAAGATAAGTCATAGACAAAAATGGGTAAGAGGGTTAAAATAACTTGAATTTTTCTCCTAGCATGGAGGGGTTTGATAAAAGAATTTGGGATTTACACATGCCACAGTGCTTTGGTGTGGTGAGTCCAGAGTGACTTAAATCCCTTTTGTTCCCTGCAACTCTGAGTTCACTGAACAGATGTATCGACCTAGACAGAAATTATAATTTTCTAGTTCATGACTGGACAGAATGCTCAGGGCATGGCAACTGCAGCTCTCTCATGCTTACTGGTTAAATGTCCTGTCAGCCCTGCAGCTGTTTGGAGATGGTACAGTAATTGACAGTGCCTGAGTGTGAACTGTTACTTCAGCAACAGAGGAAAGGGGCAGCATTATGGAAAGTGTCCTTCAGATCATCCCAGGGATGCAAATAAAATCTTACATTGTCACTGAAATCCTGGCAGTGCTTTGGCAACAAGACAGGTGCTTAAAGTTAAGCAATCCAGATGCAGCCCTGCACACAAGTAGCAGAGCACTCTTTGGTCCAAGCAATTAATGATATTATTTGTTTTCTAAGAAAGAGGACAGGCAAATGCTCCAGTCCTTGTTTCTAAGTGACAAGATTTGATTAGCACCAATATTTACAGAACAATTTTTGCAACCTGGGGTACTGTGCTTGGACAGGACACAGGGGTATCAAACTAAGTGCCTGCTGTCAAAGAGCTTAGAGATGTGTTTTTAACATTAAAAATAAGCCAAAACTGGATTTCTGAATTCCTCTGAAGTCCAAGTGTTAAGAGGAAGGGGTTAAAAAAAAATCAATACAAACAAAACCCAAAAACCCCAACCAACCCACCCCAAAACCCCAAACCACTAAAAAAACCCACAACAAAGCATTTTACACTGGAGAATCTAGAGGGAAGCTTGCTTAACAGCAGCTGCTAGGGCTGAACAGTATTTGTCTCAATGCACTGTACTCAGCAGACTGGAGAATTTCAGTAGTAATTCCCCATTTTCCCTAATCAGAATTCTCTCCTGACATGTTCCACAGGTAAGAAGCAGGAATGTGTTCAGCTCCTTCATTTTTTAACAACTTCCCTTCTGTGAGAGTATTTCAGTAGAAATTCTGTGATGAAATAACTGCATAGCACAAGCCCAGGGCAGTAACCACACTCTCATCCTAGCTGGGAGAGCCTGCCTTTCACACCTACAGACTTAAAATCATCTCTTGCTGCTTGTGCTTTTAAAGCTTCTTTAGAAATGCCACCTTTAACATCATAACCTGGCAGCTTATCTGCATTTGTGTAGCATCAGAGCTTCTGCCCCAGATCCAAGAATTAATAATATCAGCTAGTCAAAGATCAGTAACTTAGCAACTTTTTGTTCTTGTGCATTCATTGAAAACACTCATCAGTAAACAAGTCAGCTTCCGCCCTCAGTAACTTTGTAAGGCAGCAAAACCTCACTGTGCTCCTTTGCAAAGAAAAGCTAAAGAAAACAATGAGGAGCTTCAGCTCTTCTGAAAATGAGAAAGCTGGAATACTTAAATGAAAATTGCTATTATATGTGAATAATATACTGGTGTAATAAATTGTTCTGATAGTGCCTGCCTCCTGAATTAATCAGCTTTCCTGACTCAAGAAACTGCCCCAGTGAGTTTACTGAGCTAGAGAGAGAGAGAAAGAGACTGGTGTGACACTAACACAGTCCTAATCTAGACAGAATCCGTCCCCGGCGGGTATTTCACAGCAAGAGCAGCGAGCCTAAAATCCTTGGAGTTGACAAATACCCTCTTAGTTCAACCTAAAGAAGTCTGTAAATGTAACCCTCGTTATCCCCCCTAACCCATGGAGCAGTGGTGGGATGGATCCCTAGCAGATGAACATGAAATTCAGAGCAGCCACTGGCCCAGGCTTCCCAACAAAACGGCACAGCCTGTTCACCAGCCACCACACATGCCTCTGGAATTTGTCTAAAAAGGAATTTAATTCTGAGTATCAGAGACGTCAGAAAGGCAGATTAAGAGAGCACACTACCCCTCCCCCTGCAATGTGTTTTTTACAAGGGGGGTGGCCCAAGCCAAGGTGGCTCCAATCTTAGTCTGCACATCCCGAAATTTAGAAGTATGTATACAGAAATTCTGGTTTCTTCCCTTATGGAGACAGGAAGCTTACCTCAACATTTGGATCCAGGGCCAGACTCAGAGTCACTTCACTGAAACGAAGAGTCTCAGGCTGAAGAACACCTTCCCACTCCTTTGCTGATGGTCCAGTACACCCATTTCTATGGAAATAAGCACCCCTTTTTTGGATAGCATTCATGCTAAAACAGCTCCTCGCAACCCTAAGCTGAAGTTACTAATGCACATCTTTACACATGAATTATTTCCTATATCTATGTTTTGACAATACACTTAACGGGAATATTTTTCATGCACGGGGTGTAAAAAGTGAGTCAATGGAGTGTTTGTCCTTAAACCACTATCATACACGTATTTTGTTGAAGGAACAAGGGCTCTAAATCCCTCAAATACAGACAGTATCTGGCTTCCAGACTGTGGCACGATGCAGTCTTCTGCCTTTATGGTGTTGTTTGTACAGGGTATGCCAAAGGCTATTGCAAACCTCTGAGGAATGCAGGTGGCTGTCCATTCTCAGGGCATGGTGAAAGTCTCTCTCATGACCATGGTCCTTTAAAGCTTCACCTTGATTCCACTTGACACGCAGAAGTTCTTGATGAAGGGCATTCCTACTTTTGTAGAAGGAAATTTAAAGGGCTTTACTCGGTTCTGGTGCTTAAACATAGGTAAATGAAAACAAAACAAAAAAACCCCAGCCAAACAATGCCCATCCCCTAAATGCCTCATAGCATCTACACCCATCCTCTGCTTCCTCTCCTCCCCCTTTCAAGTGATGCAGTGTGACCAGAGTCTTTCCATTGCCCTGCCAGCACCCCCATAACCACTGTGCATTCAAGACTTTCGAAGACTGGATTGTAGCTGGAACACGACTTGAGAATGTGCCATCGCGTCACCATTCAGTGCTGTCATATCATTTTTTGGTTTGGATAGAGGATGCTCTTCCCAAACCCACTACAACCTCTGCCAGCAGCAGGAGATCTCCAAGTCTTCCACAGCAACGACAAGTTTGGCACGGAAAAGCCCAGACATGAAACACTCATGGCAGTGAGCCGCAGCTTGACACGTAAGCAGAGGACACACAACTGGAAAAAGCTCACGGGAAGGGCATGACGACAACCATGCGGATGAGTTGATGCAACAGCAGCTGGGCCTTGCAGTTAACAATGGTTCCCTGCATCCTCCCTCCCCCTTGTTCCTTTGACTCTACTGGGGCTCTGCTAGTTTGAAGCCTCTCGGGTTAGTAGGAGTTACAGCGTCTAGGGTGGCACTTTTGGAGCAAGTTTGCACAAAAATAGGAGGTGATGCTGTCAGATTCCTTGCTCATGGTGTGTTGGGTAACAGGACATCTCTTCAAGGCTCAGAGGCCACAGGGAGAAAAGTCAAGAGAGGGTCGAGCGCTCTCAGGGCCCCTGCTGGGTTATGTGGTTCTTGTTTCTAAGGACGGGGTCCTCGTAACTGCTAGCGCAAGGTGGTGTGGAGTTTTCCAAGGGTAAGCCCTGCTGTTGATATCCATAGTTGACATTCCCACAGGGGAAGTGGCGGAGCCTAAAGAGAGGCACTTCTTTAACACTTGCAGTTAGGGAAGATGGCTCTAGGAGCAGGGAGGAGCCTGGCAGCCTGCCAGTCACAATGTTGGGCCCCACAGTACAGTTCCCTTCCTGTCCCAAATTCTCCCTCTCAGGCCTCTCCTTCTCCAGCAGAGAATTGTTTTTGCTGGCCTGCTTCTCCGCAAACCAGGAACCGTAGGTTGGATTCCAGAGGTTGGTGGGCTTGTTTCTGGAGCCCCGGCTTTTGTGCAGCTCGGAAGGGGGATTGGACTGGGCATAGGCCATGTTGATGTGTCCCCCACCTGAGGCTGACTGCACCTTCCCCAGCACTGGCTGTTCCAAGGCTCCTGCTTTCCCTAGAGATTTTCCAGCAGTGATGGCTGACGGCAGGGGTGGTGGAGATGGCAGGGTTTGCTTGTCATCCTTTCTGTCTTGGTGTGTGGAGACCAAGAGAGGAGGAATTCCTTCTGGATCGTCGGGGCGCATCGCCACTTTCTCCTCCTCCTCAGCTGATGGGCCATATTCTACTGGCAAGGCAGTGTTGATGACATCGGGATCCTGCCGGAGGGAACAATGAGAATTTCTCAAAGACTGCAGCCATCAAACATGGAATGACACATCTGACAGCTGTCATGCTATGATAACAACACATCCTTCGCACTACCCAGAGCCCACAGTCCATGCAGAGCAAATGCAGACAAAATGCAATTAGGTGTGAGAGGCAAAGGGATATCCTTGAAATCCAACTCTTTAAAAAAAAGTAATCCTAAAACTCACCACAGAACAGCAGAGGCACGAAACCAATGAAAAGCATTTTTTATTTCCAGCGAAATTTCCTGTGGGAATGTTTTTTGGAATCTATATCATCTCGGAGTTCATAACACTCAGATAATATTGAGAAAGTTTCAGCTATGAAAGTATTGTCTCCACACAACAAGGGAGGAATGGGAATGCAGAGAGAAGACAATACTGGCAGGGCCCTTGAAGCCCAAATCCATAGGGACTGCAGTTCTGAGCTATTTAAACAGTTTTGAAAATTAAACTGAGAGAAAATGTGATCTTGGCAACCTTTAATTATTGTAGATGCCATGGCAAGTTACAGATAGCAGAAAAAAATGCCTCCCAATGCTAGGATCCAAACACACATATAAAACAGACCAAGCTTCCCAAACAGCAAGGGAAAGAAAATTGGCTGAGGTGAACAACAGTGAGGTCATACAAGAAGCCTGCATTGATGCACGCAGAAAAACATTTTCCAACTGCTCTACTCCTCACAAGCCAAACCGGTAAAAATAAATGAATCAGATTTTGGCCTGCAAAGCCAACCAAATCCTTTCCCTGTTGCCTAGGCTGAGAATCCCCACTCCTTTAAGCCTGGCCATCTCCACTTGCCTTCTCCAGTGCTGTCAGATTCAAAAAATTGCCAACAGCTGCTGAAACCACCTGCAAAGGGTGCTCTGAGCTGGGACCATTTCTCTTCAGTGCTGACTATGTCTTAAGGGTAAATGCTGGGATGAAGTGGCTGGGATGAGGCATGGGAGTGGCATGCAGGTGCTGGCCTGTCTTTGCTCTTTTGCTTGTTGGAATCTGTGCCTTTATAAGCAGAAGCAGAGCTACAGGTACTCTTTCTAAAGCTGTGTAAGCTTGTGTAAGCCTACACCTTTCAGCAGCAAAAGACAAGGATCAAGCACCTGATGAGGTAAATATCCCAGCCAGGGGTCCCAGGCTGACATCAGTCTCCCTGGACAGCTGACTGCAGTATTGCAGTGCTGCCTTCTCTCATGTCCTGGTTTGGCTAGACAGCTCCTCAAGAAGAACCCTCTCCACCCCTCTAATCCGAGACGAATGAACACCGATACCTGGGTGCAGTACTCAATCCTCTCCAGGATTATGGCAAAGTTTGGCCGGTCTTCAGGCTGGTGCTGCCAACACTGGGTCATAATGCGGTAGCTGCAAGGACAGAACCGGAGATGCTCATGAACAGCAGATCCCGTGGCACATGACAACTACTCATGGCAGTTTAGAAATCACAAGCATTCATCACCACTCTGGCTTCCAACAAATGGGAGTTGTCTGCCTTCCCTGGTGTCAGACAACTGATATACTTGTAACCACTGAAATGTGACCACCAGTGGGTGAAATCCATAGGGCTTCAGAGAAATAAATCATCCACCTGAAATCCCTTGGACAATACACTAAAGGTAGGCAGGACTACAGATAAAGGAGCCCAGTTTTCCCTGCCTGTGAACAGTCTTTCACAGCTAAGATACAGAAATATGGTATAATCTTTGACCAAACAAGCAGTGGCCAGGACTTCTCAAACGGGCCCTGAATTATTCTCCAAAACAGAAAAATTAAGTATTCACTGGCAGTGAAGTTTAATAGGGCAGTTCAGCCACATTAAGGTCAATCTTAAAAGTAATTAACTTTTGACTAGAGAAAAAGCATTTGAAACAGAAACTTAGTTGCATGAATATATCAAAGTTAAAATCTCATACACAGGGCCTGGGCAGTTTTTAGGTGGATCCATCCTTCCTCCATTGGTGACAAACTCCAGGACCTCCTGGTTGCTTTTGCTAGGGTAGGGCATGTATCCCAGAGAGAATATCTCCCACAGCAATACGCCAAAGGACCTGAGTACAGAAGCAAAGGAAAATAAAGTGAAGGGTAAGGAATGACCATCAGCAGTGGACTATGCCCTTAGGTTCAGTACCATCAGCATGGCCATTAGCAACCTTTGCTCAGGCAGCTGGTGGAAATCCCTGCTGCAGGATTCAGACATAAATAAGCTTCACAGTTGTAACAGTGAACTTTGAAACATGTAACAAATACCAGTAGTTGACTGCTAAGTGAGTGAAGCCTGTGATATAGGTAGGTAAGTATGGTTGCTTTGCCCTTGTACTCAGCAGTGTCCAACTAGAGGCAACAAAAGTGAAAGGTTATCTTTTTCTGAGACAACGACCACTCATTGAACTCATAACAAGCTTTTCCTCTTGAATAGCTACCCTGCATCAAACAACATGCTAGTGAATCCCCACTGATGCTCTGAGGGCCACAGGCCCCACCTGTCACTCAGAGTACAATAAAACATTCCTTAGCAAACACAGCCCTGGGCCTGTGTGCTGTGGCCTGCAAAGCCCTGGGGACACTGGCTGAGACAGGATGTCCTCCAAAGCATTCACCTGGTCAGTGGCTTGGAAACCACAACCTCATTGGTTAAAATTGTAGATAATGATGTACAGCAATGGGAAACTTCTCCACTTGGTGCTGAAACAGGCAGAGCTCAGCTGTAGGAGAGCGTGGACCTGCACCCCTCTGCTGGGACTTGCTCAGGAGCTGTGTCCTGGCCACCAGCCCCTTCCCCTCCACACATGTCCTGGGCTCTTGCCTCCTGCTCACCTGATTTTCCTCCCCAGCTCAGGCCACCAGCCACTCAGGAGCTACCAATGCTGCTGCAGGCCAGGAGAAAGGCAAAACCCACAGTGCACAATGCCCTTCTCCCTCGCTGGCTGGATGGATCCTGCCTGCAGCCTCCTGTGCTGTTTTCCTCAGGGTAGGAATAACGCTTTCCTCCCTGCAGCAGCAAAGCAGCCCTTGCATCTGCTTTGATCTTCCTTCCCTGTCCTCTCAGCTCCCCTTTGCACAAGTCTGGCCTTTCTGTTCCCGTGTCTCCTCCAACACTACTGGCTCTGAAATAATCAACTTCTGTTTCTAGTACATGAGAATGAACAAGAAGGTGTGTTTTTTACAAAATATTCACATTTTACGAAAGGGGTTACAACACAGACAGACTGGACAGAGGAGGAAAGGTAGCGCACCATGTGTCTGTTTTTGATGTAAATATCCCTTCCATGAAAGCCTCAGGAGGCATCCATTTGACAGGCAACATTGCACACCCACCCTTACGATAGTAGCTGGCTCTGCAAAGAACAAACAAAACAAAAGAGTCAGCCAAGAATTCAGAAAATCCCATTAATATGGGATTTTTATAATTACAAATGTTAAAATTATGAGCCAGAGGAGAGACTAATTTGGGTGGAACAGCCTAAGTGCTGAAATGACTTGTTTCTTCTCGTAAAAGTAGTGGAAAAGGGCAAACCATGGAAGTGCTGTTTAACCTACATCACTTTAGGCCTGATCTGTTGAACCAGTTTTCCTCATCCTCCTAGGAAATTACTAACACAATGCTGGGCTGCTGGTAGAGCCTCCTCCTGCCCTTTTCAACCACAGCGAGATCTCCTCCCCTCGTCTCACACATGGTCATCTTGAGCATCCCCACTAAAAATAAACCAAACCTATCCCATATCCATCCAGTCTAAAGCACTGAGAGTAAAATCCAAATCCCTTTGTAAGAACAAGGAGCTGGATGAGGAAGATGCCTGGCCATTAGGTCTGCGACAGTAGTACAAAAACCATCTCCCATGCTTCTGAAATAGGAATTACAACAGTCCTTTAAAGTCACTGTCATTTAAAATAAACCCTACAAGCCCCAATGCTGTTCTGGCAGAGGCAGGAGGCTGCTCATGCAAGTTGGTATCACTGATCATAACTGCACAGCCTGAGCATCCAAAGGGTATTTCTGGACAAAGAAGCATATACAGACTTCAAAGGCACCTTTGAAAGCTCAGCACCAAAGTGTTCATCCTGGCAATCGGTTCTGCTGATTGTGTGAGGGTGACAGATGCTGCTTTGTCCCAGCAGACCCCCATCTGACAGTGGGGCAGCATGGAGGCTCTTTGTGGAGGGAAAAAACCCAGGCAGCTCTGATACACTTGGGTTTTTGAAGGTAGCACTCTGTTTGGATCACCTCAGGCTGTGATACTGTCAGATCTCAAGCTAAGCAGAGCCAAGCCTGGCTTAGTAATTGCACAGGAGAATCTCCAAGCAGGAAAAAAAGATGGCAAGGCACTGGAATAAACTGCGGGTGACTGAGCACAAAGCATTCTTTCTTCCAAGTCAGGGGCAAATCAATTCCTCAGCACAGCAGGATACGGTGCTGCACTTCTAGAGGTGCTCTATGGAAGATGAGACATCAAACTGCAGCCCTGACTGCTTATGGTCATTAAGGATTTTCTGGCACTTCTTGCAAGAGCAGAAGTAGTTAACCCTGTGTCCTGGCTGAATTCCAGTTTGGATGATTACATTTTCCTGACCTTCTTTTGCACCTTCCTCCTTTAGCTGCAGTAAATTGAGGAGATTTACTGATGACACCAAACCAAAGGGGCAGGGGTAGCGTCAAGGAGAGAGATTAAATTCAGAATGATTTGGGATCACAAAACAAAAGACCACATCAATGCCATTCAGTGTGAAGAAAGTGAAGAAAGGAAACTGAGGACAGAGTCTAAGAGGGAGGAAAAGCACTTTCCATGACCATTGGATTTCACTGCCCAGGAGAAAGCTGTCAGGAGTGGGAAATGTCTCTGGAGCACAGTTAAATATAAAGGCCAACACCAAAAAGGCATCATCTGGGTTTCACCAGGATGGGATCTCTCCACTCTTGCTAGGTTTACACGGAGCAGCACAAGAGCCTGCACAAACACTGCTCTTCCCTCATTTGAGTGAGCTTCCACTTGCAGGTACCCTGGGCTTGGCTCTGCTACCTGTATATATCCCGGGCCATTCCAAAGTCTCCAATCTTAGCTACTCTCCCAGGCCCTCGACAGGTAAGGAGGCAGTTTCTGGCAGCAATATCCCTAAATGGAAAGGGAAGAAAAGCAACAGAAAAAGAAAAAACACTTAATCGTTTGGCAATTTTGCAAGTCAAAAAGAAAACAAGAAGTAGTACCTACCTTCCTGAGCTACAGAGAACCCAGGACAGCCAGAAAAGTCAGTGTTTATGGATAACTGCAATGTCCCAAATTCTAATCTACCCCCACATCAAGAACAGTTCTGTCCTTTAACATTTCCTCTTTAAACTTCACATAAAACTTCCAGGTGAAAGGATGGGCCTCCTGTGAGCCTCCCTTCACCCTGGGAGCTATTTTTAAGTCTCTAAGGAGTGTAAGAAGAAGAGCTGATTTCAGCAATGTATTAGTCCCAATATCAAACTGTCTGGAGAATGATCCACTGATCTGTTCCTACTGTGCTTGTTCCAGTGTTACAAAAAAGCTGTTGTACTGTCAGAGACAGGTAGAACCACAAAGTGCAGGTGTTGCTCTGAATACTGAAGCTGTGGGCCTGAATCTGTTTATGCAGGTAAAGCTCCAAGCTCCACCTCTGCTGGGCTGAAGTAAACCTTGAGATCTGAATAACACAGTGGCACAACTTGTGGGTGACTTTCAGAACCATGAAATGCCCCATCTCTACTCGACAGGCAGAATTTTAGATGCTTGCCAAACACTGTGTTCTGCAGGAGCAATGGTCACAAGGTGTTGCACTTCTGGCTGTGCTTGTTCAGGTGTTCTTCAGGAGGGAGAAGAAAAGGCTTCCAGAATGAGCAGACAGGCACTAAACAAAATTCATGACAGGGAGAGCTTTAAAGAATTCTGTCATGAGTTTTTGTCCATTTGCAAAGTAGCCAAATAGGCCGCACAAGTGTAGGCCCTGAGACAGGGCTCACGATTTTTGGCAAAACTGCAGACCTTTGCCAACCTGATTTATAGCAGCTTCTCTGTTAATTGCCTCTATTATTGTGCCTTGTTTAAAGGTATCCAGCCACTAGAGTGCAGCAGGACATAAACATATGGAGCAGGGCATTACGAGTCTCTGCTGGCCTGTCTGCAAGTCCTGCCCATGCTGTGTTCACCTACCTGTGGATGAAGTGGTTCTCCTCCAGGTACTGACACCCACAAGCAATGTCACGGGCCACATGGAGCAAATCCAGCATGGAAAGGGAGGAGGGCTGATTCTACCAACAGACAAGGGACAAACAGGGGTTAAAAGCAAGAACATGGTGTGATTTGTCGCTGATACAGCGCTGGGAGCTCTCCAAGTGACGTGCCTCTGATGTTAATGCACTCAGGGATTAGGAACATGCACAAGAGAGAGTCCATATCCATGAACTATGGAAAGGATGTGCATACACAATGCCATACAGATCCCAGAGACAGAATCAGAACAGACAGAATCAGCTGGATTGGACTTTTCAGCTCCATTGGGATGTCTCTGTAAGAATTTACCCCAGTCCTCGTGGCAGATTCTGCTGAATTTTCAGCACGATTTTTGAGATCTGTAGCCTGAACTGTTCCTCACTGAGTTTCTTTGTATTATTGCTAGTTCCTGTCTAAAGTCACCTTCAACCACGAGAATGACATTTTGTATAATGGCATGAGTCACATTTGCTCTTTCCCTCCTCCACATCTGTGTAGGTTTTATCTTGCCCCTCAGAGCACTGACACAGTTTTGTGTAGCCAATGGCTATGGAATACTAAGGCTGCCAACTCCTTATTCCAGCCCCTCTGATGAAGTCCACAGCCCTTGCCAGGAGGAGCCAGATGCTTTAGCAGAAAGGGCAGGATTCGCACCGGCACTTGTCAGCCCCTGAAGCCAAACCATCAGCTGCTGCCCTGAGCTGTGAGTCAGTGATCCCTGTGGCCAGTCCTGTGGGGGAGGAGGAAATCGCTGCTGCCAGCAGAGTGATGACAAACAATTGGGTGTCAGGGACTGCTCACACCACAACAACCACTTGATAGCCAAGTGTTTATCAGCCTTAGTAGCCAAGTGTTTAGCAGCCTTAGTTATTGGACCAAACAAGCTTATCCTACTCTCTGTCTCTCTCTTATGGCACCAACCATTCTGCCCAGTCCTCACACACCTGCCCATGGGGCTCTCCCTCCAGTGCACAACCCACGACAGCTTCTCCAGTGACAGGGACTGCTGGCTCTCCAGCCTGTCTGCTGTGATGAAATGTGTCTCCAGACGGACGTGATGCTGTGCTGGCCATCCCGCCTGATCTAAACCACTGTAAACTGGGACTGGAAATAAGTCCAGGCTCTGCAGCAGCCAGTAGTTAAACAGTGGTCATTGGCTGGTAAAACTCCAAAAAAGTTTTAATGTCTTCTGAAGAGATTAGAAAAAAAGCTGGCCTCAATAGCTGACTAATGAAATAATTGAAAAATGCTGCATCTCTGTGTGAACAGAGCCTGTTTTGTTCAATGCAGGGCCATAAACCAAAACGTGATCTTGTACTACCTGCCTATATTTTATTATTTATTCAGTATACTTAACTGATTCCTTAAAACACTGGACTGCATCTCTCCTTAAACATGCCTCTTTGTAGGGTAACTATTTCCTGCAAATCTCTTTCCCTGCCATTTTGTGGGAAAGGGGGAATAATCTATTTTACCTCTCTGAATTAAAGTGATTCACCAGCTACACAAGATGGCTACAGTAAGAAAGGATGCACATGCCTTCTTTTTCCCTTTCAGGGCATAACCAAGGGGAAATTAATATCTCAATCTACCCATTCCCTCCTCTTCTGAGCAAGGGTCAGAAACCTGAAGTGAAAACTGAGTAAAAAGCCCAATTCTTTACTCTGCCATTGATTTCAGACTCAAGCTATACTGCAAAGCAGTCAGTAGGCTGAAGTCACAAGCTGATTTGAACTGCATAGCTTTTTTCTTTTTCCCTTTTTTTTTTTCTTTTCTTCCCCTCCTTGGATGAATTCCTTCTACCTTTTATTTGGCTAAATACAATCCTAAAACAGATGTGTCTGCCCAGCCAAGGACAATTTAGCCATGTAATTTGTTTGAAAAATAGAGGTTTGGGATTCATTTTGCAAGGGGGCAGCCTTGAGACACACCACAGGATTCGCTTTACAGCTTTTGCTCCCCAGATGGATGGACAATGCCAGCTGCAATGCACCGCTGCTCAGGGCAGCGGGCATGCTGGAAGCACTGGTGTGACACCTCCCCAGGTGAGGCTGAATCTTGCTAAAGGTGAATGAAATTCTGTGTGTTGTTCAGAGTAATCACTGCTCTGTGCAACAGGCTGCACAGCACAAAGGAGGGGAGTCATTTATCCGTATATGATTTCTCTCCCAGAGCTGTTCTTTGATTGCTGTGCTGCTGTGTGTGAGAAAGATCAGCACTGAACTCCCCAGAGTGGACAATTCTGCAACGCTCACAACGAGCAAGGGCTCCAATTCCAGGTGTCTCTGATTCTACCAGGTTGCCTCTCTGCAGATGAGGGGGAAGAGGCAACCCTGTAATAGGTTTGAAACTCTATTTGAAATGGAACACAGATATCCTTCAGGGCTATAAACTGTGGAATTATGAATCTGAACCTTATGGAGTAGACCTAGCTGGCATAAATTGACATATTCCACAAGAGTCACCGGTATGGTATCAGTGATGTTGGAAGAATACATGATCATTCTTGCTTAGAGTTCAGAAAAATCATTACGTGTTGGCTGAACACTGCTTTCTTTACAAGAAGAACACAGATGAACAACATGTAATACTGCTGGCAGCATCTCCATCTCTCATTAAGTTGGGTCCCATGTTCTGATACCTCCTGCAGTTGCTTTAGCTTCCCACTTCATGTCTTTCACAATGCCTCGAGTTCCCCCTTCCCTTCATTCACCTTCTCCTTCACCCTCCCCTCTGCTCCCTTTCCTGCTTTCCAGTGGCTGAGTGCATGGCAGCATATGTCTTGCTCCAAGTCACACGGGTTGTAGCTGGCCAGTGGCAAGCCAAACAAGACAACTGGTGGTCTCTCTAACATGGTGCTTTATTTTTCCTGAAGCCTTGGAATTAATGCCAAGTTAATGTCTTTCACACCTCTATTAAGTTTGTCCAAAACAGGCAAATTAATTTGAAGTTACTGGCAGGGGAGCAGAGAGAGCAACTGGGGGGTGAAGGTACAGACTGAACATGTAAATCTCTTTTTTGTAATTAGGCTGAAAGCAGAAGTAGGTGGGAAATACAAGGTAGTTAAGGAAATTAGCTGAAAAATAAAAAATTAGAAAAAAATAAGGGGAAAGATAGTAATTCATATGGTGCTTACTTCAGAGAAAGCAGTGCACATCTGCTACCTGGTCAGTCAGCTTGGGCTTGTGTGTTCAATTAATTTCTTTTGGAAGCAAAGCTCATCAAAGCCTGTTTACTCTGCACTGTTCCTTGTCTTTCCTTTAATGGGCCTGCAAAGCTAGACATCCAGCCAGCTACGCCTAGCTTCTGCCTGTCTTCCCTGAACAAGCAATAGGAGGAACAAAGCAGCTTGGGGTTCATTAAGAGCAGTGCAAAGATACATCCAGTAGCACTGAGCCACAGGCCTTATGAACAGAGAGGCTCTGTCACACCTCAGGTGTACGCAGAGGGGAAATCCACTTCCAGGGCTGCATCCCATACTTCACAGAGCACAATGCCCTGCACACATCTCTCATCAGTCAGTCTCCTTGCCTCATAGTTTCTGAGCCAGCAGTCAAAACCACACCAGAAGCTGATTTTTCAGCATTTACAGGTGCCATTGGCCCCTCAGAAGCTGCCCTAGCAGCCAGATAATGAATTACCCTGTCATTCTTGCCAGGCAGCCACCACATGGGATGGTTGCAGAAGCAGGGCAAGGCAAGGGGAAAGAAGGTATTAGAACAGAGCAAAATTATGTGGATCTGTGTCTGCACACAGACAGTCAGGCTGTCCATGTTCATCCAGCTGTTAAAGAGGGAATGGAAACTGTTTTTCTGAATCAGCTCCAGCTTGCGACAACCTGTTTGTATTTGAAGCTCAGCTTTCCTAAAGTGTGACAGACACGTTACTGAGCAGAAAACAGAGGCATCAATCCAAGGTTTGCTTCACTCCTGGAAGCAAGTTAAATGAAGAAACAAGGGAGAATATGGCTGGGAACAGCCTTTGTGTGGAGTAGGTGTTATGGTCAGTCTCAGATAACCTCAAACGGGTCAGGAAAGACAAGGAAAGAAGAGCAATGGAAGGAGTGACTGTGAAGGCAGAAGGAGAAATACTAAGGTAGCAATGGAGTGAACCATCAGCCTCTGCTGACATGGGCTTTCACAGGGGTTGCACAGAGCTACTGCTGACAGAAAAGAAGCCCTGGCAAGAAAGTACTCATGACTGGGGTAAGTACAAACAGAAAGAAATCCCTCAGATCAGAAGGCCCCCATGACTGCATCCTGTAAAGATTAAGGGCTTTTCATCTACAAAAGCAGCTGACTCATTTTACTGCAAGTAGGTAAAAATTCCTGCTGTGCAGGACAAGTGTTCTTGGTGCTTCCTCACAAGACCTGTACCATCACTGAGCTGGCTTCTCTAATATAAGGAGCCAAACACCATCCTGTTTCACCTGCCCCTTCACACATCTAGCACAGACTGTCCCGGCAGTTTTGAACAAAGCACTCAGCAGGCAGCATATATTGCCTGTGCCATTTTGCACTGCACTGGGTGAGAGTGGAGCCCACATTGCAAAATATAAACTTCCCTGTTCACCAAGTCCAGCATCTCTTGGTGCTTCAGAAAACCAACCTGTATTTATAAAGACTGCTTGCTCAGATTTCAGACATTGTTTTCTGGGTGTTTAGCCTCCTTATCCAGGCAGGAGCCACTTTATTACAACCTGTTCAAGACTGCAGTGCTTCTGAATCTCACAGACCATTTTATATGTCTGAAAACCACACTGCATGGAAAAAAAATAAAACGTTGATCTGTTTCCAGATGCCTCAGGGAAGAATCTTATTGATATCTCTTAGAGAAAAATTGTGTCTCTCTCGCACTGAAAAAATGCAGCATTTTGTCCTCTGTCGAAGAAATAGAGAGACAAAGTGTGAAGCTGGGCCCTGGTCCTAAACTTCAGCAACATCTGTGTGCCTTTCTGATCTAGGGACTCAGAGAAAACTTTATTATTCTGAAATACTGAATTCTCTCTAGAAGTCATAATTTATTTCTTACACATTTCTAGCTGACTGTTCCTATCGATGCCGATTTCAGTTGGGAAAATCTGTAAAACTCTGGGCTAAAGATATTTGCTATTAAGCTGACAGCTCTAGGCTGGATTGTCTTCTTGCCTATGTCAAATTTTAACTGACAGATAACCACAGAAATGCATTTGATCAGCATTTTAAATAATGGATTTAAAAAAAAATATATTACTAGCTCAACACTTCCCCCTAGCCTGCCCCCAGCTGGTGTGAGAAAGGTAAGAGTTGAGTTTAACTTCTATTTTTTCAGACTTTGATTTTCGTCTTTCTTTAGGTAGCATGTGCAATGCTATCTAGCAAAGTCCAGGGATGAGGCACCTCTGCATAGCCCCAGCAGCATCTGTTCCCTATACACCTGGGTCCTGCCTCCACAGTGGTCTTATAGCAACTGAAATTTTCTGACCATCTAAAATGCTGGGAAATAGTGTCTGCATGGATCAGCTCTTTTATAGTTAAGTATTTGCCTTGTGGCAGCAATTCTCTAAATAAAATACCATTTACCCTTTCCTTACCGGTCTAGGCCGTGTCTCCCTCAGGAAGGATTTCAGGTCTCCTCCAGCCATGAGCTCCAGCAGGATGAAACGGGGCAGCGCCTGTAAGCTCACCCCAATACACCTCACGATGTTCTGATGGTTGAACTTGCTGTGGAGACAGGGACACTCAGTTGTGGAGCAACTTTGACCCAAAAAGCACAATAGCAGAAAAGATTCAAACCTTTTTGCTGCAGGGAAAGTTTGGGTTTGGGTTTTTTTTCACCAGAAAGTAACAAATGTCAAAGGTAAGGGCAACTGGATAAAGCTAAAGCACTACCCCTGCATTCTGTGTCTGTCTGCATAGTACAGGGACAGAGGTCAGGAAGCAGTGGCTTTTGACTGCTTTTCCTCTCCCTATTTTCTGTGTTCTTTTGGGGCTACAGCAAGACTTGTGAGGCACGGGAAGCAGAACATGTCTGATAATAGAGAAAAGTCTGCTCTTAATTTTCCCCATCCAAGGGGCAGAAGTTGGGCTACTTGAATTCCAAGTAACCTACTGACACAGGGATCTGCTTATGTAGGGGATGTTTCTCGAGGTCTAGTCTCTAACACTTCCTTATTTCTCCACTCCTCAAATGTCATGGGAAACTATTTCCATGGATTCTAGGACTCAGACACTGATATATGACATGGCAACAGCATAAAGCCAGTGCCATCTGTTAGCTTTGACCAGTCAAACCCAGATTCCTAAGGTATGGTTTTACCTCACGTTCTCATCTCTAAGAGAAATAAAAAAAAAATCTTAATATCAATTCTAAAATCTGGGCCTTAAATTTTTTCACTGTGGCTAATGAAAACTGGTGTGGATCCTTCTGAAAATGTAGCCTTTAATCATTTGGTGCCTCTTCATTTGTAAGAACAGAAAAAGATGGCAATGCCTATTCTCTTTGTGCTAAAACTACTGTGAGTACACCACCTATAAAGAACCTTTTTTTTTTTTCCACAGTGCTAGGCTTTGCAAGCCTACAAAAGTGGTGTTCATGTTATTCATACACACCTAATAATGAGAGCTTCCATGAGGAAGTCCAGCTCATCTTGCTCTGAACACACTTCTGGCAATGTCTGGAAAAGAAAGAACAGGTTGACAAGGAGAAGATACTTGAACTTACAGATGTAGAACACCTGGCACTAACATTGCCTGCAGCAATCCTTCTTTCTCTAAAAGAAACTTCACTCTAAGATAACCATTAGACTGTTGCTAAACTAGACTGTGAAGCCTGTTGAAAGGTAAATATCAGAACACCTGGCCCATCAACGCCACTGTCATCCTCCTCCCAACAAAGGAAATAGCCGAGAGTGCACAGGAAAGTGTTCAATATATGGGATTCTGCTGTAGAGAGGATTAGGAATGAGATCACAGTTCCTGAGTTCTCTGCAGTTCAATGCTCCTACCTTCCAGCAAGACTGGGAACTATATCCAGCAGCAGAGCTGTGCTGCTGTGTAACCTCTAGGAGAAAACAAGCCACCCAGGCTGCTGAAGGCCTGGAGAAGTCTACCAGGGTCTCTTAGGATTTAGTCTCAAATCAAATGCACATCCATCCAGTGGTGAGATCCCTGGAAAACCAGCCATCTCCTACGTGCAGGGTCTTTGATGTATGTGCCAGCAGCCTTTGGCCCTGTGAAGACTTTTGGCCTCTGACTTACAAGGCTTTGAACTGATTACCACACCAGGTGTAGCATGGGGAGGATGGACAGAGGATGGATTTAGTTCTCATTCCTGCAGTCTACTGTAGCTATATGGGAAATCCTTGCCTCTTTACTATTTACAGACCTCTTTTAACAGTCTCACATGCCCATAATGCTACAAGCTGTACCATTGCTGTGATGGATTAAAGGGTTGCAAGAGAGCAGCAACATTTCTAGCCATGTCCTTCAGTATTTACAGCAATGCTTCATTCATCTTCATTTTTATAATGCATTGGGACTCTCAGGCGAAAGGTGCATGAAACCATCATGATAACTCATACACTGTCACTTACTTTCACAGCCACCTGCAAGGGAGTGGGGTCGCTGGGGATCCCTGTCACCTGACCTTCATATACCTCACCAAAGGCTCCGTGGCCCAAACCCCTGGACAGACCAGAGAAGACAAGAAGGTTTTACTACAGAGAACACACATTATAACACTGTGGACACAGCTCACAGAACGGGCTCACAATTTTCATGGCAGTGAAACAGGGAGAACTGGATATTGACAATATGCAGGGGACCAGACCTTGATGAGATCTTTCCTGGACCTATAATGTATTTAATTGGTAGGGAAAGCAATCCTTGGAAGTGAACAGTCCTCAATGAAGTTGAGCTGCTGGCATTGCAGCGTGTAACAGAGAGCACTCCTCTCTGGCTTTGATATCAGTGCTCAGTGGTGGGTGCTCCAAAACAGATCAATAAAGGTAGGACTTAAGTCTTGGTGTTTACATACCCTAAACACATTAACAGTTCCCATGATATTTCTGCATTACTATTAAACAAAACATTGAACAAGAACTAGGAGGCACAATGATTCTCAAAAGACCTGAATTCTAAACCATATAACTTTTCCTGATTTATTGTGTGATTCTGGGCAAGTACCTTAGCCAGTAAATGGTGATGACAGTGCTTTGTAAAGCACTCAGCTCTAGGAATTCGTGCTGAGAATCATTTCTGGCACTGATCGTGTTATGAAACTTACAGTTTTATTTTGAATAAGATTACAGGAAAAAGAGAAAGTAATAAGAGTAATCATACAATAGATCCTGTCCCATGTCCTTGTGATACCTGATTTTGTATACCTGTCTATTGAGCCTTCAATCTCTTAACATTAAGTCAACTGATACAGCCGTAGCTATTTCACATCGGTGGTGTGTCATAATGACACAGTGAACCATGGCAGAGGATGAGGCTGTATCCCAAATCCTGAGTCCCTCTTAACCCTGCATGGGCTGCACATTGGGCAGTAGTATTTCAAGCCTCTAAGAGACATTCCTGCATCTCCATCTGGGTGAAAGACTCTCAATAAAGCTCTCTCCTACCACAGGCATTCTCCTGTTAGGGCCAGGTCTGGGCTGAGAGCTGTACTGATTCTGTTCTCTGCTGTTTCAGTGGACTGCTTTTGCATGGTCTGTTGCCCTCCTGTGCATGTGAACAAGCAAGAACAATCTACTCTGCTGTTGCATAAGCTCTGTAGTTTTGCCAGGATAAAGACCAGTCTGGGCAGTGAAACCACAGTGAGGACTTGTGTTGCCTGTGACTCAGCCACCTTGTTTAATAACATTTTGTAGGTATCAGCTTGAGACACTATTCTTGGCTCTGCCTGACCAACTTATTGCAAACTGAGGGTATAAACCAGATCTCTACATCTCATAACTCACCCTCCTTCCACTTTCCCTTCCCTTGTCAATTCCTAGCTGTATCCCCTGCTATCTGCAGCTTGCCACACTTCAAAAATCCTTTCAGAGTCCAAGTGTCAAAGGGAGCAGCAGCACAGGGTACACTGAGAACTTCCAGGTGCTGTCCAGCAAGATGTGCAGGTACAGGAGAATGAGATAGAGACAGCAAAACATTGCAGACTGCATCGACTGCTCTGAGCATTATCTTTTTTAGCACCTTAAGCTTCCCAGTTTTCCAAGTACACCTGCTTCCACTTGTGTTTTTGTGCAAAACTACATGGTACCAGGGTAAAGTCACACTCATAACTATCCTGCAGTATAGCAAAGTGCGTAAGAACTCTGAATTTTCAAGTTTTTCTTAGGAGACTCTTTTGAACTTGCCAGAAGTTCTCATCTAGACATGATTATCCTGCTGGCTTTATATTCCATCTTTTTAATACTGTCTGGCATTTCCTTGCTATTGCACTTAGGGATGTCATTGTCTTTACCAAAGATCCCATCAAAGATTTAAAAGGGCCTCCTACAAGCCTCAGCCTTCCCAGCACTTCATCGGTTCATACTGGAAATGGGCCACTCACTGTAAAGGATGTATCTGAATTACTGGTGATAGCTACTCAGTTCTCCTCATAATCTCAGGAGATAAACACTGCACCTGCAGAAGGTCAAGGTGACTGCCAACGTCTAGTCCCCTCCACACAAGCCTAACTGCTGCAGCTTTACATTTTATGAAAAGGGGTCTGAGCCTAAAAGTGAGTAAGAATTTGTATGTGTTTGCACAAAGATGTGTGTTTCCACCTCTCTAAGAGAGCCAGGATATGTGGGTATATGGTGTGCAGGACAGAGAAGGCAAAGATGGATTTACCGGATGAGGGAGATGTTTTTTCGAGGCACCTCTTTAAGGTCACTAATGGATGTGGTCTTTCCTGCAAAGCAGTAGTTGGGGTTGTAGTCTGTCATGATAGTGGAGGTACGCAGCTTGCTCAGCTTATATTCTGGGCTCTGTAACTCCATCTGCATGGCTTGCAGCTCCTGGTGCTTCCGGCGATACACTAAACATGGAGAACACAGTTAGCCAGGCATGGAAACTGGCTTTGGGACAGGACATCTCACTAGAATTTGCTGTGTGCGGCCAAATTTCAGGGAATCAAACCAGCCAGTGACACTCATATTTCTGTATGTCAAATAATTACAGATAGAAAATAGAATCTGAAGATATCCAGGAACATTGGATTTACACACCTTATGAAGAAACAGGCTTGCCCATGGGCTGTTTAGAAAAAAAAGTAAAATGAATTTCACTTGTAGAGATCTCAGAGTTCAGAGTTCTGAGGTTTTTGTTCTGCTCTATACGAGTCCAGTTCCAAACTTGAGGGAGCTGGGGTATAACCAACTTTCCTAAATCACACAGAAGTGACTAAAGCCTGAAATGAATTATTGCATCATATTGTTCAAAATGGATAGCCTAAGCTATTTCCTCAGAATAACACATTGTACACAAAAAATAGCTAATTTTTCAAGAATTTCTCTGTTTCTAAACAACAGAGTTGGACTCCATTTGAAGTCAGTTTATGGAGTGTTATATTCCTTGCATCACTTCACTAATACTTCTGCAACGTCATTAAAAATCACACCTTGAAAGAAGACATCCTGAGGATATTCCTTGAAATAGCAATTGATATTGCAGGATTTCTTCCAAAGCAAGATGACAATCACAAGTAGGTTAAATCACTATTGATTTCTGTGGGAGCTGGATTGAGCCCAAAGACTGTGACAGTAATAGTTATTGCATCTTCTCTAGCAGATGTTGCTCAGGGGAAGAATTTAAGGGGTAAACATGCACTCTCAAAGGCAGATGGATGTAATGACCTATCCACAAACCCTTCCTGTCCTCCATTTTCCTCCTCATTGCTTTTGCTTTGATTTTTTAAATCGTTGCTCTTTCCTGAGATGGAAATGATAGTCTCGTTGGATGGAAAGAGGATTACTCTTCCACTCCTGGGAAGTATTTTGTAACTAAAAAGGGACTGTCAGGACAGAAATCATAGATGTAGGACCATGTGTGTGCAACTGATAACTCTTGAAACTCTTAAAACTGAAACAGCTGTGCAAATCTAATTTCCTGCTCTAGGTACATCCCTCTCCTCCCCAACACCATACACAGTGCGGACAAAGAAAGGTGGCAAAGCTGTGGTTTGAATCCCTGGCTGCTGTTAGTTGATTCAAATCTATTCTGCTTGCACTGAGTGCAGGTGAGTGATTGTTTAAAATAAGATCATGAAAGGGTGAAAAATACCTTTTAGAATTTCAAATAAAAATGCCAAGAATACCCACATCCTACTAAGTAGCAGTTTGTGAAAGGGGAACCCATGTGGGTGTTTAAACTTAAATGTCATACATTAAGAGGTGAAATCGGTATATAGGCACACAAATAAAGAAGCTTTTAGGCATTAAACAGCAACAAATCTTACAAAAGCAGAAGCAGCTGTGTTCTGGCAGCTTTACAGTACAACAAACAATAATGTCTCCTTCGAGATGCAGTCAGTAACTGAAGCCTCCTCAAACTGGTCACTGTGGTTAGAAACAACTACAGAAATCTGAAGTTGTGTGTGTGGGAAGGTGTCATTAAATATAGCAATAGCTAAAAACCTGAATCTTTTTGCCTCTCAGGGTCCAGTTATCCCTGGCTCAGATCCAGTCAGCACATGGAAATATCTTTTGCAGAGAAACACTCACCTATCATGATTCCCGAAAAAGCCAAAATTAAAGCAGCCACTAATGCTGAAGTCACTACAGACAAGACCAAGGAGAAAGGGAGGCGAACCACTGGCTCAGCTGTAACAGAGGAAGGAGAAGAAGGAATTACATACTTGAAATGATCTTCCAGGAGCCACTTTTTTTGCAGTCAGATTTTTTTCCTGCTGTTCCTTTTATTTACTCATCTGCTGCTCCTAAAGTGTAGGAGCAACCTCTGGCACGATCAGTTTTCAGGACCTATGACCTCCCATACCTCATTGTTTCACTTCCCTCAATTAATATCAAGCCATTAAAACAGATGGTTTGCTATCAATGAATTAGCATGTGAACTCCCTGGCTATGAAAACAAGACCATAAAAAACAGGGGCAGGAGGTTGGAGAGGTGGAAGGAACATTACATTGTCAGGGTTAAAGTGCTGCTATCAATGCCAAATCACAGAAAAAGCAGGAGGAGGACTGCAATATATCATCTCCAAAATGCACCTAATCCAGGCAGAAAAACCTGATAACAGTGTAGTGCAAAGTATTTCATAGCTGTTTCCTTCTGTGGGATCATGCTATTAAGGTTTACTTCGCCTTGACAAAATGACCATGCTTTTTACCCATCTTACAGACAGGAATGGCAAAAACACAACAATTTTCCCATGCCAGTGACAAAGCTGAAAGCAGGATCCCAAAACTATGAAATGACTTGCTCTAACTGTTGCACAAAAATATGAAGCAAACCTAGTAATGGAGCTCTGAGCATTTGATTTTGCAAGAAAGGTAAGTACAGGTGCTGTCTTCAGTTTTCCTCAGAGATCTTGCACAGAATTTCTAACAGTTTCTGCACTTTTACCTTAAATGTCTGAATCCACAGGAATAATATTGTCCTTCACCTTGCACATTCTTTTTTTGTTCTTAGAGTGTTCTGGTTTGTTCCTAAGAGAACTGGGCTGGAATTTAAGTTTAGCTGGAAAATTCCTTCAGTGAGCAAATTTTCAGGATTTCAGAGCAGAATGTGAGCACCAGCATAACCAGGCACAAAATTTGACTCTCCTCAGATCTGCCCAGTATGCCAAACATATACTGTAGAGCAAAGTAGCACTGCTGCTCAGTGCACCAGTCCTCAGCATTGATGTGGCTATACCCTGGCAAAATAATTCTGCAGCATATACCAGCAGGAAAGAAGGTAACAATCAACAGAAGCCAGGTTTAAGAAAGACTAGACAGCACTTTCAGGATGTACCCCACAGTACCCCACATACCTACTTACCTATGCAAGACACACCATCCTCAGCCAACTCTGTGCCTGGCTCACAATAGCAAATGACTTTTTGAGTCTCAAGATCAACATGGCACTCGTCCATCTCACAGTGACTGCAGTTAAGATGCAGCCTAATGTCCACCTCTCCGTGCCCCTCTGTCACTAGGGAGTGGATGAAGAAGCTGAATTAATTCGTGTAAAGACCATTCTTTTAACTCCCTTTGGCCTTGACAGAAACAGGGAACATGGTGGTCATGGTGGCCTGATGTGGCAGGGTGGGCCCATCTAGGAAACCGATTTCTCCCCACCTTTCACAGCTCCTGTCCTTTCTCACATAGACAATACCATGTGACAGCTAACTTAGCCACACTGCGGGTGAGGTTCCCAGGCTCTCTCTGAGCTGACAGTCCTGCCAGGTTACCAAGGAGGCTGCTCCCAAGGCTAAGGGAAACCTGCCCTTGCAGTGGTCCATGGGGTTCACCCTTTTCTTTCCCAGCCTTTACTCCCTCCAAGATCAAACAATGCAATATTTTCAAAACCTTCTGGCTGAATCTACCAGGGCAGAGTGCATCTGTATTTGAAAACACTTCTGGCTATTCTAAAGCAAACTTTTTAACAAGTAGATTTTTTTTTTCTTTGTGTTCTGAACACATTTGCAAACATATTAAAGACACTGACTTCTAGGGAAAAACAGGTTGGAGTGGCAGTATCTATCACTCCCATGCACTGCTGGACAGCACCTGCATACTTTGCTGAGGGATGGTCTAAAGAACTTTCTTTTTAGTGAATAGTCATGTGTTTTGTCTGTTTCTTTCCTAAAGTATCTGAACTATGAGGTTCTGTTATCACTTTCCTTGTCCAAAATAATTCTGTAGGCTGTTAGACTGTACTGTTGGGAGTGTTTCCTAATAGCCTTGATGATCTCTCTCCCTGGTTTTTCCTGCTACTTCTGTCTATTCTCCACTGTATCTTTCTGCCTCCTCATGTTTGAGACACTGAGCTGTATCCAAAGGGTTGTAAAGTGTCCTACAGATGCAGACTATTTTTAAGATGAAATAAGCCCGCTAGATGACTTCTGACCAATATGAATACCTTTAAGTGCTGGAGTGTATAAAGTACCAATTGGATTAATAAAGGACACACCATCCTCCCCATCCATCTCTGGGTCATTGTCCACTGCTGCATTGCCACCTATGTCAAACCAGAAGTTACCTTAACAGACTGAGCATCATTGGCAATAAAATACAGATAAACATGGCAACATGCATGAATTCAGCATATTTAGGGAGGCATCCAAATGGGAAAAGAGAAAAATTAAAGCATTTAATATATAGGGAATATTTAGCGAGTTGTGGCATCAACCACTGGACTTTATCTCTAGAACTTCAGTTTAATAACAGAAGCTGGTGACAATCAATTTATTAGCTCTGTTGTAGGTAGACTGTTGCAAACTAAAGCACAAACTTCATCTTTAACCATTTGGATGCTGTGAAACATATAAGCCCTTCTTAAAATTAATGTAGCCAAGAGACTGGAAAGCACCAGTACTCAAGGGCTAAGTTGCTACCCTTGCTGATCAAGGTATGTATTCTGTCAGCAGAGGGAATGGATATAACCTGATATCCTTCCTCTCCTCTGCACCCTGACAGCAGGGTTGTCCACCAGGTGTGGGGACTGAAGGAATTTATGAGTTGCTCATTTGTGCTTGAGCATATAGAACATACCAGAAGCAAAGTGTGGATAATACATAATAAAATATTAGAAGCACAATACGGGCCATATATTTTGTACTCCAAGCATGCAAAGAATTCCCCCACCCCACCCAAAAAGAGCTTTTCTTCTGTAACTGTCTTCAGTGAAATTAAAAATGTCATGTGAGGCATTCTGCTGGAAAAAGAAGCATTATACAGTAACATTGGCACAAAACATGCACTTAAATCATTTAAACTCATTACTTCCTCTCAGGATTTCTAGTCTATCGTATACTTAATTTAAGCTGTGGAGAACCAGGGCTTAAGAGTTCACCACAGTGCAGATGGCTGAAGAAACCATGTGGCCCAGGAGACTATGAGTTAATAGAGATCTTGAGTCTGGCCCACACCAGTTGTAATCAACATAATGCCATCCCACAGCTGCCCTGAGGCACACGGGCACAGGGCACACCAAATTAGCTCCTTGTTGACTGAAGTCAACACCACTGTGGTTATTAAGAGGGGTCCTGGCTGGCAGCCTGAGCCTCTGCCCCAGGGACCACCTGTGCAGGACCAAGGCCCACCCACAGCAGGGCAGGGCGGAAGCTGCATCTTTCCCCCGGCATAAAGCCTGGCTGCCAGACCCCAGGACCAAAGTCCTCCAGACACAGGTGCTGGCAGTGGGAGCACATAGCCTATGGCTCCTCCTTCCTCAGCACTGCCACCCCAACATGAAAGGCTCAGAAATCACAGCAGGATCTTAATGTCACATTTTGCAGAGCACAAAGCCAGAGCTGCAGCTGCAGGACTGGCATCTGGCTCTTTGCTCAAAGACTAAATGCCATAAGTTCATCTAGTGCTAAAAAGGCAACACACAGACATACTAGTACATAACAGTCAAATATGCTAGCTACAGGAGAATTATTATCAGCATTTTGCTGATCATTAGCACTAAAGGAGGGGAAGGGACACCTTGAACACGAAGCCACTTTACCTATATATCCTCCGCCTCCTCCACCTGAGGAGCACCCCCCTCCACCCCCTCCGAAACCCCCTCTTGTCTCCCACCCCCACTTCTTCATGGCCTGGGGGCAGGATCTTCCTCCAGTAGCACCTTCCAGCAAGGATTTTCCTGACCACAGGAAGGAAGTGTTATCATTCCAGCCACCTCCACCACCTGCAGTTGAGAGAAGAGAAAAGGCACAGCTAGGGGTTATATTTTGTGTAAAAAACACTGCAGGGATCTGCAGGACAAGCACCCATTCAAAGCACCTCAGCTGAAAGTCATCATCTGTGCCTCTTTTCACCTATCATACAAGGACAAGTATTTTCTATGGAAAATGTAAAAAGATATCCCTACCTACTTTCCAACCACTTATTTCTGGTTTACAGAGCCTTTCCCTTCTCTTTTTAACTTTTGAAAGAAAACCTATGTCAGTTCTGAAGTAGAACAAAAGGAATTTAATGAAAGGGGTGTGAATACATGTCCAGCCCCGCTCTCCACACAGCATACTCACCAGTGACTCACTTTCAGCTCTGCTGGTTGTCCAGTCCAAGGTCTCCTCACAGAGACTTCTAGCCAGGGTACAATTATGCTGTTCTGTGTGAGCCAGGGAAACTGTGAGTATGTCTACACTGCACAAAGCAGTGCAGGGAGCAGGATGGTCACACTGGCACTGCAAACTCCCACATCAAAAATCAAACAGCTTTGTTTATGAGAGGTACTACATTATTTTGGGAGAATGTTGCCATTGCTATGGCTTTACCATCTCTGATACCCTGATTTACACCAGGTATCCAGCACCATGAGTACCTTCTATTTTCACCTGTTATGATTCTATGTTTCCCCTGAACTGTGCTTTCATGAGTTTTGCCTCACCTTCTAGTGAGGAGGAATCTGAGAGTACCACATTCACAAAGGCTTTCTTAAAAGGAATAAATTTTCCTTACCTGCAGCTCCTGAGTTTCCGTTCAGCCCTGGAATAGAGGAGTCATTCTCTAGTCTTTCTGGATGAAATGTGTCCGTTTTGGCCCTGTAGGCCCTGCCACCACCCCCTGCTGCAATTATCAAGGGGACCGGTTCTCCATTCTCCATCTTAACAAATTCAGAAATAAAGGCAATGTTCAAACTGAGTCAGACATGTACATGGAAGTTCAGCCACATGCATGTTACTGCATGTTACACCGAGCAAGCATCTAGGACTGCTCAGCACTGCACATTACCATTGCATTATTTATGCACCCACATCCAGAAGATTAATCAGTAGCACTAGTCCCACCAAGTTCTGCTACAAGGAAGAGTGGCGTCAGCAGCTCTATGAATTGTATCCACCCTGCTGATGGCTCTTAGAAAGCCTATAATGTCACCATGTGATGGCTCTTATCAAATGAAACAGCTAAGGAGCACTGCTCTGTACAGTGCAACCCAGTGTCTCCACTGGTAAAGGACTGCCTGAAACCAGTGGTTGGAATGATTACTGTCTCAGCTAGCACACGACAGGAAACATCCATGGTCCATTGCTTTAGGATTGCCAACAGAAGACAAACAGGCTATCCCCAACTTTTCTTGTCAGACCAAATGTATAGCTGAGGTCTAATATTCTACAATGAAAGAGTTGAATAAAGTCCTGCAGAATTTGCCCTTTGCTGTAGAATTATGCTTCAGCATCTCAGTTTTTATGGAAAAGAAATCCAGTTAGCCCATTATGTTTGCAAGGGATGCTCCAAGCCACTGATGCAAGTGTGGCCATACTGCACAGCAGTTTGGAGAAGTACGAAGGGCCAACTCAGATCTCCACATCTCTCCAGTGGAAATTAAGGGTACTTGGAGCTCACTTTGTGGACCCTCTCCCTGAGGTCTATAAAGGATTTTTCAGAGGAAGGTGGCAGGGTGTGCTCATGCTGGAGGTACCTGGGGACTGTGTTTCCGCACCTTAAATATGTAAGTGGCACCGCCCCCGCCTCCGCCTCCTCCTGCCCATTCACTGACACTTCTGTTCACACGTATCTCCTCTTCAATCACGTTGTTCTCTCCAATGCAGACTTTCTGGATAACATCATTAGACTGCAAACAGAAGACCAGGTCTGAATTCTGGTAAGAAATCCCCATGCCCTTGTACACACAGATGCCTTGTAAACCCTTCACCTTCCCAAAGCAAGAAATTGTCCTCCAGTGAAATTACATGAGCAGAACCAAGTGAATGCTCTTCTAGAAGAATCTGGCTTTTTGCCTCAACCTTCATCAGAAGAATTTGTTGCAATTTTTAATTGAATTCTTTTGAAGTAAGCTCAGTGCTGATATCTATTATCATGTAAAACAGCTCCATAAACTTTTAATGTACAAAATATAGCAGAATTTGCTGCAAATATTTCCCAGCATTAACAGTCTGTAATTCACAAGTGGCGGAAGGGAGTAACTTGGCAGTGATGTGACTTGTCCCATCTCACACAACAGCCAAAAGGCAGAGACATGGAGAGAAACCAAGTTTCTTTCCCTCATTTCCAGTCCCTCATTGGTTGGGTACAAGCAGCCAACATGCATCTATGTTGAGCTTAGAAGCTGTGTTACTGTAATTACCAGAGCCAGCTAGTTCAAAGCCTACCAAAACAGCAGCAATCCCACCTTTGACTGCAATGTTCACCTGATGTTAATGAAAATACCTCACTAAAAAACCTCCACATTTCCCACTTAGCATTTTTCCCCTCCAACAATTAGCACCAAACATAATGAACTTTCTGTATTAGGCAAATCACTGAATTCACTAACTGATTTCAATCGCAACATTAAACCATCATTTATATGTACTTCAGGACTATGACCAAACTACTGTTTTGGTTTTACATCGGAACACTAAAGTGCATGGCAAGCAGGACTCTGCTGTGAGCATTTTCAAGTTGCATACTCTGCTTCTAGCTTATTTTACTTTACAGGTTTCATCTCAGTAACGCTCTCTTATATTGCACAAATATTGCACACGGAACTTACTAAAGCAACCAACAACTTTTAGGGAAAAATGCACAAACAATTGTTATAGTAGGATTGACCTTCTGCTTCCTTCTACTTTCATGTATGTGTTTTCTTTTGGAAGAAGAACCTGGTAAAAGCATCCTCAAATTACAAATTATTCTGCTGACCACAAAATGTGTTCTAGGTTGTGCTGGAGAATGAGTGGCATCCATTTGTGTGTGCAGACTTGCCTAAAGAACTAAATAGTCCTCCTTTCCCTATTTTTCCCCTCTCCTTAATTGATTTGGAGTTGGGTGGGAATGATTAATAAAATGACAAAGTCAATGACCCAAAGGAACCACTAGATTACAAAAAAAATAATCCTTCATGGCAAAGACATAACTGATTACAATCCAATCTAGTAAAAGTCCCCTCTACAAGTCAATGCAATCTCTCTGCCTCAATGAAAGAATTACATTAGCACTCAATAAATTCTCACTAAGATTACAGTGGCCTGCAATTTAATGAGTCCATATATTACACTCAGCTGGAACGTCCTAGTTAAAGGCATTGGATGGACGTTTGAGTTAGGGCATTTCTCATTTCAAAAAGGCTTTATATTAATGGATTGTTTGTGGATATGTGTAATTCTGATTTTAACATTATTTACTTCAGCAGCCAGCCTTGAGAACCCCTCTTACTTGTCTATATCCTTCAACCTTTCTATGCTTTAACAGACTGCTAAGCTTTCATCTCTTGGATGCCAGCCATTAACAGCTGAGAAATGCACATCATTTAAATGTCCAGTGGAAACCAGTAGGTGACATTTCATCACATAATGCCTAGTTTGCTCCATAAGAATGTCCTATTCCCCCATCCTCCTCCAAAAAATACTAACCAATTAATAAATTATTGTGCATACAAATGCAAAGAGTGTGCATCTTTCTGTCAAGACATTTGCAGCAATGATTGGTTGTAATACAAAAATCTGGACCAACTCAGCAACGATTAATTTGTCTTTCCTATTCCCATATGGAGAATAACCAAACAGGCCCTGTGGGTGTTTCCAGAGTGGCAGAGTAAATGATAATGGCAGGGCAGGACTCAACAGTGGAGCAAGGGCAAAGCCCTGTGAAGGCAACCTTGAAGACTGATCTTCAGAGGAAAGAAAGGCAGGGTTGCCTTTTCTCTCCAAACCCCACACAGGTGCTCTGGGAGATGCGGATCAGTCAGGAAGCTGCTGTGCGTTATCAACGGGGCCTGAATGTTGAAGAGAAGTGAGCACAGGGACATGGTGCTTCATCTTCTCACACTCATGCTCTCCCAGTAAAACTCTACCTAGACCTTGAATCACGTAACCCCAAACCCCTTGAGGACAATGTTTTTCTCTGTGAAAGGACAAAACTCCATGGATTGGTAGACGGGATTAAGGCAAAACTGAAAAGGCAATCACTTACACTAGGACAAGCATCTTCTCCTTGTTGTCCCACCAAGATGTACAAAGTATCATCCTTCTGGAGGTCAAAAATTCCCAGCACAGACACACCGTGGGACCGCACCATGGTATTCTTCCCTCCTTTGCCACCAGCAGCTCCATAGCCTGAGATGCTGCAGGAAAAAGAAAACAAGAGGCTGGCACCTGAGCTGCCCCAGACAGGTGGGAGTACAAACCACTCCTAGGCACTGAGTGTTTTGCACACTTGAACACAGTGGCACAGAGCTGAGCCCCAAAGACCTGACATTCTAAATAAATCTAAACCCAAAGCTTGAAGGCTGGTTTTTTGCTTTATTTGAATCTGTGAACTTGGGTAGCTACAAAACAGATTCTTTCACATTGATCCTTGGGCAAACACTGCTGAGCAGAATGAGCAAGTCCCTATAGTTTCCAACTTTAATATATGAAACACGTCTTGTTTCCCAGAAGGCACATCCTTGAGAGGTTTGCAGGAAGGAAAAGAAAGAATACAAGCAGGAGAACTGGTACAAACAGGACATATGGCTAAAGAGAACATTAAACATGAGATTGACAGAAGGAGATTTGAAAAAGCAGACAGCCTAACTGGTCCTGGTAGCATGGACCAGATGGAAAACAGCTCTCTTATTCCCAGGACCAGAGGAACATGGAAAGAAGAGTAGAGGGAGATGACACTACCTGAAGTAAACAAGGAAGGCAAAAGCTCCCTGGCTAAACTCATGGTCACCAGGAACATCTCACTGTCTCCAGCCAGGAGTGGGCAGGTTACAAACAGGCTGCTGCAGTCTCAGCTCAGGCTCTGGGATTTTTATTTCAAGCAGTCAAGATTCAGAGGTACTTACTGTCGTTGATGTACCCAAAGATTTGGCTGTAACACTGCATTGCTCAGCATCTCCCTCTCCCTTTCTAACAACTGACATACTTTAGGCAGCTTCGAGCAAAGGATTTCAAAGCACTTTTAAAAGATCATGATAAAACACACATCTCTGCTGCAACAAAACACAGAGTTACGCAACTTTCTGAGCAAGTGAGGGATGGTACAGCAAGCTCAGTTTAGATCTGAAATAAGCAGGTAATTCTCCACTGACAATAGTAGCTTTCCAGAAATTTCCACAAGAGCAAAATTCCACCTGGAGCGCGTAACGGGTGTAGAACTGAGAACTCAGGAATTCCTCTCAGCTTCCTACCAGGCACAGCGCAGATGCTCTGCTTTAACACCTCCTTTCCTCCAGCACCTGGCTGGTCTTTGCCCAGCACAGTCCTGCCTGCAAACAGGCAGCATCTCATAAAGCATATTAGATCCTTGCAATGTGATATGATTATGTTCATGCCACTGCTGATAACCAAAGCAATCAGTTCTCAGTTAGGCTGTACTGGAGCCAGCAGAAAAAGTGATGGACACAGCACTGAGCCACCCTGAACAGATGCTGCATGAATCTGAAGACTGAGGTGATTTGCTGTAGAGTTTTGCAATGGCTGATGAGGTGCACTACCAGGCACAGCAAGCTGGCAGGGCTAATTGGCTACCAGAGGGGCCATATTTTTCTGTGTAACAACAGATTTTGCACACAAGCAATGATGTCAGAAAGTTCAGGAATACCCAAGTTTGGCCTCATTCAAAGGCTGCAGATGAATATAATCCAGCAGATTCAGGTGATAGTCATTCCCTATTCAAAATGGGTGTCACTATTTAAACTATTTAAACAGTTATCTTGACTTCAAGCTTTAATAGGATCCCTTTCATTAGGCGCAACTTTCTTTTACAGGAGGAATCCATGTAACCATACTGGCCCTGAAGAAAGATTCAGTCCACCCTGAGCAAGAACACAGGGTACCTCCCACTGTCTTCCTTCTTTTACTGTGACATTTGTAGGACGTGAAAAAGAAACCCACACCTTCAGGAAGGATCAGGATGTGCAGAGTGCAAACCAGGCTGCGCAAACCAGGGCTTCAGAAAAACATGAACCATAACACCCAGGTTATGGGAAACACGAGCTAGTTTTGAGAGTATAAGAAAATGCTGTGCCCAGGCTGACTCAGAATGACACTTTTTTACACTCCACTGGGCTGTGTTCTTGTGCCACCTTACACAAAGGGACCACAGAAAAGAGAGGACAGTGGAAGTGACAACAAGTGGGACACTCAGCAAAATGGACCAAAACCCCTTCCTTTAAAAATGGGAAGAAGTTGGATAATGGATAGTAATGTGTAATTTATTACAGTTCACTTCTCTCATAAGTGATCACAGACCTAGACGACCAGACCTTCTGAATGCTTAGCAGGAAATCTGAAAGGAAAAATACTCTTTTATAGTGTTTAACTTCATTGTTATACAATGTGCAGTCCCATGGGAGCAAACCAGGGCATGTAAGACTCCTGTTTTCTAATGTGGGCACTCTAGTGTGTGGCAGCCTACCCAGACCTTTACAGATGGTGGGGTTTTCTGGGGGTGATTGGCTTGTGCTGGCAGAGTTTTGTGCAAAATTGAGCTGTCTGCATTTAATAATGCATATTCTCCCTCGTGTTCACAAAATCGATATCCTTCTTATGCAATTATCAGGAGTGTACATTACACAGGGTAAAACACACTGATATGGCATAACATCAGCTTTCTTGAGAGCCTACCAGCCAGTGGGAGGGTTTTATCCCTGGGTCAGGTATTTCAGTGGTGCTCATCAGGGTAATTTACAGGGCCCACACTGCAGCAGGACTGCAGGGGAGAGCTAAACACAGGCAGTGAGTCCAGACTCTGGGAAACCCTAGAATTGATATTGCAACTTGACATTTTCCTAGGGCCATGCTATGTTGGCGGACTCTGATGCCCCTTCAGCAGACCACAATCAGGAAGATGTTAAGTTGATTTAAGCCCACAATTGCCTCCTGCTTTCCCCAGGCTGTGAATTTTCTGCTATAGCCTTAAGAGGTGCAGAAGTGAATGTCATCCATTTATATATATGTTATGCACGACATTATACATCTATTATCTATACAGAACCTAAAAGTCTGTTAGGTCATTTATAGGACTTAAATAGACAGGTCATCCCTGCAGGGCCCAGGGTTTGTAATGTGCAGCAAAAAATCAGCCTACAGTTGCATGGGAATTCTGGCTCTTCTAGTATCTGATATTAAAGAAATGACAGTGCTGTAAGCTTCTGGGCTGTTTTGCCTCCTCTCTTTTGGGCTGTACTTTATAACCATATTTACTGGATGCTGGTTCTGAAAAATTCTATTCACCTCAGGCAACTCATTGTTGATAGCTGGGTAAAATATCATTAGTGCTTTTTGCATTACCATCAATCCTTGTAGTAACAGGCACTCAGGCAGAACTCGTGCCCAGCCTAGCCAGTTTCTCAAAACTGCTTTGCACTAGACCTCTGGTAGAGACTGACATCTAGCCTTAACACCAACATTCTTTTCCAATAAAAAGAAAAAATAAAAAAAGATGGGACCAGTAAATTTTAACTGAAATTTGTTCAAAGCCTTCAATGGAATGTTCTGCTTTTTCTGCTTTGAAACCCAAGATACCATCATTGGTTTCAACAGGGAATGTTGCATTAAAAACCACCACTAGACAGTCAGTGGTCCAAACTGACAGTTCAACTTACAAACTGATGCATGTAATGGCTTCATGTTACTATTCAGACATAGTGAACTACACTTGGATTGTACTTCTTTACCCAGCAAGAGCAAAAAGAAAGAATGATTGCTAAAAATCTGATTAAGTTGCACTGAACTGTATCTGATCGTCTCTTTGAAAAGAACTCCACAGGGGGATTTAAGTGTTAGAACCCTAAGTATCAGAGCCTACCATTAGGTGGCTGGCTTCCAAAATCAATTCCACAGTGGTAAGCCAGGCTTACAGGCTCAACTTGCTGTGTCTAGATTCAAAAGAGTGAAGATGTTGAGCAGCGGTTGATGCAAGCTGTCCTGTAAAAAATGCTGACATATGATTGTGCCTTCCATGCCAGGTGAAGAGTGGGAAAAACTCATTCTGATCCCAGAGCTCAATGAATGACATGTGGGATATGTATTCCTCTTGATCTGGGGAGGTGAAAATGCTTCATTTTCAGCTACTGATAGAGGTATCCCAACCTGTAACCGTTTAGGCTAAAGATTTGCCTGCCTCAGATAGTTTCTTTTTCTTTTCTTCTATTCTCGGTTTCACCAAAAAGTTTCAGCAAACAAATCTGAGACTGGAGAGGCTGGAAATCACAGATCAATGAGAAGTAAAACCCCAGTAGATTTGATCAAACTTCTGAATGCAATATTTCATAAATACCTAGCATGTAACTGCAGCTTGGATAAATTTCAAGCACAAAGACGTATCACGACAATGAGAGACAGCTCCCTCACCTGTATGTGTTGGTTGCTGGTACTCTCCAGATCTGAATGCCTTGGAGAATCCCTTCAGCTCCCACAACCACTCTGAGCTTGGAGTTCCTGTAGGCATCATTGCACTGGCTCTGTGTGGGGCCATAGGGTCCGCTGGCACCACACGTTGTGAATAACCAGTGATCTGAAAGGAGGACATATGCAAAGCATGACCCCAGCATCTAAAACATCAAGTAGTTGTTCTGCTCTTTAATTGCTCTGCTTGTCAGAACAAGAGAAGAACTTGGCCCTGATGTTTTAACCAGAACAAATATAGAATTCTTTTAAAAGCCTCATAGTGCTGTGTATCTCAGTATTTAACAGTATTTAAGTTTTCACCAACATCTCCTGAAAGCCATTACAACAATAAACATAGTCTTACTTTTCTAAGGCTCAAAAAGGCAAAGAGAACAGAGTAGAGAAAAATGGAACAGAATCCACCCAGTTTCAGGCTCTGCTCTCTGGGCTGTTATGTGCACATTTATAACCTCAAGGCTGGTGTATCCTAGCCCTTTCAGTTTCTAGAGACATTTGGTTATTGAATTTATTTTATATGGGAAAGTTACTGTTAATTAGATATAAACCTGGAAATACAACATCATCACAGTGATTAAAACATAACACTAGATTAATTGTATTTTGAATAATTATTTGCTCACAAGAGACTCAAATTAAGCTTCAGAAAGCAGAACACTTGACTGAGGCCTGTAAAATAAGCACTGCATTTTCTAGGCCAGATCTGTGTGTGTAGATCAATGCATCCCTATTACAGCCTTTTTCATCAATTGGAAGTACTAGCCCTGCACAAACAGATTTCTAGAACAAGGCTTTGCTAATTTGTGTCTCAAAAAATCTAATTTAAAAAATTTGAATACATGATAATGAAAATTATGTCATTTTCTTTAAAGGTTCATTTTAGGGGCAGTGCAGTCACAAGACCATGATGCTTTTGTAAAACCCACCCTAACCTATTTTCTACTACATCAGGAAATATTTCATATATAATCAAAACTAAGATCTAGATGGTAAATAAGTGGACTAAGCATTTTTGGTGAACACGATGTGATATATCAACCATACTTATTAATAATCTAATATACACAATCTAATAAACTCCATTAGGTAGTTCTACTGCTGTTAAAGACACAAGATTTGAAATACATCTAAAGAACGTTTTTTTTCTACGAACTGTCTTTGTCCAGTCAGCCTTCCATAGGGTTATCTCAAAGGGCACCATTTTCCCATCAGCTTCTATAAAAGCAATACCACACATGAAGAGTCTTTCAGCGGTGGCACTAATTAGCTAAGGTAATTAGCTATGATAGAACATTCGTTGGACTTGATGTCCAGGAGTTGGACTCCATGATCCTTGTGGGTCCCTTCCAACTCCTGATGTTGTATGATTAGCTTGAGCTGCTTCCTAGAATTCAGAGCTATTGTCTAAGCAGACGTGGGCTAGAAATGATGGTCTGCATGTGTCTGGATGAGCAAGGCCAGAAGTTCTACCATTACAGTTACTGGAAGGGTTCACCCACCAGAGATACAAGAAAACACATTAGCTTAGCCAGAAAAATGGAATGAAATGAATCAAATAATTTGGCAGGATTTTAAGAGGTAAAGCGACTGGTATTTCTGAAAAACACTGGTAATACAGTGTTGGCTATTCCAAGGAGGAATGCAAAACTAACACTTTTTAAGAAAACTTCCCAATCTAGGTATTTCTGAGAGAATAAACCCTTCTTACTGCAAAATGTACACCACCCCTCCTCTAAATCCCCCCTGCTAGGCTCCTCTACAGGTTTTGCCACTGTTTGTTTTATAGGGACATTTACATACTTATTTCTCCAATCCTTCTGCAGTGAGTGGCAGTATAGAGTTTTAAAATGATTAGACAGCAAATGGAAGAATTTCCCTCTCCTCTTTTACCTCCAATACACCCCCCAAAACAACAGGTAAGAGGGTAAAGGCACCTAAGGAAGCAAGGTCTAGAAGTTACTAAAGCAAAATGCTTCAGTAGCTCTGGTATCAACAGTCTCACACCAGTAGTTACTTATGTTCATCCTTGCAAAACCCACCCCAAAACCAAAGCAAAATCTCACACTAAATGGGAGATGAGAGCCTCATTCTGTCAGCTATCACAGTGATTTAACATTGCAATACCCCAGTGGGCTTAGCCACCTGCACTCAAACATATGTTTAGTGAAGCAGGCAGGTAAGTGGAACAATAAGAAGCCATTTGGATGTCTCCAGTGAAATATCAAAAATGTTCCCAAAGGTAGATGCAGATGACCTTCAAGGGGACAATAAGCCCAAAACATGAGAGACTCAGAATGGAAAACTGGAAGTGATAAACCTAGGACAGACCACAGCATGTGCATACTGCTGCTGTGGTTAAGCTTTACATTTCTGATTTAGTCCCTTGAAATAAAACTTGCTCCTTAGGTGTCTTCTTACGTGACCTTAGGCTAACTTATCTCTAGATGATTCCACGTGTAACACACAGCACAACTGGACCTGAAGCTGGCTGCTCTGGGCTCCCACTGGGTTCCAGGGATAGGGGATCAATGAACTACATCTTATTCCAAAATGCTTTGTAATGGTCCACTGGTTCCTTAAAAGCCCTGGTGGAACAGGAGAATGTCCTTCTGCTGCAAACATGCCTTCAGACTTCAAATTGGAGCAACCAGAACAGCTTTTGTGTTTTCTGCCTTTAGGGCAGACTAGAGGGGGCTCACTTCCAGCGCAGAGGCAGTATCAGGGTAAGGGCAAACAGTTCTGGTAGTTTAGTTTAAGATTAGTGAATCTGCACTAAGCTCTTAGAATCTGGCTTATAAGAGCTTGAGAAGACGGGGAATGAAAAACCACAGATGTGTTATGCCAAGGAGTATGATGTAAGGAACCTGGGGATGACTGAGCACAGGAGGTGCTCTCTTGGATTGAAGAAGTGGTCCTGTTGCAATGGACACAGTGGTGGATACAAGATTGTCTGTAAAGCCTTCCAGGATTTGCAGCAGCTGCAGCCAGTGGTAGCAAGAATATTTACTTGCTTTATTCAGGGAGATGGTAGATGAGAATGGGAAAAGATATGTTTCAGAACTAGCAGAGCTGGGTAATGACCTTTGCCCAAAACCTTGCAGGAGGAAGTCTGGCCCAAGTGAACTCCATGGGGAGACTGTACCTGATTTAAACCAGCAGGGATTTTAGTAAAACCCGCAGCCAGGTGTTGCACGATCTCCTCATTTGTCATTGCTGCATTGATGTGCAAACAGCCCTACTCCTGTTTATGTGTGCTGGAAGCCAGTCCAACACAACACAGCTTTGTCACTAAATTAAATGGGACAGAATATGATACAGGAAGAAGTGGCCCCTCATTTCAAGATAATTAGAACAGATGGGTCTTAGTCACAACTCTGGATACAGACTAAAACCCCTGCATTTCCCCCCCTCTGCTCTCTCACATGTTTCACAAAGCCAATCCTCAGTGTGCAGATGTAACAGCAGCCCAAGATCTGAAACCACTAACACAGTAGCAAAACAGAGTACTGCTTGCCTTAGTAACCCTTCACTTCTTTTTTAAAAGTAAGATTTCACTCCCTGTAAAGTATTGATTTTCTCTTGATTCTAGAAATGACTGCAGCATGTCTTATGAGCTCAGAGAGAGCATTTCTGCAGGTTGCTGCATGCCACAGTAGTTTACAGTAATTCAGTTTGAAGCATTATTTTGATCTCCAAAGACTAAAGCAGCAGCACTGAATCGAAAATCCTTAAGCAGCTTGGTGAGAAGCATAGATTTTTTCCATCTGTGCATAACTGTGCTCTGTCGCATCGTGCACAGCACATCCCTCCTTCCTTCTGCAGTGTGTGGCAGAATAACACTGCCAGCACCTCACACTCACACCAGGGGAAAAACAGCAGAGCTCTCCAGTCTAAACCTCCCCCAAAAAACTAGCAGGCTGTAGAAATCTGCCCAGCTTCACACAAGCTACATATATCTGCTTTCCAGAAACAACTAAGCATTCCCATGACAAAAAACAACAGGTAGTTAAAATCAGGGTTCCTATACATTCTGTCATTAGTAGCTGCAAGATGCTACCTGGGTTTAAAAAAATGGAAATTCCCATAACATTACAGTGAGATTCAGATTGGGGTACTACATGTCAGTGAATAATTTATACATCATTAGACAAATTCCCCCTTTCACAAGAAACATGTCCGAGGAAACATTATGTTTCTGCCTGTTCGCCCACTCACCTGCCCTCCTCAGGCTCCCTGGCAAGCTTCCCAACACATTGGTAAGGCCCCAAAAGCAACATTTTGCCAAAAAAGTCATTTTGGCTCTATTAAAACAGTTTAAAAACATATTTCTTCCTTCCCAACTTTTCTTTCAAATTACATTTACTGATTGATATATTTACACACACACAGTCACTCGTGCTTTTGCACAGCAGAAATTCTAGGTTTCACACAGTTTGTCTAGATACATAAAATGCACAGCAATCAAGGTGCTGGATTTCAGCCACAGCAAAGGAAAGTGATGTCCTGCTCTTGGAAAACAAAATGAACAAAGCCCCACAGGACTAAAAATGACTACTTTGTTTGAAGCTCTGATACTACTTGCAGCCTGAGGCAGTGCTGCTGCAGGCACTGCTGCAAATAACAACCATCAACACTGAAGAGAAAACAGTGGAGCAAAGCCTAAAGCACATTTGTACTTCTAACATAGAAAGCAATTTCATTGGCACATGTACAGCACACAAAATCCACGCCACAAAACAGACAGAGACATTTTGGCTATACCTCAAGGCCTAAATGTATTAACTGGCATTTGTTAAACCAAGTTGGTTTGAGCCTGGTTTAAACTCATTCCCAACCAAAACTTTAGTGATTTGAGCAAACTGCCAACCAAGCACCATGGTACTTGGCTTATTTTGGAACCTAGAGGAACACACTGGTGAAATGCACTAGTGCTTTAAAACAAGGTGTAGGCACCTTGTGGAACTTGCTGCCACAAGCTCTATTCAGACCAAAAGGCTATTCCTACTTCCAATAGAGTAAAAATCCACATTAATAAGGGCTATAAAGTCTCATGCTTCAGCAGCATAAGAAACCCAGTGACTAAACTTCTGAAGGCAATTAATTCTTCCTCAGAGAGTTAATTTTACTTCTTCCTCTCAGGCAGATGTCATCAAACTTGATGCCACGAACAAGTGAAACATTTGCTTCGTCTATTTGTAAAAACTTTCATAAGCCTCCCTTACAATATTTGGCCAATATGGGAAACTAGAAGCTTACAGGAAACTGCCCACCTTAATTTTCATTAACATTTGGCTCCCACTGGCACCATGGTCAGTGTGGAGAGCTTTACATTTTGCTCAGTGCATGAGCAATCTCTGTTGTGCATTACCAGTAAATCTGGGGTTGGTCTGTGCTGAAAGCCTGTAGGCAAAATATACTGCAAGCATATATAAGAGACAGGCTCAGTGAGGTAAGGATTTCAAATTTGCTTTGGGTTCTGCCATTTAACAGTGTCCTGTGAGCAGTAATTGGAGATTATTACCTTTCTCGGGATTGAGTTTGCCAGAGATTTAATGGGGCAGGGGGTTGAAAGATGATAGCAAACGGCAGAACTAGGCTGTGCTCACAGTCACAGTCCCTGACCTGTTAAGTGTGTCTACAAAATGGTATTAAGGGGATATAAAATGATCACAGAAATTAGTGAGTCTTGCCAGCAATATGAGAACCAGTTACAGAGGTATGGCTAGACTAAGAGATCGTCTTTTCCACTCTTTATGGAGTTACTATTTCTGTCTCTGACTATTTTCTAAATGAGGGTGGCAATGGAAGGCTTGGACGTGTTTTTTAGTTCAACAAGAGCATCTGCAGTGATGACAAATGTATGCCAGATTGATCCTGAGTATCATTTCAAAGAAATACTCAAAAGCTTGATTCATGCTTTAGAGTTTCCTGAAGTGTCTATACATAGGGAACACTATCAGAGCATCCTTGTAGGAAATTATCTGTGGTCAGTGTAAGAGGGTAAGAGCACTACTGACTTTGAACAGCAATGAGAACACCTTGCTTCTTGCCACCTTCTGAAACCAGACACTAACAAAGCAGCATGAAAAAACCTAATTTATTTTCCCTTTTATGTTTCACTTAAAGAGCCTTCCATAAAGGGTGTTAAGTGATACATGCTACTAACTTTTTGGAATTTTTTTTGCTTACAATTACAAAGGATGGTAGAAATGCATGTTAGATAACAAAGACCAAGTTGAGCGCAGGTGGCAAAATTATTTCAAAACCTTTTCTGAGATTTATAGCAGTTTCTGCACAATTTAAACTGCTACTCTTAAGAGTGAGCAGCTTTAAAATTTAGGCCTGAAACGTGTGAATTTCCCTGTTTATTTCAATTGCATGATTAAGTCTAGAGAGCAATTATGCCAATTCAACTTTGCTCTGTTGGTATCTGGTTGCATGTTAATTTTCAGTATTGCACCTTTGCTATTTTCAGTCCTACAGAGAAAGCAAGTGTAAACACTGCAATAAAGAAATTCATACCTACATATTCTGAGATCCCACTGTTGTGTCCCAACATTTTCCATCACTGTTCAGGATGTTACGTTTGTTGTGGGGAGGGCACTAAGTTGTTATTCACTGTGTTAATTGATGCTTAATACAAAAATACAATTCTGCAGATACCCTTATTGCATTATACCAACAGTTCAGTTAGTATAATTGCACACAAAGAGCAACGAAATGTAATTTTCTTTTACTTAATACTTGCTCCACTGTTCCTTTCAGCTCCTTCATCTGATTAGCTAATGTGACTCAGAGTTCTTCCGAGAAACAGCCATGGAAATACTCAAAACAGGACTCTGCCTGATGGAAAAGACAAAATCCGTGCGACCACTAAGTGCTCTGGGGAAGAGACCGGAGGAAAATAGCAACCAAGTCTGGATGAGAAGATGATTTGATGGCAGTTTCCATGCAAGAAACCAGGACTGCACAATGGCTGGTGGATATGCAGACTAGATGAGACAAAACAACGCAAGATTTGGCGGGAAAAAAGTTAATACTTCTGCACATTTCACAACATGCCATTTTTGTACTGTGTGCCCTGACACAAGTAAGTTGTCAGTGGGGCAGAAGAGAAGCTGAAACATCAAAAGAGAGGCTATCCTCATGGTATTTACAGCCTATTCTGAAGCACCAGAAATCTTTAATTAAAGCTTGATTGCTCTGAGTCTTGTTATCTCCTTTCGCCTACTGAGAATCCTATTTTGTCTCCTTCAGTTTCCATGATAGTAATTTGTTTACCTCGAGTTCCTCATTATTCCTCACTGTATCTCTATATGCCTGAATTTCCCATATTCTAGCCTTGTGTATAAAAGGAAATTGCATTGGTTTGATATAAATTGGCTTTTTAATTGGTAGTTGAATGATGGTATGGTTTGAGCAGCTTTCAGTTTTACTTAAACTAATACCTAATCAATTTAAAACCAAAGCCAAAGTAAGCCTTGTTTACAACAAAATAAACAGCACCCAGCCTTTTGTACAGATTTAACCATTTCAATCAAAAATCCCAGTTCCACTAAAGCTGCTTCAATCTTCTGGCATATGCAGACCTTGTTACAACTTTTTTTTTCAGGCTGCTTCTAGAATCAAGTTTCACCTGCAACCTTTCAGCAAGAAGCTGGTATTTCAGCAATTAACACATCATTCATTAATTGAAAAGGAAAGCATTTGCATTGCTCTGTGAACATCTATCTAGTTGCCACCTTGCAGTGCAAGTAACTGTGTGACTTGAAAACCGTATGAATTTTTCTGGGCTGGTCCTGGTCATCAAGAAACTGAAGAGAGTAACACCACCACATTAATTGTGGCCATTTCAGGTCTTATTCTGCACAGTGTGTTCATTATCCCATGTGTGACGCACTACGGTGGTTAACAGATTTCTGAAGCTCTAGGATCTTTCACGGCGTGGCTGCATTGTGTGTTTTGAACCTCCAGTGTGCATGACTTGGAGGCACTCTGAGGCACTCCAAGCCATGACCAGCAGTGGCAAGCCTGAAGAAGCAATTCAGTATGTGCAGGGCCTGAGAAGAGAGAGGACAGGGAGGCTGGTGGTGCTGACTGTCCCTTCTGCTGGAAGAGGATTTTCAAGGACAGGCAAAAGCAGCAAGTGCATGTAAGAGGTTGTGCTCAGATACAAAGGAGCAAATGGAGGGCCCGTGCCCTTGAAAGCAGTGGAGTTTCTTTGGATTTAATATTGTGTAAACAGAGTAGTACCTGTCTTTCAGACTGTAGCTCCTGTTGTGAAGGCTGAGCTGGCTTGGGGACTTAGGGAGGGCATTTTATTATCCTGTTGTCTTATCAGCTTTAGGAAGACAGTTCTTTGTTTTAATATGATTTCTTAAAAAGGAAATATTATAGCATGTGATCCATCACACAAGTCAAAGATCCTATTAGCTGTAATTACTTTTAGCTGAGCTCATATTGGTCAGTGCAGTCTTTGGGACTTCAGGGTAGTGCTGATGCTGTTGGTTCACTCGCACAACAGTAAATATGTGCCCATCAAAGGAAAGGCCTTGACAGACTCAGCCTGAGGTTTCTTAAATGCATTACAGGATGCAGAAAGAAACAAGATTAAAGCCGGGTAAAATGCATAGCCCAGGGACCAAACAAGCATCTGCAGTGTTTCCTGACAGGGAGCAGGGACTCAGCAACACAAAGGAAAAAGGGGATTCTGTGCTGCAGAGACCCTCAGAAAAGCAAAGACTCCTCACTGCAAGAACTGCCGCTCAGCTTCTGCATTTCCGCCCTGTCTACTCTGAGGGCACAAGGGGAGAAAATTGCTGTAGGAGTGATTTCAAACCCCAAGGGCTAGAGACAATTTTAGACAGAACAGAACCAAGGATAACGCCCAGAAAATAGTCAAGCTGTCTTAGATTGGAATTGCCTTGAATTTTCACCCCAAGGTCATCACAAATTATTTTAATTGCACAAAGTACCTCAGTGACCTTCTCTTCTACCCTCATGCAATCTGACTCCCTTTATCTCTACTATCCAAGCCTTTCTTTAAATTGAATTTCTCAGATAGGACAGAGAGCAGAAGAGCTAGAAGATGTCAGGTCTAGTGAGAAGTAGAAAATAATAAAATTCTCAAAGAAATTTACAGCCACAGGATTTCTAGCCCACACACCCACTTTACATTAACTTTGCATCTAAAATCTAATGTTTTTTCTGTTACTAAAGGAGTAGGTACCCTGAAAGGAAATGTACAGCTGCCTTAGGAAACTGCATCACCACCTACGGAAAGTCAGCCAGAAGTCCATAATCTACAGCTGCCTGCAGATCCTACCACGAGATCACTGACATAAGGGCAATGCTGAGAACACTTAAAAGACAACTCCACTTACAGGCAGGAAACAGAGATACAGATATTGAAGGGAAGACTTCAAAGGATCTTCAAAGAGGACATATAAAGATACTTTTGAAAATTATGCCTTTGTGACCAACCCAAGCTCACACACAACATCTGTAACAGAGCTAAACACAACCTTTACAGCTAAAGTGCAGCTTCACCCAGCCTGGTATCCTCTCATATGGACTCACTGCCTCTGTCTTGCTCCCTTGAGACTCCTGGCAGTGCTTCTGCACTTTTCTTGCTGTATGATGCTCAGGACATAAAATATCAGTAAACCCCACATGATGTCAACTCAGCCTTCCCTGCAGGCTGTCCCCTCAGCCTCCACTGCCAGAGTTCCTGTCACAGGGGAGTTCAGGCAGCAGCAGCTGCCCTGCTGTGGCAGCACAGAGCAGGCTCATGCACTCAGCTTTTCAGGCAGGCTTTAAAGGCTGTGTGGGGCTTTGGACCACGCTGCCCAGACTGCTGTCAGTATCACAGCTAATACCACTAGTTCACGTATCTCAACACGACACTGCAGGTAGCAAAGTGAAATACAGCCTAGAATAGAATGGATGCAAAGAAGTCTTTCTACAGCAGCAGAGTGGGAGAGGAGGAGGCAGCAGGAACAAATCCCTAGGCTTACTGACAGAGTAAAGGAGGCATATATCAACAATATATATATCATCTATCTATCTCCTGTTCTCTGACCTAAGAGAAGTGGTATTTCAAATTGGCAGGTACGTAGCTGGCCTAAGACAGGGCAAACAGCTGCACACAGTGCTGAGGGTTGCAGCTGTAACAAGTGTTTGTCTCTCCTGTAGCTACCCCTCACTTCCATGGTCAGACCTGCTCCCCCAGATGGGCTGGAGGTTGTGGCTGCTTGAACCAATTCAGGAAGAGAAACTTGCAAGGAGGAAGGAAGGAAACAAATTCAAATGGAAATGCACAGTTAAAGCCCAAAACAGATATTGTGAATATGTGGGCAAGCCTGGGTGAGGGGAGAGGGAAACATTTGGGATAGAGTGATGGGAAAGTAAAGGCAGGGAAGGGAACTCTTGCATCTATTTGGCCCACACCATTACAGTTAAGCTGGAAAGAGGAGCTGAAGGCTAGAGGAGAATAAAATAACATGAACATACAAGACTGAGATTTCTAACTAAATAAAAATCATATTTTAAAAACAAAGTCCAATGCTGTACTGTTTCAAGTGGACAATGAATATATTACTGAAAAAGCGAGACTATGTTATTTCAAATCAAGTCCACGTTAACTAGATTTGGGTGTTCAGGTTAACAAATGCTGAACTCAGTCAATTTGGACACTTCACTTTGATTCCTGCAAATTTTTATATAGCCATGACACTAAACAAACCTGTCTTACAGTTTAAAACAACTTTTTACTTCAAGAAGAGGCTCCCTCTGGTTCTTTCACCAGCTTGCAGTCAAAATCCAAGTTATAATTAGCAGCTAATTTTTTTCTAGAAATTGTTTTTGTTTTATTTGTAAGGCACTTGGGAAAAGCTCTAAACAAAGGACTTGGGAAAAGCTCTAAACAAAGGACTTGGGGGAAAACAATTGCATTTAGCCACATCTAACTGAAATCTGTACTAGCTGGAAATCTCTCCTATCTGATGATGCTTCTCAGACTAGATAATTACCTGCTGGATCAGAAAAGGGGGCACTGCTGAGTTGGAGATTTCCCAGGAGCTTTTGTTCCCATCCAGACTTCTTCTGGCCACCTCTACTGGTGAGCAAACTGCTTGGGTCAGGAGTGGTACCTCGAGGTGTCTTCTCTCCACTGACTAGAAAACAAGAAGTCAAAGACTGGTTTATGGCTGAGGGGGACTGAGTCAGCATGTAATTCAAAATTGAAGCTAAAATAATGGCTGCGGGCTTCTGTGCTGAGAATAAGAACCTGCAGTCACAGGATATAACGTTATTAAAAGAAATGGGCAGATTTACTTTCCATTGTTGTTACGGAACTGAGACAAAAGAAAAATAAACAGGAATGAGTAGTAGGCAAAAGAGCAAGTGAATGAAGACAAAAAGCAGAAATACAGAGTACAATCTTTAGCAGATGTTATACAATTTCTTTTTAGCCAGTAAAAGTACGAGCAATTTTCTTTAATTCTATCCTAATTTTAAGATCTCTCTTGAATACTGGAAGCTGAGGTATATAGTACTTATGCACAGAAACCAAGAGGTATTACTGTATAAATGGAGAGACTAGTGCCCCAGGCAATGCAAATTAACATAATACAAAGTAGATGAAACATTCTGACTGCAGAAGTGGTTTAGAGGTTTTCAGTCTGAGCAGGGCTACAGAGGTTGTAGATTCAAGCCTAGGAGAAGAAAGGACACACTTAAGTTCTGCTGTTCAGCCCAAGGCAGAAGTTTAATTTGTTCAGAGCAGCAATTCTCCAGACCTCATGTAAGTTGTTGGTCTGAGGTACAGAATCACAGATCATTGAACACATTTACAAATTAAGTAATTCACTATGCATGAGATTATGAAAGATGAGTCAGACACAAATGTTTAATAAAAATCCACATGTGGTGAAATCTGGCATCAGAGGTATAGACTGGACATATTCTAGAGGCCAGTCAATCACAAAGACTGGATCAGAATCCAAATTTTTCCCAAGAGCAGTAGAGTGTGAAGATCCTAGTTTCTGATTCACACTTAAATGCATGTCAGTCTAAATAAAATAACCTTGTTCTAATTTAACTGGAGCATTGTGCCCAATGTTATTGCAAAGTTAGTGTCAATCACAGGATGCCTGTCTTTTCCCAGCCAGCATCCAGCTGTCATTCATTTTGATAACTGTCACACAGCAAACCAGGTCATGTGGAAATCTGTAGTCACAGACTGGCTGCTGCATCAGCCTGGGTGGATAGGTGATGGTTCTGCCTCAGCTGGAAGCTGGCTCTCCCACACCCTCTGTCTCACTGCCCTCTTTCTGCCAGACTGGGAACCCATTCACTGGTTGGCACCTGAACAGGCTCCTCTGCCTAAGCACAGTGATTTCTGAAACAGACCTTCACCTTTCAAGAGTCTTTTGAAGATAATGACACCCAACCCCTTCCCTACAGTTTCCAAATTTCAATTACATGGCAAATAAAAGACAAAACACTTGCAGATAAAAGGAAAACTTACTTGTTAAATAACAGTCCAGACTAAGGGAGACATTGTCAAAAGCAATAATAGCATCAGAGCCTTCTTCCCATGAAGCGGTGATCTGAAACCAAAACCTGCACAGATTGGAAAAAGTGGGATTAAATTCTGCTAAAGAGGTGAAATTCAGAGCTCTTCACATTTAACACAGTTTTTGAATGGTGGAGAAAAACTTTTATTTTCACATATAAATTTTAATTCACATTAAATTGACAGTATCCTCACTCCTAACAAGGGAAGATGATATGAGGAGGGGAGCTACACATTAATATAGGTAGACAGAATAAAAGAATTCTGCCCCTCTTCCCTGCAGAGACATACAGCCTGAAGGAGGTAGAAGTGTGTATGCGTGGTCAGGAAACAAAGTCCCCCAGCTTCTGGAACAAACAAAAAAACCAATCAAACAAACAGACCCCTAAGTGAATTTATTCTCATGAGTGATTTACACCCTAAAATGTTAAGAAAAATAAGTAGGCAGGGCTCCCGAAGTAATTTGGAGTTTCTAAAAGGAACTGACAACCAAAGGCTGAAACTATTTCACAAAGTATTTGGTGTTGATGCGCTCTGTAGGAAGCAAAGGATATCTAACAGCCCTGGCAGTCACAAAAGAGAGGAACTGACACTGGGTAGTCCACAGGAAGAGCAGAACTCATTATCTCCTTCTAGAAGCTGAGCAGGTTTGCCTTAAATCACTTCCTGATTTAAGGAAAGCTGGCTTTTGCCAGGAAATTATGCCACTCTTACATTACCAGAAGAAAGATCACTGTAAATTCACTCTCAGTGATATTACAAGTCAACAGGAAGAGCAAAAATTACCCACAACCAAATACTTCAAATCTGACAGTATATTGACCATGCATTAATTTTGTGTACTCATGGATTTAGGTTTTCTCTTAGCTTAGCAAGTTCATGTTCTCTCAATGCATATCTGCCACATAAAATCGTAATACTCTGCTTAGGAAAGAGAACAATTTCTGAAAGCAGCCAACCATGGCTCAGAAGTCAGATACAATGCTGAGAGGTTGCATCAAGACTATAAAAACATGAAACTATCACATGCTGTAGAACAAGCTGCAAGTGAATATGAAATATTATTTAAACCTAATTCTCTGTTGTATCTTGAGGTTTTACACCAGCAGAAGTTAAGACATTCCTGGGTCTCTTAAACGTAGAACTATTGCTGGTGGTTCCTGCTCTATCTTTTAGATATAAATGTTCAGTCAGAAGGTGAATTCTTGCAGATGTTTCAGTTTAGACAAGAAAATGATGACAGAACAAGGTATTTCTGAGGAGCAGCCCTATTATTTAGAAAGGCTTTAGAAATCATGTCTCTTCCTTTTAGCAAGAATCTAAACACTGGCAAATTTTTTTTTCTTCTCACAGTCTAGTTCTTTATGCATGGCATGGGGTCTAAAATATTCTCTCTCAGCTTTTTATATGCTATAAGTATTCTTACATTAGTCTTGTCGACTTCTACTGTTTTTAAAGACTACCCCTCCTTTACCAGCTAACCAACCTCAAAACCAAAATTCAAATGAAGCTTCCCTGGTCATATGCATGTTTACTCTGGGACAGCATATTCCTGTGTTGTGAATGTGGATTTGACTAAGCCTCCTGACTCTGTCAGCAAACGTAACCAACTTCCACGTTGTTCTCAAACACAGTGCAGCTTTCCAGAGAGGACAATGAGGACTGACAAAAGCTAAAACAGACCCCAGGGACATATGTGACTTTGAGGAGATCTAGATTGAAGTGTCATCATCTTCTGCAACTGGTGTTCTTGCTAAGCTACAGCTGGGGACACAGTCAGAAAAGCTGACACAACCAAAGCAAAAACTTGAAAGAGAAAAACCCCTGTTAGCCTCTGAAAGGTGCAAAGGGTTTAGAAAAGGCCACAGTCCATTCACAATAGAAAAGATTTGATATAGTTATTGTGTTCCTCCTTTGTTTCTGGTAAAAAAACCCAATAATGCTTCAACACTGAAATTTCTCACTACCTGGAGATATGCATTGGGCATATGGAGAGACTTCTCTAAAACTGACTTTTTATGTTCTAAAGACATGAACAGCTGCCATGAAAGAGCAGGTAACTGACATGAATAATAGTGGATATGGAGAAGAAGGAGTATCCCCAGCATCAAAGGAAATTCCAAGTAGCAAGACAGAATTTTCGTTGCTAAATGATCCATCTTTTTCAGCTCAAAAGGTGGCAGCTCCATCCATACAAATCTGAAGATCACAAAAGTGTATTTTTTGCCTTCCCAAATCCATAAAAAGTGCTACTGCACTGCCAGCAGTCTCACAGTTCTTAGCTGGGACACCTGAAACCCCTTGTGGGTATGTCTAGGAGGAGAACTGAAAGGAACATAAAATCCTTGGATATTAAATTGGCTTCCAACTGAATTGGCTGCCCTCCCCCTGCCTCCCTCCCTCATTTGCTTTACAGCTGACATCCCACAACACTTCAAAGCCAATTACAAGCTCTAGCATAAACATAAGCTGTTCAGTATGAGACATGCCATACAAGACTTAAACAAAAGCTGTTGGACAGACACAGTGGGCTCTGATCTACTTTTTCCTCCCAGTTACTGTGCCAGCAGCAGAGAGGACTGAACCGTGTGTGAAACAGGTCCTGAAGCAACACAGGTCAAGGTCTGGTATGTTCTAGAGAACCAGCACCTACCTCGGGTTGCAAAATACAGGCTGTACCTCAGCAAAAGCTTCTTCCCTGTTGTGTGCTGCTGAAATGCCCAGGAAGAGGTAGGGTGGAAACTGGTTCGGCTGCACATCTTTCAGATGGCTGTGTGTGAAAATCAGTGCCCTGCACACAGAGACCCTTGGCGCTGCATGGAAGGGACTGCTGGAAGTGAATCCCCGGTGCATTTGAAGGTCAGTCTGTTTCCTCGGGGTGCACACTAAATGCCACTTGGAGACAGGGACACTTTGATGTGAATTTATGTTTGTAAGGTGTTAAACTGAGGCTGGGAAGTTAATTACAAAGACAAATAAGCAGTTCCTCTCCGTCAGCTTTTCCCTCCATTCCTGCAGACTTTAGCTCAGGGAACATAAGAGACAGATACTTCTGCAAAGACTACTATGCACCTTCTTTGTGCCTCCAGGCAATGAAGCACTTCTGAAAATATCTTCAGGCAATTTCCTTGGCAGAACCTAAGGTTCATGCCCCAAGGTGTTATGCTTTGATGCGCTTTTTATGTGGTGCCTCTTCAGACAATAAAGGGTTGTTCTTATGAGAATTAACAAATGTTTGGCTCCTAAGGACTCGAAGGCATGATATAAACCAGCATTTCTGTTGTCAAAGGGAGTGCCATCTAATGTGTCCATATCAGAACACAATAGGTTGCTTTTTACTTTCATTTACAGTTCATGCAAGTTAAGAGAGAGCCTTTCCGATTCAGGAACACTGGGACCAGAACGCTTAAGAAATTTCCACAAGTTCACCAGAAATGAAAAAAATTACAGAAATGCCTCCAAAATACAAACACTCTGTGAATGCTAAACACCGTTAGGGCCATCAGTGCTGCTTTTGTTGCCTATTAATCTTATTTTTTCCTAACAGGAATGCAATTTCAGTTCAAACCTTCTCTTGAGACCAGCATTTCTGCAACAAATAGTTCATCATTTTATCTTCTCCAGTTTAATACCACTATTAATTTAGAAATATGATGTCTTTCAAATTCCATTGAAACAAGATCATCAGTTAACCAACATTTCAATCATTAGCTTTGGTGGCTTTAGCTTAATGGGCTAATTAAGGGAAATTTAATCAAAACTGAAGATGGAAATGTCACACATCAGTGGGATGGAAAAAACCCCACAGAAAATCTCATTCCCTTGCTCCCTCCTTTTTTTTTTTTTTTTTTTCTTTCCGTTTGATCCCTGAAATCAATGAAACAACTGCCTTTGACTCTGGTGGAAGCTGATACAGAAACAGCAGAAGCCCGTCTTACTGCAGTGACTCAGAACAACGCTGGAGGTGACAATGTCTCACTGGGATTTTTGCACAGATCCGGGTGGAGTACTGCTGCCTGCACACCCAGTACTTCAACTGGCCCCTGCACAGCACAGATAGTGGTGCACAGCCCTGCACAGGCAGGCCCACTGCAAACACAGACACTGCAGTGAATGGCCATGAAAGAATATTCCTGAAGGCAATTATACAGGAGCAGCAAAATTAGTGCTGGCAAGTTTGTCGTGACTTTGTTGCTTAATAAATCCCAGCAACTTCTTCACGTGGAATCCAAATCCTCATCAGATAAGTCTGTGTTTGTAAGCCAGATTTCTTCATAGGAATGAAAATATGGCTGCTGTGAAACACTTCAGTGCTTGGATATTAGAAAAATTATGACTTGAAGACTGGTGGAAATTACTTCTTAACTGTCTCCTTTTGCTCTACTCAATCTAGAGCACATCTAGAAAAAAGGTTCCTTAGATGTATGACAATTGGGAAGTACAAGTTGCATCCTGTAGAGTTGAGTGTTAGCTGAGCTATGAAAGCAAAGGCATACAAAGCCCTTTATTAAAAAATTTCTGTTTGAGGCAAATAGAAAATGCTGTACCAGATGGACAAAATCTCTCTTATTTCAAATCTCCCCTTTGGGAAACATCAGCTCGGCTGTTTGAAGGATACAAGTTTTACATAAATTCAAAAACCACTCAAGGGTGACTACTGCTCAAATATTTTGAGTCAGAGATAAGAAATGGCACCAAATGAGGTTTTTTTTTAGTTTGTTTCTTTGACTCAATCTGTGAAATATGAATCCAGATGAACAGATCCTTGAAAGCATATTTTAGCTCACTTAAATCTGACAGAAACAGGATAACATCAAGGCTTCTGGTCTGCAAGCTTTCCCATTCCTCAGTCTCTTTGAATCTTGGGTTTTTTTTCAGCTGTGGTCAGTATTTGAGCTTTGTCACATCATCTTGGGTTTTCTGTTCAGTTGGTTCTTTTTGATTACTTATTTTTTTCTTGATCCTAACAGAAAACTGGTTCCCCCCAAAATATCTGGGGCTTATTATAGAGGGAAATGTAGAAATAAAAATATGAAGATAGATCTATAGCTATGTTGGTATAGCCTCCATGAGTACAAACTCTTTCGCTCACATCATCTATCCTTAGATCTTCATTGCACAGAGATGTTAGCTTTTGCATGTATTCTATCCTCTTCTGATGGGAGGGAAATAAAAAACCCCATTCTCATTGAATTGAAGAATTTGTGCAAATGCTGCGGCTCCCTCCCTTCAGTAACTACTCTGAATTCCACCTAAATATTGTCCCTGGCTCACACAGACAGTTCAGGTTTTCATTATCCAGACTCAGGCAGCTGCCTTCATGCTTTTATTTTAGAAAGGCTCATAATCATTATTTTTTTTCTTTCTATCATAAAAGACAGGGATTATTAACCAAGATTGAATGTTAATCTCCTCTGTACCCAATCCCCCATGCAGTGACACGAACATAGCGTGTCTGTACGTTCAGATCTCATTTCATAACTTGTAATGTTTTGCCCCTGATAGAACTGATTTCTCTCTCTACCTAGCTAAAATAATTATGGCTGAACCTGCTTGAGACCGAGGTACTCACAGAATGGAGAAATTTCAGGTCAGTAACCCTTATTACATTCAGGTTTCCATTAACTTCTCTGTTACAAATGATGCATTGTTAGCTCACTTCACAAAGGCATACTTACTATTTGGGATAAAAGACACATTTATATGGAATAAGATTATTTGGAGAAATATGCATGTTAACTAAACTCAGTTACAGTGACAGAATTGCCATGCACCGTTACTTAATAGCTAGCAATAAAGATTGAGATTCAAAGGTATTATTAAAGGCAACCATGCAGAATACACACATGTACAAAATCTGTCACAGGTACTCTGCACACATGGTCACCAAAACCCCCTTTCCAGATGCACAGAACAGCCATTTGCAGAATCACTCTTTCAGGAGGACAGCAGCAGACAGACATAATTAATGCTAGAGAGCAGAGGAGCAGTGATATGGGTGTTAAAGTCTCACTGCTTTTAACAAAGTAATGTCTGAACACCTCAGGGCAACACAGCCTAGGCTTGCTGGATGGATGTAAGAGAAACTAAAGAGATTTGGGTGTAGATGTGACCAATTAACATATATGTGATAACGTGTAGGCAGACATGTGTCTAGCTTGTATGGAGGGTCCCTGTTTCTTCATAGAAGAATGGGAAGAAAATTTAGGAATAACATGAGATAAACAGATCTCTGGGTCAAATATGTCGCCTTCCTTTTCTTTTTTTTTTTCCCTTAATGGGAAACCTGATGCCCAGAAACACATTTAAATTCCTTTTATATCTCTATACAATCTTTTTCTGTCATAAGACTGTACAGAGGTGGGACAGGTTGCTATTAATATTAGCCATTTTTACCAGGTTCCCTGCAGAGAGGTTATAGCAAAATCTTTAAGGAAAAGTACAGTTTTAGTAGAGAATATAGGCCTTAAAAGTCCCAAGCTGGGCAGGACTGGCTCTCGTGGAGTCCACTTCCTGGGAACTTCAGCCAGGTGGTAGAGGGACCCAGAGAATATTTAGTCTACATACTGCTCCACACGGCTGGCCTCAGCTTCAAGGGAGCAAAAATAAAGAGATTTAGAATTTGTTTCTTAAAGCATTAATTTTCCAGTCAGGCTTCAGCCTATTAGAGTTAATCCTTTTCCCCCTTACACAGTGTGTAGCGAAACAGTTGCTAAGTGTGTTTGTGATAATGAGCATCAGCCCACAGCAAGCTCCAGAGAATCACTTAGTTACACGTGCTTGTATTTTATCTATGTGATATACCTTAACCATACTGTTTAACTAACAGAATGTCTAATTATTAGCTACGCAAATCACTCATCTGCAATTACATCAGGCTTCTGTTTGCTCTTGCTGTCACATTCCTACAGCATTATCATTACTAAAATTTAAGCTCACAGGTACTAACTAAAAGCAAGTGTATCAAAAAAGCAAGCTCAAACTACCAGCTACAACAGCTTTCAAGACTGTTTCCTACTTGCATTTCTGTGAAGATTAAAAAGAACAATCCTTGACAGGTCATCACTTTTCACTGGAAAACAAATAGTAATTTTCCATCAAATAAAACAATCTTACTATAATGTGGTTCTCTAGTCTCAATCCAAATGTTGTAATATTGCACTAATGTAAATTCCAGTAAGCAAAAATAACCATTTCTCTATCTTTCACTAATCTGTGCAAATTATTTCACTTGCAGATAATTCATCCTTCAGAGAGAGGCAAGTGGCTGTACAAGGGATAGTGAATCACAGCAAGGATTGTTAGTTCATGTTGAGTATCTCACTGGCAAGTTAAAATACAGCACCTCTGGTAGGCACAACCTGTTCATCCAAGGAGCTCTTGCTCTTAACTGGCTTCTATAATTGTAGCTGCTTTGATGAGGTATCCTTGACCAGGCCCTTCACCCTTCCTCCCCCAGACACTGAGCATTTGGAATTGGGTTACAACTCTGTTCATCAACACCGTATGAGCTGACTCTCAAGATTGTTCTGCCAACATCTTCCAGAACAAGGAGGGATACATAACTTCAGCAAGATGTAAAGTGGCAGCATTTCAGCTTCTTTCAAGTCCGCACAGAAAAGGTAAGACCACAGACAGGGTGAAATTGCACTTGGATGTGTCCAAGGTTGCCCAGGTTAACACAGTGCTAGAAATCTAACATCCCTCAGTCACAATTTAACTTGTCTTACTCCTCCCTCCTTTCTGTTACTGCCAATTCACCTGAAATGTTCTAGCTGTGATTTTCTGCCAAAGTAAAATTTCTCCCAACAGCCTGAGGGATATCAAACATTTAAGAAAAGTCTGTTTCTAAAGATAGAGCTGATCTAATTTCTTGGAAGTCTTCCTAATGATTCTTTGAAGTGCTGTAAGCCAAACATGGAAATTATGGCTAAGCAGCTTTTAAACAAGCATGCTTTTTAGCAGTTTTAGAGCATATTATCTTGTTATTAATAACACTTTCCATTCAGCTTCCCAATCACAATGGAATGTGCTTTAATTTTGTGTGAAACTGGTACACTGGTGTGCTTTACTCGAGAGCTTTACTTCTGTGAGATGATTTAAACTTTCAGCTCCTCCTGCAGGAATATCTGCAATATCGTGGTTCTAACACAGACCCTCACAGCTTCTGACAGGAACCAATTAGAAAAAGACAGACACAGCAAGCTTTCAGCAGCACCAGCATTGCGTTCACATCAATTAAGTACTCCTTACAGTTCAATAAAACTGTAATTTATCTCCATTTATATACTGGAGTCTTACCGGTACCATTTTGATGTATACTTCCATAGAATTCCTTCCTAATCTGTACATAAGTCCAGATTTTCTAAGAAACAGGTTTTGAGATGGTGAGAGAGATGTTTGCAGTATTTCCAAGTCTCACAGGAGACTTCTTTCTTCCCAGGAAGGACTGGTTTCAACTAAATCAATCTTGGAAGAAAAATTCATGAACATAGTGCACTTTCTGTGAATAAATAAGGACAAAAACTTTTCAAGAGACACCAAAACTTCAAAGTTTTCCTTGCTTATGTCTTAACCTCCAACAAACTCCCTTCCTTCAGGGAACACATCTGTCTTTGTAAGTAATGGGGAAGTAAGGGTGTCAGCACCTTATACATAATAGTCAGCACTGTGTTATCAGCTGAATCCGTGATTTCACATGAACCACTGCTAGCTGGGCTCCTAAGATCAAAGTATTCTCTGCCTGACTGTGCAACCAGAGAGAATTTAAAGGAAAGCAATAGTACAAGGGTACAGAATAATTCAGGTACAAAACATTCCCCTGGCAACATTAGGAAATAAATCACATAAATAATAATGGCAAAATATACCATTCTTCAAAGGAAACACAGCTGAAGGGAATGAAGCAACTAGGTATTTTTACAAATGGTGTTTCACCAGTGACTGCACAATAAGCTTAATGCTGGTATTTTTTAAATCTTTGACGCACACATATTAATTATACATTCAGGACCAAAGCATTGGCAGTGTCCTTGTTGTATTTGCAGCCTACGTGCATCCCCAAGAGTCAGTAAGATAAAAGACATATTCATATAATGTTTGTTCAAAGTTCTTATAAGGCAAACTATCCCTTAATGAAATCCATTATTTCTAGGGCACAGGTTTCTGAAAAGACAAAGGACACCAGTGCCCACAGCTGGTAGATGCATCTTGCAGCCTAAGGGCCAGGGCAGCAGGAGGTGAAGTCTAGAAACAGCACACACTGGAAGTAAACAATGAACAAGAGTGTTCCCTTAAAGCTGACTTGTAAGAAACAGCTAAAACAACACTCTAAATAAGCATATGCTACCAGATTAAGCATATGCTACCAGATAAACCGTCTATGCTTAAAGCCAGAATAGAGCCATGACTGGCACAGCCCTTTATTAAGGTGAGCCTTCTGCTACAACTCACACAAAAGTGTTCAAACGGATTCTTGACTGATTTTTCAGCAGATTCTTCTCCCACCCCTTTAATCCTCAGATCTAGACACATTGAACACTGGGGGCTTTGATACCCAGAGAAAAAAATCAACTATGGAGCTCACATCCAAATCTAGTAAACCATGAAAGAGCACCAAATGTGCAACATAGAACAGTATGCAAAGAGAATGGTTCCCAGTCGATGATATGGAGACACAGAAGCTTAAGCACCTTGCTGTAGACTACCCATTGACCCACTTCGATTTGGGAGTTGCAAAAGTGTGTGCTTTGCTGAAAATATTCTCCACTTCTAACAGAAGATGGCTCATGGAGGACAAAGCACTTCTTCCCAAAGGAACAGCTTTCAGGAGCAATGATGGCCTTTTTCATTGCCAGGTAGCTAGTGATGACAGGGTTGATCACCATGAAGGAGAATGATGAGAAGACTCATACCTATCCAGTATATCTGGGAGAGGTAAGATCATCCACTGCCATATTCCCAAACCTTCGCTGTTCTCTGAATGCCAGAACGTCCAGCTCTGTTCCTTTCCTGTCTTGTTCTCCACCAGCACCAGGGATATATTTCCCAGCAAGACACCACGGATGAGCCACGACATTCGAAGCTAGAAAAAATTGAACATATGAGATTAAACAGCACAAAAATTATTCAAAAGTTAACAAAATGCTCAACTCTTCTTTCATTGCTTTCAAATCACCAAAGAGTTGATTCTCCCTTCCTTATACTCACGTAATCCCTTTAGGAAACTCCACAGATGTGGAAGCCTCTAATACTTAGTATATGCTATTAAACATTGAAACTTCTGGCCTTTATTTTTTTTTGCAAAGTTGAGTCTAAAACACCTGTTTTAGGTTTCACATGTATGTCTAATTTTAAAGGGATAAGCTTATATCTCTATACCTGTAGTACATGACTACACTCCCCTAAGATGCCACTTAGGAGATTCAAGTTAAGACTAAAAACTTTTTCAGCAATAAACTTTTATAATCCAGCAGCAGCAGCAAAAAACACAGGGAGAAGAGCTGCAATAAGCAGTCATCACAAGTAATCACATCCTCATCCCCCAGATACTCTTTTCAAAAATCAGTTTTTACTTTCCATCCAAGTTTCTACAGATTTCCCAATTAAAGTTCAGTAATAATTTGGTGGGTTTTTTTATTAATTAAAATACTTTAGGGAACAATTTTTCTAACATTTTTGTTATGATAATGTAATTGAATCCATTTCTATGCATTTATCCCTGTATGTAAAATAATTTCATGTAGTTTTCTCATTTTATTATTTCCTCTCCCTCATGGTATAAAAAGAAAAACAATTCCTTCCACATCAGGCTAGTTCCACCATCCATAGTATGTGAATATAGTCTTCGTATTTTCTTGGGAAAAATAAAAGAGGAGCTAGCCCTTTGCTGATAAAGAGCATAAGTAAAATACACACATATATATTGCACGCAGGAGCTGGGCCTCATCTCAGTAACCTGTAGAGGTAAGAATGCTGAAGGAATGAGTTTATTAAAGCTCCATTAATGATGGATGTTTTGGACACAAGAAAGTGTTCAGCACAGTCTCTAGCATCCACACATATTAAAAAATAGCCCTCTATTTTTTTAGCACTTCAAAGCCAACACCAAAGTCAGGAGACTAGGAATTAAGTTTGTATTTTACACAAGAACACTTGATAACATTACTTACCTTCTTGCTTTGATAGCACAGAACTATTCATATCCATTTCTCAGCATAAAACAAAACTGCTAAATTTTGTTCTGGTGTAAGTTTGTTCTGGCAGCCAAATCAGATTTAGGCATCAAAAGGACAGAAGTGCTGCTATTATTCCTAGTTTATGAATACAATTTCAGAGTGGGTGGAACAAAATTCTGGATATCCATTAGAGTAATTATCAGTAGTGAATTTGGGTAAACACTATAGTTCATCTGCCTGTCTCCAAAGCTAGAAAGAAAGCAGTGACTTTACACTGCAAAACTATGACAGAGACTGAATAATCTAGATGAGGCTCTTCTCTCTCTCTGGTCCAAAAATCACTGAAATCACTGCTGGGTCCATTGTACTGTATGACCCAAGGGTTGATAAATGTACAAACAGACATGCCAGTCTGGGGCTGTGAAACCATTTTGTTACATTATTTTGGTCATACATCCAAAATTGATGTGTAAGATTTTGAGTGGTTCAGCAAACCATCACAGGTGCCTTCCAGACCAGAGCACTTCTGGGGACAAGCTGGTCAAGTCTGACAAGTAGCTCACTCCTACCCCAAGTCTGGGAAAGGACTAATGGGGTCCCGTGGCTATTTCCACAACATCAGACAGTGGAAACCACAGCATTAAGTGCGAGGATTTTCACCTTGCAGACATCAGAGAGAAAAGGCAGAGTTGAGCAGGACGACCAGGAACTATTTCAAATTCACAAAGTGACGGCCAAGGAGGCAGCTGAGGAGGGCTGAACTCGTACCCAAGTAGTTCACTAGAACCAACACTGGTGAGAGAGGCTGCTGACAAATGTTCCTTTTATAGGAAGCTAATGCCTTCAAACTTGGTATCTGCGTGGCTACTCCTAACAAGTGACAATCAAGATGAAAGAACTTGTTGGGCATTCTATATTTCAAGTGCCGAAGTGAGTCTATCGAATTTAAAGTGAAAATTGCTCTCCCTTAAATATTATTGAAATACCTTTCAGACCCAGTAATTTCCCTTGAGAAAACTGATCAGGGCAAAACTATTTGTTTTAATAAGTTTGGAATGCCAATGGACATTTAAAACCCTCAACCCCTACCAGGGAAAGCAACTCCTCTTACTGGGAGTCCACATGAGAAGCACTTTTAGGACCCTGATGACAATTCCACTGTGTAAGACACTACGTGAAATTTTTAATATGGGTGAGTTGGAGCAACTTCACTGTGCCATTTTGATAGTTTAGAATTTGAGAGGTAAAACACTGAAGCTCCCACTAGGCAGAAGCTTTCAGACCTCTGTCTCTTCTGGAGACCTGCCAGAAGGTAAGAGGCAACATCTACATGGGCAGAAGTGAGGAAAAATCGAGCCTTTGATAGCTGTTAATGTAACACTGGAGCAAAAGCTGAAGCAATTGATGAATTGGAATGAATGCCTTTGCACACATGTCAGCTGTTTGAAGGAAAGAAGTAGCTGGCAGTAGATGTGGGAGATCAGCTCATTGGCAAAGTGCAATATGCAAACTCTAATGAACTGGCTCTGAGTGAATCGACTGGCACTGTGTCCAAATGGGCATTTTTGGCTGTGATTTCCATGGTTTCTAAGCTTCACAGCAGGGCAGTCCAGGTCTTTTCACACCTGCTGAAGTGAACCAGAGCAGATGATGAGCTGGATACCATAGTAAAGACTTCTGAATGGGGCTGGCATTCGTTCTGTAGAATACAGCATCAATGATGGCAGATGGTACTACATATACAGTGCGTCCTGCAAGTAGAACAGTGGCACATTTTGAAAAATCTAAATCTGGGCTGTTGGTGGAATACCCCTAGCATTATGCATCAAACATCTCCCTCTGTGTTAAACTAGCAGCAAAATATTCCAAAGCTAGAAACATCACTGAGAAATTAATTAAGCATAGAAGGTAGACAGTGGCTCGATGGCACCTTGCTTTCTGGCTTTAGAACACACCAGAGCTGGTGATCAGCTGTTCATATGCAAAACCACTGACTCAGTAAATGAAATACTCTAAATGGATCTGGGGAAAATTAAGGGGAGGGAGAGCCCATGTTAAATACACAGCATATTGAGGCAAAACTCAGGTCAGATGGCTACATGCACTATACTGCAGGCACCATCTGGAAAGATGCCTTCTGAGAATCCCCTTGGCCTCTGAGTTGGTGGGACTTCTGAACTGACAGGAGACTCATTTAATCCCAGAAAGAAAAAAACCCAAACCCCCTAATCCTTGAATATGAACAGGGCTCGGCAGGTGAAGAAAAACAAGGAAGGTAGATTTTCTAGCACAAGCTGCATCATTTCAAGACCACTTGAGAACTAAGACTTGCATTTTACTTCCTTATTCAAAAAAAAAAAGAAATAAAATACCAAAAACCTTCTGGGTGAAGTTTGGGTCTGCTGACACCTGTGAGTCTACTTTAATGGCTAGAAATATTCCAGCATAAACTAACTCTGAGACGCCTGACTGAGGACCAATGACACACACTCGCAGCAGCACAAATAAAACATTCTGCAGTGACACCCTGGAGAGCTGCTGTTTCCTTTTCCTCCCTTTCTGAGTAGCAATGACTCTGACTATTAGCATTAATGGTCTTACCTGGCAGGAAAGACTAGCTGGCCATCTTTCACACAAGTGAAAAAAGAAAGTGGAAAAGAAAAATGTACTTCAAACAGGACTTGGTGTAAGGTATCTTTAAGAAGACAGAGAAGAGTCTACAGGCATCTTGCTCCCAAGGAACTGCAGCAGCAGTTGGACCTCACTGGTGGCTCTCTGGCCACCCACACCAACTTTACACCACAGGCTTTCATCTTGTGAGACAGCACAGTGCTTAGGTTTATGCCCCCAGTCCTTGCTCCCTCTCCATGCTACTTGCTCAAAGAAATTGTTCAAAATTTGCCTGACAAGAACAGTGGATTCTTGAAACACAGACATTTATTCTCCTGAAAAACATTACTGTTTTCTTGGGTCTTCTTCACCAGATGGAAAATAGTAGAAGTTGTTTACAGATGTGAATGCACTGACCCAGTAAATGTAAGTCAGGCATTAGAGAAGCTTGGAAAACATCTCATTGTTGAGGAGACACTGAAGCTGCAAGTTGGAATATGATTTACACAGAATTAGGCAATAGCTGCAGACACCTTTGCCAAGTCTCAGTAAGCTTTGTACATGAATATGAGCTACCTTTGACACATGAAGTTTATCACACTGACGATATTTTTGTTACTAGAAATGAGAAATGGTTGCACAAAACAGTACAAGCAAAGACATCCTTAGTACTATTTAGCAATTCAGACTTGGACTCCTATGAATAATAAAGAGGATCAAAAGGTCTTGTTCCTGGTTTTTGGCCAAATCTACAACTACACATGATCCGACTCTCTTGTAGTCTGCTGACACTTCAGCTTTAGATTAGGACTCAGGTGTGCAAGCAAAAACCTTTCAAAAATGATAGAATTATAATTAACTGATCTGATTACATAGCTTTAAAATATCTAGGCAAGCAAGAGAAGCTCGTATTTTATACGAACAGATTCTCCTACTATTTATTCTCACATTATGTCTTACTTCATTTCAGAAAACAGACAGAAAAGTAAGAACAACAAGAAAAGAGAAAGTGTTCGGAATTTTGCTGTCAGAGTACTGTGGAGTGACCAATCTTTAAGAAATTTCAGATGCTTTCTCTGATCCAATGACACAGAAGCCAGGTGGCAAAGGAAGCAAGAGAAGACAGATGATAGTGAATAAGTTGTACAGATTTTAAAAACAACACTTTAAAATAAAAAGAAAGGATGCTAACAACATTCTGTCAAATAAAGCACATGAAAGGCTCTGCTAGAGGCATATCTGTGTTGCATTTTTCATGCTCATAAATTTTCAGAGTCAATGTTATTACCATGTACGCTTCTAAGTTATTTAAAGCTCAAGGAGTAGAGGAGAAAAGGAGACACACTCTGCAGGTGTCAGCATGGGGCTCAGAATGCACTCAAGGAATGATTTATATTATTGATTTACATGCCTTAAAAAAAATGCAACACTTCTGCATAGGAAAGAGAACTGAATTAATAAACAGAGAGGGTGAAAACATCTTTATATCTGTAAACCTGAATGAGAAGGCAAACTTCAACTGCACTGTTCTACATGAACATGTTTTATTTACATTCTAGAGATAGTATGTTTACATTCTAAAAGTAATTTCAGGTGTTAAAGAAATCTGGCTCTGTTTAGTACTAACTTACGTAACATATGCTGGCTTTCAAGAAACAGCTAGTTGAAATGTCAAAATACCATCAGAAAAATATTTTCATTATTTTAAACATAGCTAAAAGCACAAAGCACTTTTACTACCACAGGAATCTGTTTTCATTGTTTTCCAGCACAACTATACCCTTTAAAATGTTTGACCCAGGGCCTAACAGAGAAATGAAATACTCTGCTTCCTAATCACAAAGCAGGCCCTCTTGCAGAGTCACCTTATTCTATGGGTAACATTTAAAGCTAATTTCAAATTCACCCTCATGCAGGCAACAGCACCTCTGCTGTTACTCTCCTTCTCTATGACAGTCCACAGCAAAGCTGCACACATGGCTTTTACTGCTCAGGTATGGCACTAAGATTCTGTCACAGATTCCCTTGCGCTGAGCAAAGCACAGCCTTTCTAAAAATCAGTCTCCAGACTGCTCATGTTTCTGGAGCGACTTTCAAACAGAAGGAGTAGTAGCAACCCACCCCAAAATGAAATCTGGCAGGATAGATGTAAGACCACTGCCCAGACAGGTACAACTCTACCAGCATCACAGAATGCAGCACTCTGGAGCTGACCTTGCACCTTTTTATGACAGAAACCCATACACTTTGGGAAGATACAGGTATGGCTCTTATGATCTACAGGTACCACAGCATCCTTCAAGGCCTGAGGATGCAAACATCAGGAAACATCTCTAAGAAAATGGAATGAAAAGCAAGTCAGCATATGTGACTGCATCTGTACAGCAATAATGCTGGGACCAAGGCAGATGGGATTGCCTTGTTGTCTAGACATGTGGGATCAGAACTGAGTCTCCAGCTTCCACACAAAGGCAAGTGCTCCCTGGACACCTGCAACACTTTTGTCAGCTCTCTGACTTCTCTGCAAAGTACTGAGAAGTAGGTGGCCACTATAGTCTGAACACTGTGCACACCTAGGGCCTATCAACTTTGGCAAAGCAATTAGTTTTGCCATGGGTGGTGTCTGAGATGACAGCACTTCCCTTGGATTTAATTGCAATGTGGTTTCCTAGATTCCCAGACACCAGTGCAGCTACTAATGACATGCATACGGATTTCTTCTTCAAAATGAGGAAATGCCTAACCACCCCATGATCCTCTTTGCCCTGTCAGCCTTGTGCATGCAACCAATTCCCACTCAGAGGAGGGGAACCACAGTGTGACAGAAGGGGTGAATAATGCTGTGCTTTATTGCTTGAGCTCTATAAACTCTTCCTTTAAATCCAGCCACTGTTTCGCTTAATTCTTTGCACTTTCCATGCATTCCTATGCTCAATTACACGTGCTTTGCTTCCAATGAACTTTTACATGTAGGTTAAAAGATTTTCACTCTTGGTTACTGTGACTCAGTTTGGTTCCAGAAGCATTTCCTGAGCCTTTTGTTGCATCTCCCCTTTCTGGCTCCTTCAGGGTAATGGAGTGTCTCTTCATGGACTATGTGAACCACTTCCTGCATTCACCCAAGATTTAGTAGAAGTGCCACAGTTTCCCTCTTCCATATAAAGTGGGTTTTAAACACACAGTTAAAGGGGTCAACAAGCTAAGGGCTCTACTGAATGTGCAACATGAGGAAGATAACAAAGGCTGCCTGGACTGCAAACAAGAGAAATTCTTTGAAGCCAGGATATTCCAGCCAAGATTTAATAAAACAACAAAAGGCAAGAGAAAAACTAACTGAACCAAGAACAAAGGGCAGTGTCACAAACTAACTGCTCTGACCTGCCAAAAGCACTGAAGAACAAAGAAAATGAAAATATAAGGCTGCTCAAAACAAACACAAGCAAAGTGCAATACAAAGCTATACACAAAGAGCAAGGCACATTAGGGCCAATCCCAAACATGTGTGGGAAAGTACAGGCTGTGTTTATTACAGTCTCTCCTGCGTGGATTTTTATCCTTTTCCCATCTTTTGATGCATGTGGGGCAGTACAGAGTACGTGAGGCTGATGTTTCCCTTCCTGAGTTTACAAGAAGCCTCCTGCAGAGCATGGAAAGGGCAGGGAGCCCAGCATGCTCCTGGTGACTGATCTCAAGCTGGGGAGAGCACAAACATGCAATGTCACACTAGTCCTGCACTCAGTGGCAATTCATATGCCAAAGCTCATCCAGGCTGTGGTGTCTCCAAGAGCTAACACCAACACTACTGCAAACAGCTGCCCAGAACCTCAGCAGGGAAAGTTTTTGGACAAGGGTGGTCACTTACCTCCTTTGCCAGTCTATCAGAGTGTAAGATTAAACAGCCAGGCTGAGGGAGAAAAACAAACTTGAAGCATTAGCAATCTCCTTGTGGCTGGCACCCACTGTGGATTGCTTGGCTGTTTCCTTATCAGCATTGACATTCTGGCCAAATGGACTGGTTCCATGGACGTTCTGGCCAAAACACAGAATCCTCCAGCCTGGTAAACAGCACTGTGGCAGGTAATGCTCCTCGTGCTGAGCCTAAAGTAATTAAATCCTATGAACACCTCAGGCTAAAAAGCAGGGTGTCAGCATCTGCTGTGGTGGGTGTAATTGGTCTAACATGACTAGGTAGAAGAAAAGAAAATTAGGGGATAAGGGGAAAGAGTAGTAACTTGGGTAAACAGCAGGTCTAATAGTGCCCAAGAGCTTCCACGTAGCAAGAAAAGAGAGGTGAGTCAAAATTATCAAGCTGGGGACACCTGATGATCTCCTTGTTGCTCTCAGGAGAGTGAGCAGATATCTAAAGGATGATGACAGCTGGATCAAATACTAGAGAAAGGGCAGGCTTATGGCTGGATCTGATGGTGGAAGAATAAATGGGTCCAATTCAGACACACTTGCTGAGATCCCTTTGCAACATGAATTATGAGTGAGTTTTTCCCGTGGGATTTAAACTGCCAGAGAATCTGTCCTGGTTGTGACATGCCAGGTAGAGCTGTTAGCAGTGACAGGTAAAAGAAAACTCATCTTTTAGTGCCTGAACTTGAGCCAGTTCAATCAGGAAGTGGTTGAGGGTGAATAAATACAGGACAGCATTATAGTATTTTCACAACCTCTTTTCTGACCATAATTTCACTATTAGGAAGTTTGTTGGCACCTATTTGAGGAATAAGTGTGTAGGGAGGCATATCTCCTTTCTCCTCTTCTGTTGTGTTGAAAAGTGGAATTAAATTATTCTGTGCACAGACAGATTGTTCCAGTAAAATAGAATTTGAAGCCACCAGGGACCTGCTGAGAAGAGAAGCTTTTACACTATATGAAAAGGCAAGAGACAAAACCCTTGCCAAAACTCCTTCACTCTTTATTACCGACAGCTGCAACACTGGATGCGTCCGGATGCCTTCTAAGTGCCAAGGGGAGTGACGGAGGTGGGATGGCATGTGAGCAGATGAAATACATGGCAGCTTCTCCCCCGACGGCAAGTTTAATTATTTGCAGTGTTGTATACACAAGAAAAAAATACACAGATATTGGGAAATCATTCACTGTGATTCCTGTGTCAGGTGGATTATGAAAAACACTCGCTCTTGCTGGTCCATGGCAGAACAAGGTCTTAAAATATTCAGAACCTGCATACGCCTTTGTCACAGATGGGAGGAAAAACAAGGTAGAATATATTTCAAAGATGGAGAACATGAATATATCAAGAGAGCAAAAACAGAGGCTATACTAACTGAGATATTCAACAGAAGTGAACCAAACCAAACTTTAAGCCAAAGAAACACCCTCTTCCGTCTACTTTCATTCCAGAGGACTTTCTAACACATCCTTTTTTCTCCTTGCTGCATTTTAAGATCACTGGAACAGGGAAAGTCTGATTCTTTTGTCTGTTCAGTGCTCAACCAACAAACAGCTGCACTTTGTTAGTATCAATTTTCCCAAATCCCTCTGCTCCAGGATCCAGAAGTTTATGTGAGATTTCTGGGTGACCATGCAAGACGTGAAATGCACTAAGTCACTAACCATAGTTCATATGTCAGAAATAAATCTTGCCAGTGATACTATAATCTGTGAAGCTACAGAGTAAGAAGATGCAGACAGTTCTGCCTTTTCCTGAAGCTGCACTTTAAGGGTTAAATACAACCAGCTCAGAAATGACTATCATGTGCAAGGTTGCCTGGCAAGCCTTGATATTCTTGCTTAAGTTGATGTCTTTTGACTGTCAACATCTTTTCTGCTTGAATATCAACCTGGTTCCATTCTGCTTTAATTTATCCCTGCTGCTGCTAACTTCAGCACTCCTACGAACCTCCTACATGAGGTTGGTAGGTTTGAAGTGAGCAGGATGAAGATCTGCCATCTCAAATCCCAGCTGCGCTAGAGAATGCATGTACTACCTTTTCTGAATGGCTAAGGGGCAGTCCTGAAGCCTTGTCTTTCTTGGAACTTGCAAATATAATGCTTGTTCATGCTGTAAGATCCTTCCTCTCCATGCTTATGTAACCCTGGCTGCTCTACCCTTACAGCACATACACCTAATTATGAAGATTGTAATACATCATGTGATACAACAAGGACAGGATATGATAACCTTTTCAGAGCACATTTTGTGGCATTCAAGCAGATAACCGTATCTTTCCCCTGCACAGAGGGCATAAATAAGTATATTTTATAGATAAGCCATCAGAGAAAATGGTTGCCTTGCTACTGACTTAGTACCTATATTTGAAAAGCTGAGTCAAACACACAAAAAAACTCTGTAAGTTGCAAAAGCAAAAGAATTATGACTTGCCTCACAGGGGGAGTTCCTCAAAGGAGCTGGAAATGCAGTGCTGGTCATGACAGTCTTGGCTACTGCTGGTGCTTTGCTGGTGTTGAGGAGGAGTGCACAACCTGGATGAAAGAGAAGGAAGGAGGTCAAACTGCAGCACTCACCTTCTGGTTTCAGGGATTGTGAAACTTGCCCAAAACCTACATTAACTGGCTCCTACTACAGCAGAATGCCAGGGAGCAGAAAGCTTTTTTTCATTTCCTAGGGATGCAGCTTCACCTACCCAACAACCATATTCAGTAACCATATTTAAGGAGTCTATCTACCTTCCCCCCACAGGTATCTTCTCTTGCTCCATGACTTCAAATTCATCCTCCTTGCAAGGGTGAGTAATAAAGTGTATCTTTCATAAACAAAAAGTAACTTGGAAGATAAGCATTTACCTTGACCAAAACCAAACAAAAATACAGCTATAGCAAAATAACACTAGAGTAATAAAATGCAACTGGATACCTCTTTGCTACTTTAATAATTTGTTGTAAACAAGAGGAACAAGGCAGCTCTTGGCAGCTTAAACCTTCAATGGTTTGTATGAGAAGGATTAGAAATGACTGTCATTTAGGTAGGAGAACTAAGTATAGAGCAATTGTAGTTAAAAGTGCAACTCAAGGGATCGTGACGCAAATAGAATTAAAAATTAGGATGTGAGTAAGTGAAAAAAGCAGCAGTGCAGAGAAATGGAGAAAGTAAATAGGAAAATCAGAATGAAAAAACAGATCAGCATGGAAGAGGGTCAGGCAGATGAACATTTGGTACGAAGTTGTTTAGAAAGCGTTAAGATCTGTATCTGGTGTCAGTGGTGGAGACTGAGGCACCACTCTGTACCCTCAAAGGTAGTAGGGAGCAGGAGAGTCTTTTGTTCAAAGCACTTAGAGTGGAAAGACAGGATTGGTTTCAGTGGAGGCTGAATATGTAAGTACACAGAAAAATCTGCCTTGTGTTTTATTCTGTCTCCTCACCGTGTGGGTATCTTTTTTGCTCTCTGCCGTTTATGCTCTACACTTACTATTTACTCTCACACACCTTCTATCGACGGAAAGCGGTTGTGTTCCGGGCTCCCAATCCGCCATGGAGAAGGATGGGATGCAGAGGAGCCTGGCATCCAGCCACAATCCCCTTCTTCAAATGAACAGTAAAAGCCAGAGGGAAGCTTTCCTGCAAGGGGGAAAGACACACACACATAGAGAAGAACCCAGGTGAGCTGAGGGGGAGGTTCCTGGGCACACACACTGGAGCTGCAGTGACAATTCCCATGCGGTTTGCCCAGGGCATGTAGGCACCCTCCAGCTACTCAGTCCTTTTCTGTGGAATCATGCACATGCCTGACCGTGGGGAGGGAGGTGCAAAGGGAAACAACCCCCAGACTGTGGCCAAGTGACTCTCCCCACACTCTGACAAACCCCAGTGACAGGACACATCTCATATGGGGTCTCCTAAATTCCTGGCCTCTCAGCTCTGCAGGTATAAGCTCACTCAAGGTTATATCTAGGAGATGACTTTTCTAAGCACTGCTTCTGCAGACCCACAGAGGGAAGTCTTGGAGAGGGATACATTCCTGACAAGATTCCCTCCCTTACACTCTAGGTTTCTACTCAGCCCAGCTCAGCAACAGGATCTCCTCTCTCTGTGAGCATGGATGTGGCTTCAGGTAAAGCATTGAATCCTTTTGTGCCTCAGTTTTTTCACCTGTGAATCTCTTCCGTGAGATGAATGATTGAAAAGAAGATAGTTTATTTTAATCCATACTTTCAGGCTTTGAAGCCCACTCATTCTGTCACTGCCTTAGGATTTCAGGCAAGTTCCCAGCTCCAAACAATAGAGCTCCACTAGCTTTTTGCCCTGAAATTTGCCAGTTTTAAAGCAATAGTCATCTCATTCAAAGCAGAAGATAATCTCATGCCTTCCATGTACTTCTCTACCTATAACTGCAAGTTCTCCTTACAAAGGATGCAAAATATTGCTCCTTTTGCCCCGAGAAAGGAAAATGATACAAGAAATCAGTTTAACATTGCAAGATAAAAATGAAATTTCACGTTCAAACACATACCCAGGAAATTTGTTTTTCCTTTTAGCTGCCTGATAAAATCAGAATAAAAATTTCTTCACTTACAAGATGTAGGATAGACCACAAACTTCTAAAGCAAGAGAATCAGCTGGTCACGTGATACAGGTAATTTCATTAGCTCCTCTATGAGAAGAGGAGGCTCCTGAACATGTATTTTGTTGTGATTATTAATTATTTTTTCCCCCGAAATTATATATTTATGAAGTGGCGGTCAGACAACTAGGCACCAGTATTCAAGCTCCAGATCATTCAAAGTGTTTAAGTACCAGCCGATCCCCCTGACTGCAGTAAGTTATGTCCATTTGGTGAACTACTAACATAGAACTCGTTGCTTAGCATTAATAGCTAAATTTGCTGAGATTTCAGGTCAACTAAATACCTGCTCACAGGGCCCCAGCTTTGACTCACACACCTCAAAAGGCAGTTCCTTGTCAGTGGCACATGCATGTGCTCCTTGGTGTACCCAGAGAAAACAACTGCAGAACACCACAACTGCAGCATCTAGACCAGAAATATTTGATTTCTCGGAGCCTGCGTCACAACTCACTTGTCAGAGGAAGGTGAAACAAATCCTCTATCTAGCTTTTTAGTAGGGCCAAATTTGAACCTGGAACATGTCACCAAGGCAAGAGCCACATTTTAGTGGTATTTTGTACAAGTATTTAAATTTGTTATGAAAAGATCAGAACCTGTACTGAAGTTAAGGCTTTTCCAAGTTTTTCCTTTTAAAAATCTCTAAGTTCATTCAGACTGGTCTTTACATGTGAAGCTGTTGAGCAGAGTTACTTTTTTGTGTTTTACCCCTCTACAGAACTTGATTATATTTCATTGCGCAGCCTGAGGCTGGGATACAAAGAAAATGACAAATTATAATGTGCCCTGAATTCCCACTGAAACAGCTTGGCTCGGTGTCCAACTGAATTCATGTCATGGCCATTTGCTATCTAGGATGATGTAAACAAGTCAGAGCAGCAGGAGGAGTCATCTAAGTAGTAATCCCTGCCTGGAGGCCAGGAAAAGCTCACTGTTGATGAACAAGTAAGGGCATAAATAAGAAGCTATTACTTTCACAGAATATTTCATTCCCTTTCCGCAAATTAATGTTTTATGAGTTTTCAGATGTCCCGTGCCCTGGAAGCATTTTCTTTGCTGCTCTTTCTTAGTTTGAATATTTACAGCACCTTTGATTCCGTGTATTGGTACTCCAGGAAGACCTCTTTGGCTACCACTTCTCTGCCAACCTGTATTCCTCCATTTTATGACTGTTTGCAATTGAAACTCACATTAGCACAGGCACTGATGAGGTGAAGCTGATCTGACTTTATTGGAAAATCAAGTAAATGAGGGGGCAGGAGTTATTCCTACTGAAACCTGCCATGTTGGATATTAACATTAGTGACAGAAACCTCAGAAGATTTAGACCTCAGTAAGATTAAGTTGCAGCTTGTGGGTATGGCATGGAGAACAGAGTAGTTCAGTGAAACGGAAGCACTCAGAGTGTAAGAGTCTCCGCTTTCATTTGAGTGATGAAGTAGAGAAAAGATGTCGGGTGTTAAACTTGTTGCTAACCAAGTAATTTCAAGCCTTTAAAAAGAAATACCTTTCAAGCAAAATCTAAATAAGTTCTTTTTCTTTAACTCAGATTTTTCATCCATTAACAGCAAGAAAAATTAGTAACCGTAATAACTTATGAGGCAGATGGAGTAGGCTATCTTGATTCAAAAATAGGTGTAAATCAACCAGATACTACAGTTTATACTTTTGAGTGAAATTCCAGACCTCTATTATAGAGAACAAAAGCATAAAAGGCTACTCTGTATCTATGCACCTTTAACAAGTTTAGGAGGAAATCTCAGAAGCCAAATAGATCAGCAACTCAAACAATTTAAAGAAGTCCGTGAACCACAAACTTGAGTTTGTTTTAATTATTGCTTCTATGCTAGCAAAGTTGGCCAGCCAAATTCTATCAGAAACGAAGCATAAAAAGGGAAAGTACTTTTCAACAGTGAACAGAGTTATCCTTTAATGCCAGCAGGCTTTGCTGAGTTCAGAATTGCCAGAGGTTAGAATTTGTTGCTGTAAGTACAGATTTTGATCTAGAAAGAAGCAGAAGGATTAGTGTATGCAAGACAGGAACCTTAAGAGTGTGTAGCATGACAACAGGTTGCTACTTCATTGTTTAGCTTGCAGGGAGACTCTGCTGGGCTGTATCTGGATACAAATGAATCCCACGATTTATTCATGCATTTTTGCCTGGAAAGTAAGCTGGCCCCTGTAGAATCGATTATCTATGCTTTTTTGGTCACTCGTCCATGTTATCAGAAAATCAAACTTTATAGGTTCTTGTTCTAGCTGCCATCTGGTCTTTTGACAGATGTGTGCATGCAGTCGTCCATCCATACAGCACAGCCTGAGTCACTCCTTTCAGGAATCAGACGCCTGTCTTCCTAATCTCACCTGGTAAGGTGTTTAACATCCTTAAATATTTAATGAGGCAAAGAGTGAAAATTACCCTAGAACCCAGTGATTGTGAGATTTATTTGAAAGATAAAGAGGACATTACTTTCACTTCCTGTTCCAGCTAAAATGTATAATGTGGAAGAGCAACCCCAGGAGAGACTTGAGTAGCCATTTTCTTCTTAACTAGACCAGAACTCCAGGCCACAATCTTGGAAACTCTGGATGCAAATAGGAAATACAGATTCAAATTCACTCTAGCAGAAGAAGCAGTCCTGGGTTAATTATATCCTGAGTGAATCCTCTAAATTCTGGATCTCTAGATAATAAGTATACTATTAGCACCTCTATTCTCTAAAATGTTATTTTTTGTTTAAATATATCCATTACTTTCCTAACATGACTGATGCACCAATATCTTCCCAGGATGAAATGTTTTTGTGAATTTGTGACAGAAAGTAAAATAATTTTGTACTAGTCAGAATTATATGCACCTTTTTTCAGTAAAATTCTAACTTTTGCCCCAACTTGCTGCGCTGCAATGAAAGATTATTGAACCAAAATCCAAAATACTGTTAACTAAAAAGACAAGTACAAAACTTCTAAAATAAATTCACCCTCTCTGATAACCACAGTCTTGCCAATCTGTATTAGCAAATAATTTGAGTTTTCATCTCTGTCTTGTACCATACAAGGTATATTATATGTGATTACTACAGTAAGACAAAGTGTGCTGGGTTTTTTGCAGTAAGTTATGTCCATTTGGTGAACTACTAACATAGAACTCGTTGCTTAGCATTAATAGCTAAATTTGCTGAAGCCTTAGGCACAAGCTGTGAACTTTCACCAGATATGCTGAACTTTCCAGTCAAGTAAGAGAAGACCCTAGAGCTGGTTCAAGACAGAAGATAAGGAATTCATTAACAGAAGCTGCAACCTTAGAAATAAGAAACATCCTACCTAGAGGCAATGAAAGGACCCAATGAAGAACAGGAAGTGCTTCCAGACCCTCATGTGGGCGACTACAGGTCCAAACAGTCACATGAGAGTTGGGGAGTTCAGATTGTAAGAGTATAATTGATCAGGAACTTCTTTGTTCAAGGTCCCTTTTTGGAGACACCCAGCTCCAGCTATGACACCAAAAGCACTGTACTTTTATAGTGGAATCTGTCTTTCAGCTTATCTATTCAGCAGAAACCTGGAGTTGAAGCCTGCTCTGGTGGCTGGCATGTGTCATTTCCATAACACAGAAAGGCATTAATTTACTAGCAGAGATATACCACCAGTGCTATCTGAGGTATTAATGTGTGTCTGCAATGTATGCCCTGCAAAGTAATTTCTAGTGTGGCACTTCCATCAGTCTGTTAAATCTCTATGCCTGATCCCGAGTCAACACACACGCACAGTTCGGCATCTCATTCCACATCTGCCTCTTTGAAGCTGTCTTTTACTCCTGCAAGAATATCTGATTATGACTCAAACAGCAACATGCTTTTCTCTAGGGGTCAGCCCTCTCTGATTTTACACTTTCTACACAGACTAATTGGTTGCAAAGCAGAACAAGCAACATGACGTTTCTTTGGCCATTAATAAGTAAAGAGATGTTAGCAAACAGCAGGCTTTAGGGAGATCTTTTTTCAGCTAAGAAAGGAACTAAAATCAAATTAATAGGAAAAAAAATTAAAATTATAATAAAACCAATCAGTACCTGCACAGCTAATAGACTGTGAAAGGCAAAAAAAATCCAACATCTCCTTGAAGCTAAGATAGAAGCCTTTGATAATGGCATCTTTAAAAGCTCTTGCCTCAGTTTTGAGCATAGCTACATCTTTTTTTGACAGCTCTTTTGTGTAAGCAGAACCATTTGGGAAACCCTTTTCTCTGCTTGATAAATCTGAATCACTTTTTATTACACTTGCAAAAAGCTGATGAAAATATCCATGTTGCTCTGGAGTAAAATGACAACTAAAATGCTGAAGGATGACATATGTTTTGTGTTAGGCTGCCATGCAGATATAACTGACACCTCAAACATTAGATCACTTCTCTGTTTTGTGTAAGAAGCCTTATGCCAACAATATTCAACACAGTGAAGAGGCAAAAACAGAAGGATCAGCCACAGAACTGAGCAGGCTTGTAGGTGGGTAGACAGACATATCCACAGCCCAGGCTCTTGTTCAGGCAAGCCACACTTTTTTGTTGCTTGACTGGAAGATAGTGCTTTTTGGACCTTTTGGATGGAAGTAAGAACTCTCATTGCCAGTACCTGTGGGTGAATACAAACTATGTGGTCTTCTCCTCAAGCCAGGGAGTAATGCTCTGCTAAACAGCTGGCTAAATATCTTTTCCTTTTTCACATTTTCTCACCGACATTCTCAGTACGTTCCTTTGCCAATACACACTGTAAGAGCCATATTGCATTATGGAAACAGCTACAGATGAATGGAGGGAGAAAAGGCAACCAAACCAGCTCCTGTGGATAACATATGCCAGAGAGGAATTGGCCACTTTTCCACTGGATTCACCATGGGCTACAGGGTGGCAGCAAGGGGCAAAAGCAGATCCAGCCTCCTGATAAATGAATATGGCAACACTCCAGCCACAAGTGCACCCAATGTTTCAAAATAACAAGCAAGCATGTTCCTCTAGGCCTGCCCCATCCCATGGTGGTATTTAGTTCGCATCCATGATTGGTACAACTGCACCTTGTGAACTCTGCTCTTCCTGCTGGTATAGGCAGGATTACTCTCACAAGACCAGGCACAAGAGTGTATCTAGACATACAGCTGAGGGTAAATAATGCTTCTCTACTTCACATGAAATGAAAATGCATTCAACTTTTTTTTTAATTATAGAGTAGAACACAATAGAAATGCCATTAGGAGGTTTTAGAGCTCTGTTTTAAAGCTCTTAGGTGAAAATAAAGTTTCAGTATTATTAATATGAAGCATTATTGGTTCTAAGGAGCTGCAAGGCCACAGTGCTGACACTGTTCCTGTGCATTTAATGTTCATGGAGTGTGTCATTAAAGAACATAATTTCAGATTGTAACAACGTCTAGCAAGATGGAGAAGCATACAATTTCAAGCTTTTACCTAGTTTACTAGATGATCCCAGGTCAAACCAATGTCCTCCACAGTAATAAAGTCTGTTATTTTACTACTTTATTAGTAGCAAAGAAGTGAAATCTGCTAGAAGTTGTGTATCACTCATGTTAAGGTTATGCTAGAAACAGCACACACATTTTTTACATACCAAATCAACACAGTTCTATTGTGACAGCCCATAGGCTAGATCAGTTGTGACACATACACTTTAAATGATGAATGCTCAATATTAATTTTTCTTGATATATTTGCCCTGTAGACAACCATACAACTGACAATCCACCACTCCTAACTATTTGTAGACTGTCAAATGGGAAGATGCTGGAGGTAGAATGCACAAAGGTATAGGAAAAGAGATAAGGCATCTTCAAGATAGTTAAAGAAAGGTCCTAAAGCATCCAAGTTTCACAGCACATTTTAGAAAGTAGTCAGGCACAGCAAGTTTTTAGAAAACTCAGGCTGCTATCTATCTTCTGCTGTAAGTTATTAGACTACTGACTCCTGAAGAGAGGGTAAAAACCAGAGGAATTACAAAGACACAGAAGTTGGTCAAAGACAAGCTACTGGCTCTACTCATTTTTCATCTTAGAAGTTTTCTCCTTCCTCTACGCCTCTGCCACATGCTGCACTACATTTTGATTAAAGACTCTAACCAACTACACATTTCATAATTCTGTAAGACATCTAGCTATTCAGGCTATACTTCCTTTGCATTTTTGATCAGGACATTGGAAGTGATGAGGCACCAAGAGCATGTTAAGAACCTGCCGCAGAACTAATGTAGGCGAGCACAGAAATATCAAACAGTCCACTCCAGGCAGACACCCTGGAAACTGCATGTATTATGGAGGATACAGGTCTTTTGATAGTACCAAATGAGTCTATTAGGGCTAAAGTCTCAGACATTAAAAATTCAAAATAATGAATGCTTTTGGAAAAAGATGATACAACCTGGGGGTTTGGATTTACTCACTGCACATATCTCCCTCATCTTCTCCCTCAGCACAGTCCCGGATGAAGTCGCACGCCTGCCCCAGCCTGATTGCTGTCCCATTCCAGCAGCTGAAGGAACCCTCCAGAGCCATTTTTGAGAGAGAAGCAGATCCTAGAGAAAAAGAAAAAAAGCAACAAAAACACTTCAGATAGCCAAACTGCCTTCCTCTCAACCAACAGGTCCTAGGATCCTGCACAACACTGAAGGGAAAAACACCTTGTGAAATCCCCTCAACTCAATACTTACTTGATAATTATTTTGTTTGACCTGTTTAATCTTGTCAAATGTCTAATGGTCCACTTAACAGAGAATTTCAGTTCCCCAGGCCTCTCTGGTGCTATAATGTGGAAGGCAGCTCTGACCTCCAGAGGATTGAAATCTTGCAGCCTGCTCTGGTACTTCTCAAGAACAACACAATACACTTGATAGCTTTCTAATTGTGTGTGAATTTACTGCTACACTGACAGTCCTGAAGACTGATATGCTTTCTGTCTCTCTCAGGAATAACATGGCTACACGACTTAGAAAGAGCACAAGCTTTCATCATGTTCTCCTGGCAACATCCATAACCTTTGCTTTGGGTGTATCACATTATCATATCCTCTGCAGGAGAGAGAACAGTTCAACCTCTACTTGCAGTTTTCTTTCTCCTCTATACCTACTCCTGTTCCTGCATCCTGCAATCCCCTTGGGTCAAGGAGCCCACAGTAGTTTACATCTACCAAGGTACAAAAATCACCAGTTCATTTTACCTGTCCTAAGGAGAAAAAGACACCCAGCAATGTGCAAAGGAGGTATCTATGCATGAAATGGTCACCAAACATTACAACTAGAGGTCAGTGTCATCCATTCAGAAACGATCCTGAGTAATTGTCCCTGAGAACCATCGTTTTCTGGAGAAATTTCATTCCCTTCACAGCTGAGAAGTCAGACATCATGTAGCCCAACAGGTATAATTTTCCTTACTTAGGAATTCTCTCATTCCAAGTCCTTTTATTGTGGCCAAGTGAGATACTTAGGACAGGGCCTTTCTTATTTAATTTAATTTCATTTTTTAAGAGACACAGGCTCTAGATCAGACACCTGAAGGAGGCAGGAATTAGTTCAGCAACATCCTGAAGTTGGTATGTAGGGAGGAGGCTAAGTTTGAAAAATGCCAGAGATCCTTCCACAAAAATCTAGGTGTGGATGCAATTCACTGACACCTTCCTCACTCTGCAAAGATGTACTTCCAGTCACTACTAGAAGGCAAGCCCATAAGTACAAGGAGATGTGTGCTGTGAATTCCCCATTGCAGGAATGACTCTCAAACCGGGTCAAGGAACAACTGCCCTGTCTCATATTAAATGGGTAAATGTTCCAGATTAAAGCAAAGCCTCTGGGCAGAGAGAGCCATTGTTTGGCCAACTCATCCATGCTCACTAAACAGTGCAGCTACATCATGTTCTCTGGTACTACAGGGAGCTGGAAATCACTGGCGATTCAATTAGATGTGCACTTGATATTTTTATTTATATTGCCTGCCAAAACTAAAAATTAATGAAGCATGTAGGAAAACAACCACTATTTCTCTTCAAGCTTATTTTACAGTGCAAATCATTCAGGAGTGGGGGGAATACATGCCAACCCTTTTTAATAAAGGACCATGGCTCCTGAAAAGAGTGCTCTGTGTTACTGTCAGCTCGATTTTTTTGCTGTCCTTAGAGCAATTCTGGCTTGCTACATACAGGCTGCACAATGCCCTTGTATTTCAGTCAGGGTCAAGGCATGACTACAGAGGAAAGTGTTGCAGAAAAAAATAGGCCAAGTAACTCAGAGCTGGCTGCTGGCAGTTTCTGTGGGCTCCTTGGTGAGGGTTTAAGGCAGTGAGATGGTGTCTCCCTTGGCTTTGCCGAGCTTCTTAACAACAAAAGGCCTCAGAGACACTGAGAGTCTCAGAGACTGCTGAGCCTTCCCTGCGTGAGCTGCAAGGCTCTGCACGTGCATGTGCCAGACACAGTGTGCTCAGGTCCGTCTGCAAATGGACACTACAGCTGTAAGAAGTGGCTCTGGCAACTCAGTAGGTGATTCCTTCTCCAAGGGGTGTGCAATGAACCTACATAGCACTGTGTTGCTGGAAGTACCACAAGTAGACAAGTTAGGAAACATATTCCAGAGCACTCTCCTGAGTTAGCAACATCATGACACTCGTAGAAAATCTTTAAGTTCTACTCAAATTCAGAAGTACTCTTGTCTCTGAATTACCCCACAGATGGTTTTGAACCCCATGTTTATTACCAGCTCTCGTCCCACTCAGTTTGCAATCTTTTCAGCCATGTCCGTGTTTTATCCCAGCAGCTGCAGTGATACACAAAGATTGAGGAGTGGTTACTGTAGGCAATGGGGTGGTTCTGTTTACTCAATTCATTATAACTTTTTAAAAGCACTCACTTTTCCAAGCACGTGACTGCACTAACACTAATTACAATGGCACCAAGGCATTCAAGAAAACCTACTGTCTTCCCAGGTGTTTTTCATTGCAGCCCAGGAGCACAAATCTCCTGAAGCCAACCAACTATAGTATTTGAAATATGTCAGTTGCAACTAGGAATCAGGCAATTCCAGGAGCTATTCCTCCAAAACAAAGCAGCAGATTTGCATGCTCATTCATCTCTGTGGAGACGGGGCTTGAATTAGCTCAGATTTGCATTAGGCGCATATATACATACTCCTTGTATAGGTTAGAGAACACAAATAGCAAAGCTGCAGCCCAGGGAATGTCTGGGCTCTGTTACAGTGCATGATTTATTCCCATCTCTTGTTTGCTTGCTTGCTGTGTGCACAAAGGCAAAATGAATTGGAGAAAGGAGATGATTAACTAGTAAAACAAATAGATAACCCAAAAAAAGCCCAAATACAAATAACCCTTTTAATGGGCCACTTAATGCAGATGTTTGCATCCAAGCTCAAGGAAACTCAAATTTTAATTAAAATACTTTGTAAGAAAAACAGACATTTGATCTTTTCAGTTCCCAGCCCCAATTACTCCTGGCAAAGTGAACCAGAATGACCTGGATCACTGAGTGAAGTGGCCTCAACTCACACACAGAAGATGTGTAAGGAAAGGAAAATGAATGGTATCAAATAAGTATCAGAGTAAAATTTGTGGGAGACATCCTTTATATTTACAGCAGTGTTTATGTAGCCAGTGGCATCCATAAATTACAGCAGTAATTAAGCTGTACCACGGCTGGCTTGGAGGCTTATAAATCATTATTTAAACAGCAGCATTAAATAAATGGCATTTCAGGCTCTAAATTGAAAGCAGAAACAACTCCTTGGGGAACAAGTGCTGACTTTGTACCTCACAGGTCCTGCTTCTCAACACAGTCCACCCCTGGCAGTGTACAAATCCAGTACCAGACCCTGGACATAATGACAGCCTGGGATCTTTACCGCACATGCTTTTGGACTTAGTTTCTGCATATCAGGATGGAAAGAGGAAAATCATGTGGCTTAGCCTAAAGCAGGATCAGTAACTTACTGCTCAGACTGTGGGACTTGAGGGGATGTATTTCAATTCTCAGCAGATTTTCTCTGACTTGGGTTTCCTCTTCTCTCCCCTCCTGCCCCTTGACCAGCAGAGAAATCACAGTGTACTGGCAAACTCTGGTGAGTCTGTCTCTGAGGAACATTGCCAGAAAGATTGTGATGTTTGATCACTGCAAAATGGGAAACTTCAACTTACTGCTACCACACTTGGCCAGGTGGGATGGAAGACTAAAATTCTTGCAGGCATCCACAAAAATATCTCTTATCTGGCAAACTGGCTATGCTGCTAATTATCATGCAGGGTTAAAAAAGCTGAACATAATTATACTTTCACATGCTACATTCAACTTCTTAGACCATAATTTTTAATTCTGTTGAAAGCTTTTGGGCCAAACACAGTCAGGTGAAGCACTCCTGCTCAGCACACATTAAAACAGGAGAGCTTAACAGGACAGTATTTGGTTTCTGTTTAAAAATGGTCTCATTCGTAGTCCACAAAAATTCCAAAGACCTGGGATGAATGTACAGTCTCATGCACATTTTAACAGGAAGCAGCTTCTCTCTGGGCTGTCCTTGAGGAGCCCAGTTGGACACAGCTGAGTTGACTCCAGTAGTTCTCAAGGCAAGACCCTGTATGCCAACAAGGTGAAAAACTTCCATTTTTAATCGTATGTATGTAGTAGGAAATACCCATGGAAATCCACTATGTTTACCTAACCATACGTGTCACCTCTCAAAACACAGAAACTTTCCTATTATTTAATTATACCTCTTAAAAAATGTTTTCCAATGGGCTAGTGCTGCAGTCTAATGTGCCTCCACTAAATGCCACTAAAAATCTGGGATTGTGCAACCTCATTGGCAATGTCTATCTGTCACAAGTATTTGCCATTAACTTCTCAGTTTCACCTGCCCCTCCTTTGATTTGAGTTCAAGGCTTTGACTCAGAGATATTTACAAAAACAGTGCTTGGGAGATTGAAAGGTTCTGTGAAAAAAAAAAAGAGAAAGCTGCTGTCTAGATATACAAGGATAGTGAGAATCTGGGGATTTTCTGATTTTTCCTGACTTGCCATTTCTGATGGATACATCATTTCCTCACTCTTCATCTCCAATCCTCCAGCATAAAAGCAGCACAGACGTTTGAAGGCTGTTGGCTCACTTTGTGCTGAGAAGAGCCGTATTCCAGGACAAAGTAAATGTGCTATTGATACAAGTCACTAGTACCTGTGCTTTCACCATTAGAGAACCTGGAAGGTATGAAATAAAGGAGGTAAGAAAGTGAGAGAAGTGAGAGGTAAGTTCATGTTTGAGGGGAGTGTGAACTCCACATGATACAGGGCAGATCAGATAAATCAGAACTTCCACAGCGAGCTACACTGCTCTCATTTTCCAGGCACCCACCCCAGGACACCTGTATCCAGATCAGCAACGAACCCAAGTAGTCACAGCTGAAAATGAGACCAGAGAGAGACACCTGGAAAACACGTTGTCCTTGAAAAATGCTTTGAAAAAAAGATTGGATTCCATGTTTCTCACACCAGGCAGTCAAAATTGGTTAACAGTTCAAAATTTCTGACTTAAATATTTGTAACAGCATTGTAACTGTCACTGTCGTTGCCTAAGGATGCAAGTGAAACCACATTTGTAGGAGGAAGTGTTCTCTGTTTTATTAGACTGCCTGATATAGGCAGAAAAAATAGCCCATGTTTGTATGTGCCTGAAAGCTCACCCATTTTTCCAGTTAAATTGCCTTTAATCTTACTTAACTTCCTAAACATAAATGGGAATAAACACATCACAAGAGCTCTGTGATGATCTTTTCATTAACATTTGTAAGGAACTAAGATGCTATGATAACAGTAATGAAAAAACCTGTAAGGAAATAATTTACTCTGTTTTCACAGTGCAGTTTGAATAATTTACAGTACAAAATGAACAGGGACATACCTTTGATGAAGGCAGGACAGAGGATAGCAAATAACTTCCCACTGAGGGAGCACCCCCTGCCCCGCATATTAAGGGTGCAGCATTCCCACAGTGAGCTACTACCAGGTGAGAAAACTTGCTCATTAGAGCCATGTAGAAACAGAGTTTTCATCTCAAAGAAAGTGTCAACATTTCTAAATGCATCTGGGCATAAAATGAAAATGCCCAAAGTTCTCACAGAACAAGAGGTTCAGATCAATTCTGGGTGAGAAATACTGACTTTAGATGTTTCAACACATAAGTAATACTGTCATAAACCCAACAAATTTGAAAACACTTGATTTCAGACAAAAATTAAGTGTTGGGCAGGAAACTCAAGTGAGAACTTACTGTTTTGGAAGACACTCATGCCAATAATTCAGCCAGCTCAGTTCTAATGTGCTTTCCCTCTCTGCTGCTTCAAAGTAGGGGTGACGTGTTTAGTATAAAAATTTTAAACATCTGATCATTCTGCATTGACTAATTCCAGCATGACTGCTTACACAGAAGTAGAAGAAATGGTTTTGACCAGGTCTAGTTGCTTTTCCTGCCTTTTGATTGAATGACTTCCCAACATTAATGTTGGTGTGATGTAGCGTCCCTGAATTTACAGCAAAAACTAGCTTCCTTAAAACTACAATGAAATAAGAACATGGAAAGAGAAAGTTAGATGGATTTCAAACTTTTCAATTAGGGAAATTGGCTGAGGGTCTTCATAGTTCCTGAGAGAGCAAAAAATTGTCGAGTGCAGTAAATGACATGATAGTGTTTTCCACTATGAATCTTGCATAAAACCTAGCAGCTTTTTTTTGTTTTGTTAGGGTTCATGGTAACATATGTATTTTCTTGAGATTTCCTTCCCAATCAATAAGCAGCTCCAACAGCACATCCAAAATTAACAGTAAATAAGTAAACAATGGCAGTGAACTTTACAAAGCAAGTGTGATTTTTCATCATATAGTGATACCTACATATTCTGTGGCATCTGCTAAATTGAAAAGGGCCCAAAGAGGTAGAGAATACTTACTCTATGAAATACTGTGCATATAAAGTCATTGGACCTTTTTAAAATTTCATCTAACACAGTAGATCTTTAAGGTTTTCATCCATAAATGTGAACATTCTGACTTAGAATAATCCAGTGGGATAGAGTAATTTTATTAAAATCCCAAATCTCATTTCTTTTGGTTGCCTTTCATTGCCCTTGTTTCAATATCAGACTGCATTTGCTGTTAGATTCCCTTTTCTCTTGGGTACCATTGCATCTTTGTAGGTACCACTGCATCCTTGTGAGATTTAAAAAACACCAACAAAACAAACTAGCCCTTAGCTTTCATATTTCTCCTAAAAGAAGTTAATACTATATTTGTAACAGTAAGCAACTGGTTAAAAAAACCTCAACAAAACCAAATAAAAAAAAGGACCAAAAACCCCTTTCCTGTGATTTTCTGTGGATTTTTCAAAATACATACCTTGTAGAGGGGAAATAAAAAGGCCTAACTTCTCTTATTGGCTCTGCTATTCCCATCAGACCTCTCTCTGTCTGAACAGGCTTGGAGACCATCTCTTATCAGCCAGCAGTCTTTTCCATGGGAAACACCAGCCAGACTGATTGCTAGCTCCCTGGAAGATGAATGCTGCTTGCCACATGGGGCGGGCGCAGACAAAATCATGAGGTGGTTCAGATTTCTAAGCTTATTTATAGACAACAGGAGCAGATTTAGCACAGATCCAACCTCAGCATCAGACATGGAACTGAATATGAAATAAAACAAGGCTACTGGAGAAAGGACATGAAAACACTGCTTCCAAACCTCATGCATGCCTCTTGGGGAAAATATAAGAGCTGATTAGATAGGAAATACATGCAATTTTCCACATTTTGCTTCTTAGGAGGCTTAGTTCAAATCCATTTTCAATTATTAAAGTAAGCGTTATCTTTACCTGTTTCAGTTCTGCAGTTCCAAGCACAACCAACACTGACACTATACACAGTCGATTTTTTTTCAGTTCTTTGTTGTTAAAAAACAGCACAAGAAAACCACAAACATCAGTAACATTTTAAAGATGAGGAAACCAATGTACTTGTCAACCAATTTCAATTACGTAAATGAGACTGTAAATTGCCCAAACCGGACTAACTCTCTAACTCTTGCTGCATCCTCTACCAGCTGGACTGAAGATGCCCAGATTCAAGAAAAAAGGAGAAACTGGAGAATATTTTCATGGCTCATCAAAAGCTGATTCCATGCACGTCAGATATAACCTCTCTCTCAACCCTGAAATAACAGCATCTCAGCAATCCCTCTTTCAGCGTTGCCAATCCAGTCAAAAAGAGAGATATATTTGTATGCATGGTCATTAGAAACACAAATAGAGGTATGAGACTTAATTGTATTCAAACATCATTTTAGACAGGAATCAGATTTTTCATTTCTAAAATGCAATTCTCTTTCTATAACTGTTTAAAGCAGTCTCTCTCCTTTAGCTGTCAGGAGTATTAAGGTTAATGGCCTTACTACAGATCAGTTGCTGGGGCTGGTGGGTGGAATATCACAAATCAGCACAATCCTGAGCATGCACACGTAGTCCCTTTCAGCAGAGTGCAGTGATACCTCCTCACATCACAGCCAAAGCCTTACTGTGCAAAGCAGTGGCCCCACAGTGGAAAAGCAATAATTGTTCCCGGTAGAAGCAGAAGCTTGCTTGGGGATGAAAGTCTCCTGTTGTGTCCCTTTGCACTGTGGTAGCCTCTGCAGTTGTGCAAATGCAACAACTTGCCATCAAACTTTGTTTGAAAAGTGAGCAGCAATGCCTCAAAACCACAAATAATAAGCAAAATGAAATTGCACGTGAACTCTTGCTGCGAGGGAGAGCAATAGCTTCACACAACAGGTTTGCCACTGGGAGGGACTAAATGTGCATGGAGGCTTCCAGCTCTTAGGTCTGGGGCAGCAAAAGGAAACGCTGCTCTGTCACCCTACCTCCACACGTTGCTGAACACCAGCAAGTTGGTGGATGCTGTGACTCATGGATGACTCTTCCAGCTGGATGCACCTACAGCTGCCAATATCTCAGTGCTCTGAAGCCAGTCCAGAGGGATGGAGGACCAACAGTTCAGTGCTCTTGTGCACCAGGCTCTGCTTCAAGGCCTTGCTACACTTGAACGACATTATCCCAGGAGCTAAGCTGCTGAAGGTCAGTGGCCCTCAACATCAAAAAAAGCCTGGAGAAGGACTCCTTCCTGGAGTCCACATCTCTGCCCAAGGACCTCTGCTAAAGCTTGGACGTGCGGAAAACTTATGAATTGGGAATGCTTACTGAAAAAAACAGATGTCAGTGAATAATACAGTGTAAGCCAGGGTATGTACTGAAGATATTAGGGGGAAAATGGAAGAAGAGAAAACATTACAATTTTGACATTACCATCCAGGTTTCAGGCAGTCTCTCTACTGTCTTGTGGCATGCTGAAAGACACTTTGGTCAATGCTTTCCTTGTGAGATCACTTTCTCAAACGTATAGGGACGTGCAGAGTGAACTGAAAGAGTTGACCAATGTCAATACAGAGAACAGTCATGCCCTGAGGCTGAGATACCTGTGGGTTGCCAGCCACAGTAGAACAGTTAGACTAATAGGAAAATGGTCAAATAATATTAAAATGGATTTTGAAATGATTTTAAATACAGTGATAGGAATTTTAACAAACAGTTGCTATTAGTAAAGACAGATCAAGGGAATAGAACATGTCTCATCTCTCTCTCTCTCTCTGACTCTAGGTTTTCTCTAAGATCTTTACCCTTCAATGAGTAGGCTGTGCAATCAACTCTCAGAAGATTTTATATAATTACTCAGAATGGACACTCATTTTCTTAGCACTTCTCATCTTCAAATTTGGCACCATGTATGCCAATCCAAAATATCACTTTATATCCTTTGTCAATAAGCTTTCTGATGAGTGCAAGCTTCCCTTCAAGATTGCTCCAAACCCTTTTCCCCCCATTTTGCTAAGTCATTCAGTTGGCCATTAATTAATCACTTAATTACTGTCAGCAACAGTATTAAATTCTCACAAACTTGCTACTGCTATTATTATGTAAAATGCTCCTCCCAATGGGGTAAGGTTTCAGCAAAGCGTAACACCTTGTTGACTTTAGATAAATCTATTTATAAAATGCAAATGTGTCTCCTCCTGGCAGGCAAATCCTTTATAACTGCACAATCATTCATCATAAAAAATAAAGAATTAGAAGGACATACATCTTATTCTTCAAAGCCTAGCAAACTTAAACATTGTGGTACAAAACAAGAAATATAAAGAGAATATGAAATGGTAGCCCCACCGCGAAGTAAATGGGGTTAGTCTGGTCTTGTGGCAGACAGGGGTAGTACAGTACCCACAAATACCCAGCCATACAGGAACAGTATTCCAACTGACTTGCAACCAAAAAATAAGTAGGCATATGAAGGACTAAGAAAAGAGAAATATAAACCAATTTACCAACTACAGGAAGCAATGAAATTATGTATACTCTCCACCAAACATCTACCAGACCATGGGGCAGTTTCAAATAAGGTATTGGCAAAACCCCAGCAGTTAAGGAGAGGATTACAGTTAACAAGCTGTACTGGACAGGACTCACTCGACAGCACAAAGTGCACAAACACACTGAATAATACAAAAAAGAACCACCAAACATTCTTTTGGCCATAAAATGGACTAGGGGAGACCTAAAAGCTACTTTACATGTGTCTATATTTGATCTTGATATATCAATTTAAAAGACCAAATAATGATGAACATTAAATTTTGTACCTATTTCACCAAGAATTCTCTGTGACAGTGGCTATCTTGAGAAGGGCAGCCATCTTAGGGAACAGAAACTCTTCTACTGGGCACTTTGTATTTGTACTTCCATTCACCCTAAGCTGCCTGTGGTCGTCCCTGTGCCATAGTAAAATTATACCGAGTGCAAAGGTGTGATATGTCCACTATATATTTTTTACAAAGAGAATAGTTAAAATACCTGACTTCCAGCTCTCCCAGGGCTTTAACTTAATGGGATGTGGATGCAGTTCACCAGCCATAAAGAATGTCACTGGCTAACTACTTACATCATTGCAGTATCTCAAAGCCTGGAATGCAACCTGTAGTGCATGGGGAATCTACATGCAGAAAGTTTACTGAAATATCAGCAACAAAATCAACTGCCCTTAAACCAGGAAACTGTTCCTTAAACCAGGAAAAATACCTTGCCTCCTTTTCTGGGATTTCTTGACAAACAGGACTCTTATGCAGCTGTAGTTACAGCAAAGGCTCTCAACTCCACTTTGGACCATGCCCTTCCTTCCCATCCCACAGGTCATTACTGCTGCTTTTTAGTGAGCAATATAATTTTAAACAGTCTGTCAATGAGGTATCACAAAGATGATAGAAGTGCCTTGTCCTAGCGTCTAATGTGGATAAAATCAATGACCCAAGGTCCCATGGGCAGTGACAGAGTCAGAAAGCTCAGAGGCCTCTGGGCCCATGGCAGCCGGGTCTTTGTGGGCAGCAGCTGCTGCTGCATTCTCTGTTCAGAAGAGCAGTAGGGCAGCGAAGGGAACTGAGACACGGCAAAGACAAGGTGACAAATCCAAGTTATTGGTCATCCAGGGTATTTTTGGAAATAAAAAGCCTGGCATCCTTTTCCCAATGCTCAACAAAATGAAGAAACAATTAAATAATCAAGGACTGAGCACAAACCAGCCCAAACACAGCAGCCCAGAATAATTTCTTGAGGTACTTCAAGCCAGATTCCATTTGTGTGTGTAGGGGCCTTGCATTGTAGCAAATCACCTTCAGAAATGCTGCCTATCAAATAAGGAATCTGTTCGTCAGGATTTCTAAAATGGTTTTGATGTTGTGACCTTAGATAAGCCTCTTTGCTTGACAAAGACCTTGGACAAGTCTCTTTTTGCTGTGACAGGAAAAAACCCTAAAAAACCATTTTGTGGGGAATATATGGCCTTGCTACTTTTTAGAATAGCATAATTTTTTTCACAGGAAAAAAAAAAAATCTCATTTTTAAGAGCTATCTAAAATGAAAATGTCCCCTGTAGAGGAAAATGTTTGCTCAGCAGTACTTCAAAAGATTTTATTTGACCTGAAATAAAACATTGGTTAGCTCCAGGAAACTAGCTATTGTTCAAATTTTTTTTTTCAGTTCATATATCTCATCCTTTCTTTATGCCTTTTAACATATTTTCCAATAAAAACTCCCCCTAGAGTCCAGGGAAACGGTGTGAAAACTTGGTTTCTTCCATTAATTCTTATTTTTTGTTTCATCAAAACACTTACTAAGTTTGCACTTTGAACAGCTTTGTCCCACCAGGTTGCATTTTTAACAAACCTAGAATAAAAATGAACATGCTGCTTACCCCGTGTAACACACAGAGGCTCTCAAGCGGAAGGCGACACCGAGTGTGTCATCAAATGCTGATCACAAGCACAGAGGGTGACAGAATCACTTGAGTCATTCCCACATGCTAATGCAGCAACTGTCTGAGGAAGCTCTGGGTTGTTTCAGCTTGGTCCTGTCCCCAGAAATCTCCTCACTCCATGCATCAAAGACACAACTTTTTACCATATTAGCACTGACAGGGCTGACAAGTTTCTCCATTTGGCGCTCATCAAACCATGCAAATATTAGCAAAACACAGGTTTAGCTGAGGGAACCTCAGATTTGGAGAGTAGTAAAAAACAATCACAAGGCCTGCACAGTCTCACGTGGGCACTGTGAAGTTATTACACTGCTATTGCCTTCTCAGTGAGAAGCAGCATGGAAAACAGTTAAAGTAAACTCAACATTAAAAATTTCACTGACAATTAAGATGACAGATTAAACTGATCTACATGCAATCTGCAAACTGATTTGGCATTCACTGATTAATGCAGTAAATTAGATACTAACGTCTCACATGCAATGTTATAAATCACTACCTTCACTCAGCAATGCATATGTGGTGTCAAACAATTTTTGATGCTGGGTAAGTTATTAAATTTTCTGTAGATGAGGCACTGAATACCTGTCACAGTTTTAAGATGAGATTATGAAAAGAGACTTTCAATTTCTGATCACAGTTACTTGATACTATTATAACTGCTCAGATTTCCAAAATCCAAGTGGAAATTGCTTTTCATTGTAGTGGAAAATAGCAAAAGAATCCTAATAGCACCAAGTCTGGATCCAAACTTCTTTTTAGTGGACACACATTTGAAGGTGGAGAGATGCTTTACAAACACGATTTGTTTCTTAAAAATGGTGCTTTCATGAAATGCCCATCTTTGAGTTTTACTGATACTCAATAAAATACAGATCTCCTGCTGGAAGAAACTGCAGCAAGAAAAGCCACGGAAGGGCCCTGAGATCTATTTGGTTCAGCTACTACAAACAAAGCAGAGTCCCTCTCATGATTTTCTATGGATGTTACTCACCATGAGTCAACAGACCCCAAGTACTTCCATCTACAGAGTCACAAATTCACAAGGTGAAAGTTTTCCCCTCACAAATTCCAGGCAGTGCAAGGCTCCAGCCTTAGCAACAACACTTCAGCTCACAGCTGTCAACACTAATGAGTTAAAGCGGATGGTGGTGAGATCCTGGAGTTATTTGTAGCTGTGGTACAGGTAAGTCCCTTCTGTTGCAGGTAGACATCCTTCCCCAGCTGCATTGGCAGGAGAGGTTATTGCCTCCATCTGTTCAGGACTGCTTTCCCTCCTGATCCGCTGATGAAGCAGCATGTGCAAGTACTCCCTAATTTATTTCAGGCAAAGTCAGACAGGTGACACCAGAAAAACAGTTCTTACCTACTCAAGGATTTTATGTGACCCTCTCATTTCCAAACGGCAGCTGCTCTCTGGGCTGCATTGAAGCATCTCACAGGCTCGTGTGACCTGCTGTGCTCTAGTCCCTTTTAAAAACCATCCTTCTAATATGTGAGATAATTCTGATATGTTATAATGTTCTTACTAGTCCATGCAAAGTGCTTTGTGGAAGAGGGAGTATTTCCCTTTCCCTTTTTTTTTTAAAGAGGGCATACTGTAGAACATCAGGCTGCTAATTCCCATTACCTTTGCAGCTTTGGGAAAACTCATAAACACAGTTTGGTCTTTATCTGAGATATTCAGCTGAAGTCTGCTTCTAAACCAAGGGGAACTGAAAAAAATAACTGCACGTATGGTCAAGCTCAGAGGAAATTCTGTCTCAATTTAGAACTGCACAAGACGGATCGCTCTTTAAATCAAAGACAGGAATAAAGGGATGGGTTTATGTACAGGAAATTATTGAAGCCTTTTTTAATGCAGAATAGTAATTAAAATTCTTAAAATGCAGTGCACATATAACAAAAAAACCACCAAAGAACACCACACTTGGTACAATTTTCTCTTCAGAAAAAGACCTTTGGTTTAAATTTGCCTGGTAAAGAAGAAACATTGATTACATTAATATAATGGAACAGAAATTCCCTGGTATGCTCCGTAATAGTGTATCATGCCTAAGGAGTCCTGTCAGCTGAAATTTAGTCTAGAACTCAATGATCACCAGAAACTGGATTTGAAATTACTTACTCCTGAAAGTAACAAGATATCCTTTCAGAAGTAGGATGAGTTAAGGTTCAAGACAAATGCTGCATATAATATAGATCTTAACCTCATTTAGAAGCAATGCTGTTTAAGGCTGTATTAAGGGATTGAGTTACCACTTCTGCTTAAACAGAAGTGACAGAGTCATTCACAAGGGTAATAAAAATAAACAAGATAATGCAATAGAAGGAATTGCACCTCCTGGTAAGGAAGTAAGTGAAAAATTAATGTGGATCTTCTATTACCACTCTTTGGAAAGCAGCATGGGATCCAATCTCCAAACGCAACTCAGTTTAAGTAGATTTTTTTTAAAAGCCTTCATTGAGGTCTCAAATATTATCTACAGGAACCATTAGAAGGCTGGATTGTAGCTCTGCTGCTACCAACAACCACTTTACTTTTCACAAACCACTTCTGTATCTCAATGTTCTTCTGTGGGAAAGAACTGTTGTTTTTTAGAAATATGCCTTCATTTCTAGACCCATTCATAAAATATCTAGAGAGGTTGAAAAACACAGGGCTGATCTCTGGTTTATAATTCATACAGGTTTTCCAGTGCAGAGGAGCTTCTAGGTCTGACAGAAGCACCCTGTGAGAGCTACACGAATGAAGCTTGTTTTGGTAATGCTGTTTTTGTAAAGTATGCCTGGATAGAACTATTAATCTTGCACTCAATAGTAATTTAATTTTTTTCAGGGTTTATCCTAACAGACTCTGAATAAACACCTGCAAAATAATTACTATAAAATGATTTATCTGGCATGGTAACCAGTGAGTGTTGAGAATGTTCAATAGAGAATCTGTTTGTTAAAGATTCCTTGCCTGGCACTATTCATTCACAAGTGAGGAATTGGTGGGCCGACTTTATAGATTACAGGTATTAAAGCACCCACTGGCTTTAAAAGGATAGTGCTGTTAGAAATCCCAGACAACAATTCTTCAACCAAAGCATTGTCCCCTTTCTGACACTCTGATGATGCTATGATGTTAAAGGTGGAATGGATTGCCCTCTGAAGTGCCTCTTTTTCTCTCCGTTGACTACAGAGGGACCCTGGAGACCAGCTTTGACATGATGCCTAACTTTCAGATAGCTTAAGTCACAAAAGATGAATACCATCTTGTCTAACTTCATACAACAAAGCACCTGAATGTCTGAACTAAATCTTGCCTAGGGAGATTGAATCTTGTGATATTGTGAGTTAGATGACTGGTTTATTATACAGATTGTATTCCCTGACAGTTCAGTTGAGGTCTGGACTGAGAGTTGCAAACTGAATTAGCTTTGCAAGTTGGAGTTTAGTAGAAATTTTTTTTGGTCTTTTATCCACTGAAAATATTATCTGGCCTTTGTTCAAACACTAAGAAAAAGCAGGCAGCATTAAGAGAATGTAGATGTGCTAAAAAAGAGGTCTCTTATACACTATTAAGACAAAGAAACAGGGAGAAAGGGACAAGTCCATTGCTTGGCTATGTAAACTGGAAAAGAAACTGTCTTCGCTTCATCTGAGAGTACTGCTTTGAGATGGTATAGCAATATTAATAAAGGTAAACAGAAATAAACTTCTCTGTAGTCTTTACAGACAGTATCACTACGGAGTTGCAGTGCAAGAAGAGTAATTTTGCATGACTGACTTTCCATTTGGTGGCATCTGCCTGGTCACGACACTTTGGTTTCATTTCAGCAATTACCCTGATTGTCCAGGAAAGGAATGCACTGTTTACTTGAAATGTCAAAAAGTAATATGAAGCAGAGAATGCTCTGTCTTTCTCTGAGAAAGACAACTGTAGTGCATTGCTGCTGGTGCCTGGTGCTGCTAGTAACAGAAGCAGCAAGTAGAAGCACATATGTTAAAATTTGAGGGGAGCTACACGAAGCCAGAAATTAGTCCACATTCTACAAATCAACAATTAAGATGAAGACTACTTGCTACAATATAAACTTATAATGGAATAATAATTGCCCTAAAGGTTTTGTGATGAGATTAGACAGGCAGGAATGTTTTATGACTAAAGGGAAAGAGGAGAAATAGGCTTGTCCAAATGAGAGGAATTGTCTGATTTCACTTGGGAACAGAGGAAGCTGGAAGTTCTCCAAAGATGAAATCAGAAGAAAACAGAAGATAAACACCATAAACATGGAAGACCATTGCAAAGCACTCTGTGCAAACATGAGGAGGCCAAACATCTCTTGGAGTAGGACTTTTCCAGCATAGAACAGAAAAGGTTATTTAAATTTCTCAGTTGTCTTAGCCAGTTGTAAATTATATTTTTAGCAAATAGACTTTCTATTTTGCAATCCAATTAGAAATTTGATATAACTTCATATGTATCATTGCAAATACTGTGTCAGCTTCAGCTTCCTTTACCTACAGTGAAAGAACAGCTATAATTTAAACCTAACTCTTCACTTAGTTGTGAAGAGATGAGCAATGATGAAGACACTGAAGTCCAAAGCAGCAATGCTCCTATCAAACCTTGTTAGGCTCCTTCTTTATCAAAAGCTTTGATAAATATATAGGGGCAGATCTTCAGCTGATGCAAACAGTTGAAGCTCCAACAATTACTGGGATGACATTCAATGTGATGTAGAAATTTAACTGGCAGAAGCACCTCACAAGTAACTGCAGTTACTCACTTCCTTTACTTTGGGAAATAGCTCCCATGCAATAAATACTTCCTTTACTTTGCTGTCTAAGCCACTTGGCAATTTTTGTAGACAGGTGAGTCATTTTGCTACTGTTTTGTTACTGATGTATACAAAAAGAGCCTGATGAGTTAACACTGCTGCCGAAACTTTACACCCAATGTTTCTAATCTTATAGCAATTGCTTTCTTTTTGTTATGGTTTCATTAACATATGTACACGTGTACATACACTGTTATTCCATGAGGAGCTTAAAGAGACCAGTGTCATTTTAGAAATCAATAGCAACACCGATAACGCTACAGAAATTTTGACGTTTCATCCTTTTAATTTTTTTTTTTTTTAACTGTATAACCTGATGCTGGCTTTATGCAGTTCTTGCTTACAGCTCTAAATGATGTTTTAAAAATACAGTATGTAATTTGGGCTTAAGTGCATGGAATATTCATTGCTGTAGTCTCCCAGAAATCATTTACTCTAGATAGTGGTTCATACAATTCAACTGAAATAGCTTAGATCCCAGTATGCCACAACCCATCAACTCACAGAACCAGACAGATTGCCTCGCAACCCTCAAAGTTTTTAGGTATCCAAATAACTGCACTGTTCATCTGTATTCACATCAAAAGAAAGATCTACCATTGATGATATTTTTGGAACATGATAAATGCTTCTTACAGAGTTGACTAAATTATATTTCCTTGTAGATCTGAAAAACATTTCCATATCTCTTACTTTGCTGACAAATTTGCAGATACTCCATCAATCATGTCCCATGAACAGTACACTTCAGTCTGGAATTGGACCCAGGATCCAGCTGACTCATTTAATTGCTTGCAACCTCCCAGTTATACCAAACTTCAGCAGGCAGGCAGTAATTTAAAAAAGGGAGGGAGGGGAAAAGGTATGTTCTTAAAATTTCTTTCATGTAATAAAAACTGACTGCAATTTAAGATCGTGCCATCCATGTGTGACTTTTGGATCAATAAGCCTTACCAGCAGGGCTTTCAAAGGCTCAATTCATAAAAGCCCTGTACACCTCATTTATGGAGGCACTCCGTAAAGCTGCCTCCATGGAGGCACTGTGCACACTCTGTCCTTTCTCATCCTTATGATGGAAGGCATGCTTCAGTGCCAGTCAGTAATGATGGCATTTTTGAAAACTCTCAGGGGGACTAAGGAGTGTGGTTCCCATTAATTTGTGCTCCTAAGTCATTTGGCGGCTTTTAAAAGTTCCTCTCTCTCCCCACGTTTTTCATAGCTTCAGAGTAAAAGAATTGCAACATACAGGCTTAATGATACTAACTGAGATTCTGATGTGCAGCCACTGGTGGTGAGTTTCCAAATACAGCATAAAGGACTTTCATTTGTTGAAAGGGCATGCACTTCTTTTCAGAAAACTTAAGTCCCCCTTTACAGATTCTTAAAATTTTCAGGGGGGGAAAAATAAAGAAGGAAAAAGAAAATCCAGCTGTCATTTCTATTTATGTATTATGGATTTGATGGGTTTTGGTTTCAGTTGTTCTATTGTTTGAGGCTTTTTGGTTTCAGTTGTTCTATTGCAGACTGTCTACTACACTGTATCCATCACTTTTGGCACCAACGTGCCACACCTTTTCCATACAGGATACAGTGCAGGATTGTTAAACAATGTCTATGATCTGGTTTAGCAATTGGTTTGCTAAGAAGGCTGATTGCAGTAGACCTGGGAGAAACAGAACAGCAGGAACAAAGCAAGCAGGGCTCCTGGAGGCTGAAAGGGAAAGGCTTTGGACAAAAAGAGGGAAGAGCTGGACAGAGTCTTATAGCATGACTGGGGCAGATTTAGTGAGACATCTCAGGCACAGAAACCCAGCTGAACTTGAACATTTCAGAAGATAAGTCCTGAGGTATAGAATTGCCCTAAGCCAAAATCTAAAGGACTGTACCCTGTGGGGAAGAAAGAGAAGAAGTCACACCTTTTCTTCAATCTTGTGTGCATTGCACCACTACAGAGCAGTAGTACCTCAGAATCCACCATTGGTATAGGTGACACTTAGGCAGGATTTAAAAAAAACCAAAACGGTTCTTGCTGTTAACATTATTTCATTTTCAAGCAAACACAGAATATCTTCTTTCCTTATTGTGCCATCTTCTCCTCCTTCTTCTTTTCATCTTCCAAAACCTATTTTGGGAGGTTGCCCCTTTCTTCATCAATGCCCCTCAGGTTCTGGTGAGATGTGACACAAAAAGGGACTAGTTTCCACTTGAACATCCTACATATTTATCTTTGCTTTGGATAATTTTAAATGTTAATTGATTAATCCTTGTGCATTTCATTAAATTTTGACAATTCACTGAATTTCCCTCACTTAGTTTCTTTGCTGGTTCAACACATTATCCATCTAGTTAGTTCAGTCTGGTTGATTGAGTGACTATCTGATTAAGTTTGATTGCTCCAGTTAATTAATTGGATTGTAAATGTTTATTCCCATCACTTTCTAACTGGTCAAACTTTTTAATCATTTCCACTATCTAGACCAATTATTCCTGCCTGATATCCTGTCATTTGTTTTCAGCATTACCGGTTTATCACCATCTCTGCCTTCCTTATCTCTCCCTTTCTCTATTACCTGAAGGGAGCCTCCAAGAAAGATGGACAGAGCTTGTTCACAGGAGCATGTAGTGACAGGATAAGGGGGGGATGGCTTCAAACTTAAAGAGAATATGTTTAGATTAGATATCAGGAAGAAATTCTTCCCTATGAGGGTGGTGAAGCACTGGCACAAGCTGGCCGGAAAAGCTGTGGATACCCCATCCCTGGAAGTGTTCAAGGCCAGGTTGGATGGAGCTCTGAGCAGCCTGGTCTAATGGAAGGTGTCCCTGCCAATGGCAGGGGGGGTGGGAATTGGATGATCTTTAAGGTTCCCTCCAACCCAAGCCATCCTGGGATTCTATGTTTTCTTCTTTTGCTCACACAGTCTGACTCCTTTCCTTTCTGCTTGAGCATCTCCCTCTTCTATTCTGACTTTTTAAGCTTCCCCATCATCTCTCATTTCTTCACGAAGACCACTGTAATTCTTCACCAACATGAATTAAGTTGCATAGCCAGGTCTTAACAACTTCAAACATCAGTTGTATTTAAATCAACACTTTCCCACAGCTAACAGGGAACTTCATGAATATAAAACAAAACTCAGTGCAAAACTATGCCTGACTTTTTTTTTTGCAAAATCAAGGATCTCCATGCCCTCTGTTACAGGCTAGCAGTCCTTTGAAAATTTAGGGGTTTATTATGGAGAGAAAAAGGAAGAGTGAGAGTGTCATCTACTTATACAGTGGAATCAGATTGCATAAATCTTTGAATCTGGAGTAATACCAGCTTAAAATCATTGGGTCATCTGTAAATCATCATTGTCCTTCCCATTTCTCAAGTGATAATAGCAAATCCTATGATTGTTTTAATAAATCCAAGCAGTTAAAACATCACAAGAACTAAGTGGCAGCAATTAATAGTAATAAAAATAAGTTCAATTTGGGGAAAGCAGATTACAGAGTTCATTTTCTTTCACTGAATCAATGACTCCCCTGTTGAAATAAGCCTTAATTAGAGGAGAAGGTCAGGATAAAAATCATATACAGCATTAAAAAGATAATGTATTGGCCAATTCTTCAAGGTGTTAAAAAGTACTTAAGACCCACAAGTGCCAACATTTGCAGTGTCTCTCAAGCAGTCCTCTCAAGCAGACCTCTTATGAGCAGGTCCTTCTCTTTGGATTATTAAAACTCTGGATTTCAAAGGCTGAGATTTCTCAGTGCTGTTTCTTAACCCAAGTCACCCAACCTTTTCAGAGTTAGAGTGGATGAACCTGCTCACTCTGGTAAGGCACACCTATTTGGAGTTGCTGTGGCAGATTCAAGCCTTTCCACCTTCTGCACGAAAACATCTCTTTCAAAGATGAGTTTTAAGTGCATTATTACACCATCCAAAACATTTCTTTACAGCTCCCTCCTCCATATCTTAACCCCTCAAAGATATGGTCAGTTGATTACTACATAAAACAACAGGACACTTGGTACCATTTGCCAACAAACTGCCATGGCAGGCCTATGCAAACCAAATTCTCTAGATATTGAGGTTTGCTTCCCCACTGCTGCTCCTTTGGTGAGCACATTAAGGTTCTAAATAGATTAACTTATTTAACATCACCACGACTGTCTAAATATGCCTCTGCTGCAAGAAATAGGTGTTCACAGTCAGTAACAGAAATGCATAATCACTAATTCATTACTGCAAGAAGCTCCTCTACCACTGAGTTAGTGTCTTTTCCAGAAGAAATATTAAAACTAAATTTGCTTATTTTCTTTATTCCTAGCGTTACAATAACTTAATTTAAAAAAGATGAAAGTGAAAACAAAGATAAGCCCCGTAACAAGTTCATTAAATTTATTTTACTTAAATTGGCACAAACCGCAAGTGAAATAACTTTCACTTTAGAATGACTTTAAAATGATTTAACTTCAATACAGCCACCACACTCATCACTCATCTGCAAAGCAGTTTTTTTCTCCAACACAAAATCCCTAAAAGATTAAAACACTAGCAAGTTAGAGATCGTTTTTGGCACACAAGTTGAAGTCAGAATAATCAGTCATACCTCATGGGAGAGCAGAGGTGAATGGGGAGAAAGGTGGTTGCCAAAGCATTTGGAAGCAAATATTCTTAAAATAGTAAGGCTTTTCCAAATGCCTACTTAGTGAAATTAGACCCATAGGAAAACCAGCTCAGTTGAACTGTATAAATAACAAAGGCCATTCCATGGAAAATGCAGCCAATATGCCTAATTTTATTGTTTTAAATGAAGAAATTTAATACAAATAAATGGAATAATCCCTTTGATTTCCATTAACTCTGGATCTTTTCTCTGGCTTGGTAAGATCCTTAACCATAGCATTAATACCAAAGGAAATTATCCACCTTCCTTAACACAAAAATTACCTGGATAGGCCAAGTAAGTATTATGGTAAATGTTAGTCCTAAACCTCAAAAAGAGACTGCTACTTCTGAAATTATTATTACTTTTCTTTTTAAAATCATGTTTATTTTTCAGTTTTAGAACAATGGCACAATACTGACTGTGCTCATTATTCTGCTCACGTGTTCCCCTGAATTTCTGGACAAGGGTGGATCTCCAGATCATATAAAATGACATGGTTGATTCTACTGAAGGTGTGTATCTTCTCTCCCCCATCCAATAAATACAACTAAGTAAATAATTAAACATACAACATTGTCATAATTAATCTAGTGGTTTACTAAATCTTCTGTAAATATCTTGCAATTTTACCCAAGTGAAAATTACTTAAATGTTATATAATTTTTTTTTAATGAATGAATTTTTAACATCTAAATTAGCTGTGTGCCATGTGGGACTTCAATTTGAAATGCATGTTTAATTCTTTTACAGTGAGAAGGAGCAGTTGCTGGAGCAGCTCCCCAGAGAGGTGGTAGAGTCCCCACCACTGGAGGTTTTCAGGATGCAGCTGGTCAGGGTTCTTGAAAATTTCACCTAGACTCTCTTTCACAAAAAAAGTTGTACCAGATTCTCTTTTGAGGTTCCTTCCAACATGAACTGTTCTGTGATTCTATCACATATGCTGATACAATCTCAGTTTTCTGTTTGGAAGAGGTTAACTTTTCTAGGCAATTTTCCAGTAGGAAGCATCAAGAACTCATTTTGAAAAGGGGCTCACTGGTATTTTATTAAATTCAGCTAACCACAACATCCTGTCATCAAATTAATTTATAAGACAAACTGCAAAAAGAGAGCATGTGGGAAAACTGAAATGATACATATTCAGGTTTTGTCCGAATGCACAAAAACATCATTTTAGTAATGATTCAGATGCATAAGCAATCCTGTCTGGAGAAAGCCCTTATTGATCTCCCACAGTTGATTCATAAATCTGTTGCTAGAATATTTATCAAATGGAATCATGAAAAATTCTATCTGGCAGTTGGTCATATTTTTTCATTCATGTAAGCCCATATTTTTCTCTTCCCTTGCTATCTTTTCTTGCAGTAAAATCATCTCCTGGTCTTCAAAATGTTTTCCTTTCCTGAGAGGTCCTGTGCTTTTGATCAAGGACTTTGCCTTTAGTACAACCTTAACTCCAACTTTCAGAAATTTGCATACATATTACAACCATCAGATCATTACAGAACTAACTGCCTACCAGCTCCAAAGGTAATGAGTGTATTCCCACATACTTTCAGTACCTACTGAAAAAGGCTATTGCTGAGTGGACAGAAGCATTAACTTAATCAACAACACACAGTCTCTCCCCTCTTCAAAATAAATGATTTTTATGTTGCTTACTGAGCTTGAAAACTTGAAAGCTAAGTGCTTCCTCTTGAGTGTTTGAAATAACTGCTTTTAAGAGCCCTGGAGCATCATTAAACCTTTAACACATTTCAGAAGCCTTTGATCTCCACGCCCCTTACGTAAAAATTTACTTAGAATTGGTAAATCCAACATTGCTAAATAAAACAATGTCTTGTCATTTACTTGTGCTTACTAATAAGTACTTTAATTAAGACTTTTGGAAATAAGTTAGCAAATTAATTAATTTACAACTGCAATAAAAAAATCAGTAAGAAACCCATTAAATATCATAAATAAGTCAATACATTACTTAGGAAATGAACTCTATTTTTATTACTGGAAATTACCATTAACTATAAAATGCCACTGTACCAATTACTCTACTTATATAAGGAACAAATTTCTTACTGATGTTATTAAATTAATATATTACTTCTCTGCAATTTTTTTTTTTTTGCTTTGGCTACTGCACTTATTTAAATAGTAAGTTGTAAGAAAGATAATTAGGCAATCAATAGCTTAGGTTTTACACACTGACAAACACAATTTGCTTCACATTTAAGTCAGTAATTGAAAGTCAATTGGTTGTTGCAGGATGGGCAATGCTACCTGTTAGTTGTCCTGAGACAAAACGTATAGACGTACAAGCAGTCCTTCTATTGACTGTATGGGCTTTCTCATCAGATTCTAACCCTAAGGTTGAGAAAAAACAGTAAGAGCTTTCCTTTTATTATGGGAATTGGGAAGTGTGAAGATATTAAAGTGGCATGATACTAGAATTTTTAAATTTCTAATTTTTTAATTACAATTCAGAATTTAATCAGCATCTGAACCTATTTAAGTTTTTAATTTTAATTCTCCATTCAATCCCATATTAACTGTTATTTTTTCAGTTCAAATGCAGTAACTTTTTCTACGCAAAATCTTTTCTGTGATTAAAGAACTCAAAAAAATTGAATCACTGATGCACAAAAGCAGATTCCAACCTCAAACTTATACCTTCTTCAAGCCCTTGTTGTTTTTCACCCAGAGGGTGGTTGAGCACTGCAACAGGCTCCCCAGGGCAGTGGTCACAGCACCAAGCCTGACAGAGTTCAAGAAGCGCTTGGACAATGCTTCAGGCCCATGGTGTGACTCTTGGGGTGTTCTGTGCAAGGCCAGGAGCTGGACTCGATGTTCCTCCTGGGCCCCTTCCAGCTCAGCACGTTCTGTGGTTCTGTGATTCTAGGATTCTATATCTACATCTATGGAAGAGGTAGCCTAAATTCCCAAGATTGTATGTACACCTTATTTTATTTTTAATTTGGGTTTATGGTCTTCAAAAGACTTAGAAAAATCATACTGAAGGCATGTTGTTGTTTCTCAGATGTTTCTTTCCCAAATTCAGCCATGTTTTATGTGCTTCAGTGGCATTAAGGTATCCAAGTAGCTAAGCTGCCCAAAGGCTTCCAACAGCTGCAGAAAAATTAGATTTAGATTAATCTTTTCTTATTACTTCCCCTATTTTCTCCAAGCTTAAGGTGTCACCCTCAGCTGCTCATCACCACCTCTTTCCTCGTAAAAGGACACTGCCACATCTTCAGCTGTGTGCAAAAGCCTTTCCGTTGGCCTAAACCGACTGAAAATAAAAGAACAAGCAAGTGGTTGTGTTCTCCTGTGGTATTAATACACCGTATCCTGTAAGCAGAGCAGTAGCTGTTTGCTACAAATCTGTAGACAAAATGTGAGATTTGTTTCTTCTTTTGTTCACAATGTGTCTTAATGGCCTCAGCACAAGACAGCCGTCATCTGCAGAGCAGTGCTTAGTATTGGTAAGAGCTCAGAGTCTGTCACCTCCAGCTCACCTTAGAGTGCTCCCAAGTGGAGAGTTCCTGTGCCCACAGCGTGCTGCATAAAATTCCCAAAGCACTGTAGATGTGAACAACTTGTGTCCATACACCTGCAGCAGAACGGGTGCTTTCTGTCAGAACATGCCTTGTGCTTCCAGCACAATGTCAGGCTGTTCCTCGTTGGAGCTCAGAGAGCACCTTTATGTACAAATAGTGCAATAAATCCTTTAATACAACTGGCCTTTGTGGAGAGCAAGGTAAATGACCAAAATAATGTATGTTCTGCAGCACATTTCCCTGTCCTAGGGAGGTTGAAAAGAAGGACATGCAGCTCGACTCAGCAATACCCCAAATAAATAAAATGGACAAAAAGTAATGTGTTAGGAGCTATAAGTAGTAATATTCTTCACTGACATGCCACCTAAAGATTTCAGTATGATTCACAGAGTCCATAAAACTGGTAGAACTAATATGCAGCTGCTTCTGACATAGAGCACTAAATTTACATACTTGGATTGATAACATAGCCTGTATTTAAAAAAGTAACCCCCATTTAGGTTACCCATTATTAAAATTCCACTCATTACATTGAGCTATTAGGGGGTACTCAGCAATAACTGCTTTGGAACATTGCCAAAGAAAGGCATACTTTATTAGACTCAAGTTTTCCACAGTTATTTAAAAAACAACCCTGAAATTTGTAACCACCAACGTAAAAAATTTGGCTTGCAAGATGTCTGTCTAAGGAACCCCTCATCTGTTCTACTTTGTGCTGCAGAAAAGTGAAGCTGTCAGGACAGGCATCTGGCAAGCCAGGATGAATACTGCTTCTTTCCTACCAAAATGAAATTTTCATAGATATTCTTTCCAAATGGGAAAAAAACCTCCCAAACCACCAAAGAACCAAACTTGTTTTTAACTTCTTGAAGGAAACTTTCAAGGTAACATTAAAAAAGATTCTTCCCTGGAAGGCACCGTATTTTATCTTTTTTTTTTTTTTTTTATTTAAATTATTTATTTGACAAGAACCTTTCACTCAGTGGCTTCTGTGCCAGTCAAAAATCATGCTTCTCTCCAAAAAGGCAAAGTACTGTGACCAAGAAGCTATAAAATACTCTGTTACCTGAACTGCAGTTCTTCATGGCGAAGGAATCCACAGCCGCTACGCTCTTGTTCCCATTAGCGACATACTCCAGTGAGATCCGAAATGGTTTCTCCAGGTGTCCAACTCTCCTTTGAAGCAACACCCATCTGGTCTCATCATATAGCAAGAGGAAAGAGCAAAGGAGAAGAGCCATAAGAAAGGCTACTTTACAAGGACCAAATCCCCTAAAGGAGCAGCTCCACATATGGCTGGTCATACTGTGTCTCCTACCCTAGTCCTTACCTCCCTGACAGTGCCCCATGGTCAGGGCCTTTCCCTCCCATGGATCTTACAAACGCAAGCTTCTAAGCACCAAGATCTCCACCCAGTTAAAACGTGGAAACCTAGCTAAAGAGTAGCTTATTGCTCTCTTCTGTTACACTTCTGTGCTCCCAGATTCCTCACAGATGTCTGCCTGGTGTTTAAAAGAAACCTAACTTCCTGTGCAAAGCAAGCTGTGAAATCTGCAGCACACATGCACACCCCCTCTAAATATCACTCCTGATTCTCACCAAAAAGTCTCTTAGTCACTCAGGAAATAAGCCAGTCTACAGGGCTGGACAATAGCTGTAATTCCCAGCACTGCCTCACTGGTTGAGGTAACACGCTTTGCTTCTAATGCAGTTGTCTGGAATGTCTACACATACACGAAGCACTACTACTAAAACATGCCATTTCTCCTCCTCCACTTCCTGTCGTCCTTTCCCTTCTCACCTCCCTCCCAAATGACAAAAAAATTCCCAGCAAGTAAATCAAGGAAGTGAATTGGCAGCCCTGGAGACTCCACAGTCTTTCAGAGTATTTCAACTTTGTCTGCTTGTTGCCAAGAGTAAATGAGAACAAAATGCCTGTATGAGCTTAATTTATTCTCTGTGACGCTGGAAGACATTAAGGCCTGTCTGCTTCATGTCCACCTCCTCCTCTCTGATAAGCTGGGTCTGCTGCTTTATCTGAAATAACTTCCAGCCAGAGAGCACAAGAACTGTTCCTAGACCCCTGATATTACTTCTGTATCCTGCGAGACATATCTAAAGGTAGACAGTAAAAATATAAGTATCTGTCTTTTCCGCAATATACTGGAATTCTGATCTGCAAGGAAAAGTTTCAGTAATTAAACACTTGTATGATAACAAGGTCTGGCCCATTTCCCTTTTCATTCTTGGGCGCAGGCTGCCAGTAAACCCACTTGGTGCCATTTGTGAAGGGCTTCTTCCCAAGAGGCACATATTACCTCAGCAGTGAAACAGATCCCATCACCTGTTTCACTCCAGTTTATTCAGGGCCTGCTCACTAACCATAAATATGATTAGAGAAAAGAGATTCTCTAAAGTCGCTCAGCCACTACTAATCCACTTTTTCACATTTCTCTTCTGTTACAGGAAAAACCCAGCACCAGGGAAAAAGGTCTCTTTGTAGCACACTCTAAGTGGTCAGCTGGAGTCTAACAAGCCAACAGGGCCTAACAAAGCCCATTAGGAAATGCAGCTCCAGCTGTAACTTTTAAAAGATTAGAACAAAAACTTATTATGTTTCCTTAACTTGTTTTTAAACACCAATATTAAGCATTTTAAAGGAAGACTGTAACTATTTCTAGTTGTCAGAAATTTTCCATTGCTTTTACACAAACTCCCACATTTTTTATTGCTCACAGAAAAATATTTCCTCATCAAGTGCCCCCATCACCCCCTTATGTATGTGTTTTTGCTTGTTCATGAGCTGTGGAAAAGTACATGTTTTTCTCAGGGAAGGGAATCCACAGGAAAAAATGTTGTGAGCAAAAGAAGCTACACAATTTATCTGGCATCCATTACAAGAATCTCTTTCTCCAGAAGTACACCAAAATTTGGATGTTATGAAGTTGAGGCACAGTTCTGAAAGGAAATATAACCACATGTGTGTATGACATTTGCACCAATCGACCATCACTTGCACCTGCTACGAGCATGGATCAATCCCAAATTTCAGATTCCCACTGTGACCAGCTGGGAGACTTTTCTTGTTCCAGAGGCAGACACGCTGTCTCATCAGGGACACAATGGAGTAATAATTCTCCACCAAACTGAACAAAATTCCTGTCAGGTAAGGAAGCTGCCAAAGGTATGTGACAGACCTAAAGAAAAGTCCTAAGGGCTGCAGAAGGACCCTGCTAACAGCTAATGCAGTTCAACTTGCAACTCAGAAAGCAAACGCTGCTTTTTAATGATTTACTAGGTGTCTTCCTCCCTGTTTTTCCATCAAGAAGAGTGAAAATAGACTGCTAAATTTCATTTTTTGTTTACAGTTATTTTCATTTCCACATCTCATCTTCTGAATTGTTGAGGCTCCCCCTTGAGAAGAGGATGCTGGCGTTCTTGCTCTTTTTCTGTCCCACTCCCCCAAGAGATAAATCTGCTTTTGCTGAAATTAAATAGAATAAAGCCTTGAGAGTATTTTAAGTGTCTAGCTTCTCTATGAGTTATTTCTTCTGATGTCATCTCAAGTTAGGTATATTATAAGGATTAGAGGATACGAATTTCCCTACAAATAGAGTCAAAACCCACCCTAGATTAATTTTGATTATGAAATACAAAAGCATCTGTATGTCATGAAAATTGTTTTCCTCAGCTTCAGAAGACTGATGGATTTTAATTCCAAGTACGCAGTGGCTCTCAACGATGATTTCCATTTCTGTGCTACTGCTAACCCTCTGGATAAATGTGCCAGGTTTTAGGAATTGCTTTTTTGAGTTACTGGTGCAATAACTTTAGTTTGAGATTCTCAGGCCTCTCATAGTTTACCACAGAAACTTTATTAACTCCCAGAGCTGTTGCCAAGCAGGTATTTTATATAACCACAACGCAAGACTGGAAAAGGCAGACTCACTCAAGTCCAGATTCATTACAAAATATATTCACACTTCGTGGTACAAACTCCTACAACAGGTTGCCTGACATTCAAAGATTCATGTGAGAAGAAATACCAAGTATCAGCCTTGTTCCTCAGAGACATGAAGATGACATTAACAGTTTGATTTATCAGGGATACTAAAAATAGCTGCAGGGCCAGCAAAGGCACCTGCAGGCAAATTTGGATAGGAATCAGTTCTGCCATCATTCTGTGGCAGAACTGGGACTCTGATCTCCAGACCTTCCTTTACAACACACTGTTTTACATAGACCCATGCTAATTTGCAGATCCTGTACTATATATAGGCTGCCTGGCAGCAACATCAGCAAGATCTACTTCAGCATAACCAGTATGTATTAGATATTAATCAGTAGTAGCTTTATTACATTTCTATCAGTGGCCTACATGTTATGAATCTAATTTTAGAAAGCATTTTAGCGAGATAACAGAAAAGCTACTTCAATCATCTTTGGGGATAGATAGGGAAACATCATGTATGGAACCCCTTCATATTGGAATCATACTTTACCAACCCAACAGCTTTCTGTGCTGAGATGATCAGCTTGGTGGACGAGGAGATCAGTGGATGTTGCTTACCTTGACTTTAATAAGGTTTTCAATACTGCTTCCCATCCCCACTGACTGATGGAAGCACAGACTGTGTGAGTGGGCAGTGAAGTGCACTGGCTTAGAGGGTTATCATCAATGGCACAAAGTCCAGCTGGAAGCCAGGCACCAGGGGTACACCTCTGGTTCTATAGTGTTTCCTGTCTTCATTAATGACCTGGATAACTGGGAAAAGCAATTATACATTGGACAGTTGGGCTGCCACTGAGAGGGGCCTTGACAGTCTGGAAATTTGGGTCAAAAGGAACATCCTGAAGTTCAAGAAAAGGAAATGCAAAGTGCTACCTCTTCAGAGGAATCACCTCATGCACCAGGATAGGCCAGAAAGTGGCTTTGCAGACGACTTGGGGGTCGTGGTGTACAAAATGTTGAGCATACAAGAGGAGGTTGAGAAAATTGGTATTGCTTAGCCTGGAGAAGAGCAGGCTAGGAAGGATCTTATCAATGTTGAAATGTTATGGGTGAATGAAAAGGAGACAGAATTGGACAGCGATATTCAATGAAAGGATAACAGGCAAGCCCAAGGCACTTCTCTTGGATTGAAAGATCAGAAATTCCATTTACACAGAAGAGAAAATTTGTTTATTCTAAGCGTGACTGAACACAAGAACAAGCTGCCCAGAAATCTTATGGAGTCTCTATTTCCAGATATTTAAAATGTGAATGGATATTCGTCTGGGTAACCTGTTCTAGTAACCTGCATCAAGTAGGGAGGTTGGACTACTCAGTCTCAGAGGTTCCTTCCTACCTCGGCCATTCTGCAATTTGTGAAACTTAGGTACCAAAAGCCAATTACAGCAGGTAAGAGATTGCTGCTGTTTTCCTCTGCATAACCTCCAAGCACTGTAAAGTGATGAATCAGCCCGGTAAAGTGACAACTGCAAGGACAAAGGCATCAGTTACTGTACCCATAGCTATCATCTCCACGCAGCCTTCAACATCACAGCCTACTTCTACCACAACACTGGCCATAATATCCATGATGATCTCTCTAGATACTGCCTCAAGCAACAAAAATACTTCAGTTTAACATTTTAACTTAAACCTTTATGCTTCAAAGAAAAACACCATATTGTATTGTTTAGGCACTGCTGAGTGTCTTGATGCAAGTCAGATCTATCAGGTCTTTCACTGAAACTACAGTAAAAAAGAACTTGCCTCAGATATCCAGAATCTGCAATATACATCAATTTAGACAGAAACTAATAACAGTGTAGTGTTCAGTGACAGTAACCCAAAATCCTAGATACAAATATTTTCAAACATTAAAGAAGTTCAGACCTGGATCTATCATCCAGAAAGAATTCGTTTCTTAAAGAAAGCCTGGGCAACACCTAGAGCTTCTCTTAGAAGGCTCTTTTCCTGAACAGAAAATGCCGCTGACAGAACCTGAGCCCAGGTTTACACAGGAGTACAAGGGCTGAATTTTCAAATGACTTCTGAATCCTCACTCACACTCTTAAATGTGAAGGTGTGCTGGAGACCACCTTTGGCCCCGCTCAGCCTCGTAAGGTTGAGGTGTTAGATCCCAAACAAGCCGAAGCACTTCTCTGTAACCTACCTTTTCTTAAGCCTCCCATCCATGACTCAGTTTGCCAGGTAGGAGGTTTCAGATGCCATAATCCAGTTGTCAAGGAAACTTAAGAGAGATAGTTATAGTTTAGACACTCTTTGGTTGTTCATCCATCATGTTGCTTCAGGAGGAACACTTTCCTGATTAATTCTAATCAATACACTAATGCTTTGGATGCCATTTTGCATGCACCTCTGGGTAATGCCAGCACTGATTAATTGCAAGTGCAAGTAAGGATGATCTCTTAGAGGCAGTGCATTAAAAAAAAAAAAAAGTCCTAGAACTCTCAAGTAAAGTCTCAAGCCAAAACACTTGCATCCTGCATTTGTCTGCCTTCATGGATAAGTGATTTTGAATCCAATTAACACTCACATACTACTTCATCCTGTTAAAGAGGGTTTTCAAAATGCTTGATTGCAGCAGGCTTTGGGACTCTAGTTTTGACATCCTATGTACAGCAACCATCTTTGTGACCATTCCCCAGACATCCAACTAATTCTGGAAGGTAGAATTAATTTCTGTGCTGTCAGCCAGCCTGACACCTGTGTGGCCACCTGTGTCACCACCTATGTCTGCAGTGGAGTGCAGGTTGCACCAGCCCCAAGGCATAGGTTAAGACTCACCCAGAACACTGTCCCAGCTCTGGCAGTCCCACTGCTTTCTCACATTTAGAGAAACTTTGAAAGCAAAAGTCTTTAACATACAAAAAACCCCATCGAAATTATTAGCAAAAAATCCAAAGAACCAACGCTTAAATCTTATTGCCTTATATATAGCAAACGAGGACTAACTGCACCGGAACTGTGTTGTGGGGAATGAAGAGCTGCATGGGCCCTCCTGGGTCATGAATCAGCTCATGTGCTCCCAGCAACTATTAATAGCAGGTTGAGGGAACACAAGGACTCTGAACTATCTCCTCTCCTTGAAGAACAAACCCTCTGAATTCAAGCAGTATTCTACTCTCTCATCTCCACTTGCCACAGAACAAAAACTGTGGAATTTAACAGACTTCTCATAGCTAAATTGAATATGATTTTAATTCTTCAGGTCCAGGCTCTCAACTAAAATACTCCTATTGCTACCAGCACTGATCATGGTATGCCTGTGAGGAAAATGCAATGTATCTTGTCAAGGAGTTAGATTTCATCTCTTTGGTAAAAGGTTCAGTAAACTTTTGGGAATTACAAAATTAAATAGAAATAACAGCAGCCACACCAGAGTATTTGACATCAAAATCCACCTGCAGCAGCAAAAAAATTAGAAGCGGATTTTTGAGAATGAAACCTTGTTAAGGGCAGAATTAAAAATTAGCAGTAGGATTCCAAAAGACAATTTTTTCCCTTTACTGGATAAATAAAAGAAACTTTTTGCATTCTGCATGCAGTTGCATAATTATACAGAAGTTTATAACAGGTTTTAATCTTGCCTCCATACTGCTCCAGACTTTCCTTTGCTTCAGTAATTAATGAGCACTGCAAAAAGGAAGAACCACACTAGGTCTTTGCAGGCTCCAGCCAACAGAAAACTAAAACCTATTTTCAAGAAGATGCCAATAAAATTTATAGAGACATAAGGATTAAAAATAAAATCACCTATAGGAGTCTGTGTAAACTCTTTTCTCATTAGTTCAAACACTACAAAAAGTTACCTCGTAATTCCTTTTAATTATCAACTTTAAATTAATTTCAGTTTACTGACCCTAAAATTACTTAAACAACATTAGGGCCTGAATTTGAAGTGTGATGATATAGTCTTGAAAAATGGCAACAGATAAGATGGTGTAAAATAATGCAAGAGACTATTTAGCATTAAAGGAGAAAATTCTTCATGTGTAAGAGAAAGTTTGCAATGTTAATTCTTCTGCTCATGGATAATTTTACTAAGAGAAAGAAAAATGGTATACCTTCGCCTCTATTGATTTAATGCCAGTTGTCTTTCTACCCTTTTCTATGGCCTTTTGCATAAGCAAGATGTAACAGTTACTGGTAGGTTAAATACAGTTGAGACCTTTATTAGTGTCATTGGATCAGACCTTTAACATCCCTGTGAGTGGTTCCAAAAATGCTTCCCCACTCTTTTCCCAAAATACTTTTAGAAGATGCTTTCACACAAGTTTTACCATTAAAACAAAATTTAAAAATTATTTACAGTGATTTTCTTTCCTGTTACTCTTTCAGTACTTTTCAGATAAAACTAATAACACTGCCACATCCCAACAAGAAAATGTGCTGTAACTGTGCTTGGTTTGACCAAGGAGGCAGGCATTGTGTAACTACCTTGCCTAGAACAGGAAACCAACAGGATTTTGACTTCAAAATGCAATGATACCCCCTCATATGCGTGGGAAGGAACTTAAATCTATTGTCCTTCTAGGATTGCAATGCTGGGCTCCTTTGTACAGCTGCTCTACTGAGGATTGTACAACGGGGAAGATATTGCAATATGGCAGAAACTCTTTAGGCTTCAGTGACACACAAGCAGCCAAAAGGGATATTTTTTATGTTATGCTTATTCCTGGATAACAATGGAACTTTGCAATTAAGCCACTACAGGTTCCTTGATAGTAGACTTTTCTCCTGTACTTAGAGCATGCTGCACGACCACCACACAACTACTCTACAAGGGAAAAATTATTAAAATGGCAGAAGACAAAAACTACAGAAAAAATATCCTTCCCTGTTAACTTTGATAGAGTTAAAATATTTTTTTTAATCTCTTTCCTGAATATCTGCTGGAAAAATCACTGTTACACAGATTTTGCCTTCTTAACCTGTTTAAATTCCCTTCTCTGAAAATTTGAAGACTTATATTTGAACACTGTAAAGAACAGAAACAGGTAACTGACTGATGAACTGCGCACTCACAATTAAATCTAATTCTTGTGATTACAAATGAGAAACTTTTAATGAAATTTAATACTGACTCAGCCCTGGAACAAAGAACAAAGAGCAAAGGAACTGCACAGGGATTCAAAGTCAGATGATGAATTTATGCTGTACAGTGGAGGGCAAACCTCTTTCCAGAGTAATCACCTTTCCCCTGGTATGTAAGCCACTAAATAAATGGCAGAGTTATTATTAATTCAGTTTTCCTTTTTAAAAAGACTTTGGAATGAGTAATCCAGGTACTTAGAGGACTACTTTTGTTATTGACCATTCCGAAATGTAAACTTCATGCTACAGATATCCTAAAAAACTCATCGATTCAAAAACTCCATCGGACAAGAGTGGCTGAGACATGAGAAAGCATTGTTTGTTTTTTAAATGACAGAACAAATTATATTAATTAGCCACTTCATCACATCCAATAAACAGTTCTGAGGTTTTTTGTGTGAGCTCCCCATGGACATGACATGACTAATCACTCCAGTAAGGACTACTGTAATTGACAATACAGCAGAACTCAAAAACTTGCTCAGAGGAATGTGTTCACCTGCCACTGAACTTTCCTTTACATTCCCCAGTTAAACCATGCATGGTGGAACTGTTTTCTGCCTCTTGAGAAGTGCATAGTTGGAGCCACTCCTGGGGTGCTACAGTTAGTTATCATATTCAAGATGTAGCATCAAAACTGATGTGAAAAGAAGAGCTCAGCATACTTGCCTCATGCACAATGGCTCTTTAATGTCACCTCCTCTTGCAGTCCTCTCTCTATTTGCATGTGAGCTTGGTTACACTTACTTTAATGAAAGTAACGCTGCCAAAAAATGAGATTTCACTGTATGAAACCGAATTGCAATAACTGTTGGCAGCGTGTGAGCCAAGGCAATCCCAGGGACACTGAGCATTCATACAAACCATTATATCTTTAGATGGTTATACCGACCTCACAGCATCTTAGCAAAGAAATCAAACACCTCATTTTTCAGGTGGGTGGAAAGGAGGCACAGCAAGGTTATATGACTCATTTAGTCAGTAGCTAGATGGCAGAACTAGGATCAGAGATAAAAATTTCTGATTCTTTTTCCTATGTTCTAATCCACTGCATCATGCTGCTTCTGATGGGGGTAATTAAATTTCATGCTTCAGGGAGTAACTTAATTGTCTTTGAGGATCAGAAGGAAATTCCATCCTTTCAATGCCATGTACAACACTGCTTAGGTGTGCCAAAGAGTAGTTTTCATTTTTTATTTAAATATGGAAAGTAAAACATAATCTAATCCTAATTACAGCCAAATACAGTCAAGGCTTCAGACAGACAGGATGTCTTTTCAAAAGGAAGGGTAGTGGCAACATATTCTGAAATAACTTATTTCTCAGCAGCTGTGTCTGGGAGACCAATTAAACCAGGATTTTTACCTCTGCACTCAGCAATGGCTTTTCACTGCACAGGTAAAGGAGAGTATGGATATTGTGTCTGCTCACTACTGATACGGTGGAAATAAAACCATGAAAAATTTTAAGTTCAAAGTTAGGTTGAAAGAGTGGGTGAGAGAGAAGATTCACTTAAGAAAACAGCTGTGCTTAACTCCATATTCTTTAGGAATATGTTCCAATTATCTAGCAGCTGAAATAACCTAGACTTCAAAATAAGATATCAATATAGCCAAAGAAAGATTAAAGACTAGATGAAGAACCGTTTGAATGATTAGGCTCAGAAGGATTTACAGAACATCTATCCAGGCATTCCCACCCACTACAAGACAGTCCCTAACCTCCTATAAGAGGCTCCTAAAACCCATTTCATCAGGTCAAACTCCATAAAAAGCTGTCTGGTTAGAAAAAAAAAAATGGCCTGGCTGGATATTAGAGATTCTCAGAAATAAAAAAAGACTGGCAGATAATCCCCAGCAAATACCATCTTTTCCGTAACTTCAGCTGTTTCCAGTCTTTGCCTATAACACAGAGGTAGGCATATGATTGCACTGGGCGTAGGCTGTGCCTTATGAGATGCAAAATAGATAAGTAAATAAGAATAAAACACATTGCAAAACAAAGAGAAGTGAAATGCTTCCCAAGTAACTGCAAAATACAGAGGATAACTATGCACAAGGTGAGGGGTAACATGGAAGGAAACTGCAGGGGTGAAAATGAAAGACGTGTTTCCTGATGAACAACTTCCTCTCCAATTAAATTTACTTCCTTCAAACAGACCACTGGAAGAAATTATTAATTAGGAAGGATGTGAATTGGGAAATATAAGGCTTGGAATGAAGAAAGGTTTTGTCCATTATTGCTTACACAGGTAAAAGTTAGCCTATTGGGGAAGGGGCCTCTGAAGGTATGACTCAATTTTGAATGCCGAAGGAAGTTAGAATAAAAAGGAGAGTGACTAAAACAATCACTTAATCAGTGTACTCAAACACAAGGAACTTGGGAGGCCAGTGTCTGTTCTTCAGAGCAAATAACGCTTTGGAACTCAGATCATACCACTTACCAACTGAAACATCAACTTTAAAGAGAGAGATATGTGAAAGTGAGGTTTGCACAGCTTTCCACATGGCAGCAGTCACAGCAATGTCCAGAGCTGACAACAATGTCTGCATCACCTTACCACATTTGGAATCTATACACCACTAACATCTGCTGGGTAGGCCCAAAGAGCGGAAACACTAACAACAGTCAGGTCTAGTTTTTCCACACACGTTGAGACTGTTTCTGTCCCACTCAACTAAATCTCCCCCATTTAGTATTAGATATTTCTGAAAGACAACTGTAGCAAGCCATGCTGAACATCCAGAAGGGAAGTCCAGAGTAGTCGACTGCATCTGTCACTGCCTGGATATGAGAGTTTAAGCCACTGTCTGGTTTCTCAGCTTCCCAGAACCTGCAGCACAGAGATGTTTTATTTAGCTCAGCCTGTTAGCCTCAACATTTGGCACACACGCTTCCTTTGAGCATAAATAAGAAAAGCCTTGACAAGAAACACACATAGAAAACAGACTCCACAAAATATTCTGGTATAATATACTGGCTCCTCACAATCAAATAAAAAGGTTCCCAGATCAAAAAAGCTCATTTCCTTGGGTTAATATTGCCAATGAAATTGAAGGTGTTTTTGAACAGTGATTTCAAAACAGCATGAAAACATAATGACTGTCTATAGTATTTACAGATAAAGAAAATACCTAGGCCTTTTCCTGCTTTCCCAAAATGGCAGTCCTGACAATGCTATTCATCTCAGTATCACATTAAGTTGTTTTTCAAATTCAAGTAGTAATTTTTTTTTTTTAAATGACATCAGTAATTGCAATTCAATAATATTTTCTGGGATAGCTCTTACCTTTAGACACCCTTCTTGGAAGAAGACCATGCATTGCAGCATCCTGGAAAGCTCAGAAACACAAACACGAGCTCAGCCTCCAAGAGCAAGTCTCACTTACAAGCTCACTTGTACTGGGCAAAGGCTGGAAAGAAGACCATTCCACAATTCCCACACAGGGCAAAAATGAGTAAAAAGGTCTTTGCCATGATATTTCAGTGTGACTTTGGAAACATTGTGACATTTCTATGAGTATAAAAAGGTATACTTGGTGCCTGAGGGTATTGTACGGCTTGATTAAGTTAATATCCAGCTCAGTTAAAAAAGGCCAGATAAATCCAGGCACTATTCCTAAGGTCTGACTTAAACCCTATTTGGAATATAGCGTTTAAATTAAACTCTGCACAAGGATGAGTTTTCCTACATGAACCTGCAACAACCTTTGAGCACTTCCGACAGTAAAGGCTGCAGGTATGCAAAATATCCATATGCAAGGGTACATATTGTCACGTCACCTGCAGGCAGCATAAACTGGGGAGTAACACTAAAACACATTTCCTAATATTAATTATCTGATTCATGCCACATCAAAAGGATTTTTCAATGTATTATTTTTTAGAATTGTTTCTGCTATTCTTCCTTTCCTGAGCAGAATACAATCATAATCCAAGTTCTGTAGGCTGATAGGAAAAACAACAAAATGTCCAGCCCTTTCTTTCCTCCCTCACTGCTTTTCAACATGGGTTGCCTACTTCAGAGTAGGATTTTGCCTTTTTCATCAAAATTTAGGTTTATTGACTCTCAAAGTCTCACAATGATCTCTAATTTTCCCTAACAACCAAAATCACAAAGTTCTCAGGCACCATATCTGCCAAGAACAATCAATACTGTTGAATAAAAACTAGGCTATGGACCACAGCAGCCTTTACCTCTGCCTAGCTCAAAGGTTTTATGCAGTTTCAGCTTGTTCTTGGGTTAACCAGTTCCCAAGATATTAAGAGTTCAAGTCCAAATGCTCCTGCACCCTTTCTGCAGGGTAAATTGCCTCAGGATATACTGAATTCTGGTCACAAGGAAGTTAAAGATGCCTGAGTGCATAGGATGTGCTAAGCAATGGGCTGGAAGAAAGACAGCATTATGCTAAAGCTCCATCAGAGCAGTCAAGTGATTGTGTTTTAGTTTATTCCTCCATCTCTTGCACACCCTACTAAATACATCCATGTTAGCCACTGTCAGCCACATACAGCATTGCCATTAGTACACAATGGGATGACTTTCCACTATTTAAGTGGAATTAATCTGATATGATGACAAAACTCTTTTCTAGACAGGAATTCAGAAATGGGCTCCATGCAAGGAAAAGGAAAAACAATGGGGAAAGGAACATGTCTAGAGAAAGGCTATGAGTATACTTGAGTTTCTGTTGGCTGCATAAAGTTTTCAAGTTTTATCAAGAACTTCAGCAGCAACTTAGCCTGGTCACTGCTGTCCCGAGGCAAAAGAGACAGGAGGGGCTGCAGAGCAACCCCTGGCCTGGGGCCTTTGTGAATTAGTGCCGAGTCCTCCCAGTGCTCTGCTCATTTACAGCATGATTCCAAGAGGCATTTCTCTGTATAAGCTAATTTAAAAATCAGTGCAGAATGTAAAAATAATGACCTTTAGGCTCAGTAATATTTTACATTCACTTGCAGTTTAAGTCATTGAGAATAACAGAGTTAGGATGTCTGGTCATGTAGGTGAAGTGAATTTAGTCCATTACAGCCTCAGAGCAGCCCTCCTGCCCCCCCGCCCCCATCTTCCTTCCTCTTTTAAAACTGACGCGGCACACTAAAAGTAGTGGCAAATTCTTTTCATTAGTTCTATCCAGCAAGTGGCTGTGTTTGAGATTCACATCTACAGAAAAGACCCAAAATATGCCACGGATCCATCCACATTTTCAAAGGTGAATGAATAAAGTACTTAGAGAGCAGAGCAGCTGTTTCAATTATAGCATTAGCAGCCCAAGCCCTAAGCACTCAGTGCTCCTGGAAGTCCCAGGGTGGGTAGGGAACAGAGCCATCTCTACGGATTATAATTAAAAGACCAAGGCCAATTGCACATTCAGAACAAACAGGCAGCAAATGCTTTGGTTGCAGTTGGTCATTTTCTGTTTCAGCCTTCCAGATTTTTGTTTTTGCTTTGCAAATGTGAACAAACCCCTTTCAGAGTATGCCAAGTACAAGTAACTCCAACAATCCAGTCCTGCTGTTTACATGTTTCACAATTTCTACTGCATGACAAAAAAAAAATTGGGCATTTTCTCCCCCCTTCTACTTCTACAGGGACAAGTTTATATCCTGAGGCCTTTAGCAGCTGCAAAATGTTCATTTCCAAGCAGGTAATGTCCCATGTAAATCATCGCCGCATTGCAATATAAGAAATGGTGAATCTATAGATTATACTTCATGCCTGCTTACGCGAATCACGTAAATTCAAGAACTTGCCTTATAACTTTTTTTAGTTAGACATCTACATTCTCAGACAGCAATGATTATACAGAAAATAATGGAATTGGCTCAACAGCACACACAGAGATTCTTCCCTTGGGAATTTCTGTTCAACCACACACCATTGAGTGGACAAACAAACCAAATTCAATTTTACTAAACTCTGACTAAACAAAAAAATCCGTTTTATTCCTCTCACCATACTGATATACAAATGTACTAAAGTTACTTCTGGAATGTGACCTGGCAGTGTGTTAAGAGCACTGTTGCATAAGGTAATCTCCTGATCTTGAATATGAGGTGCTGGGGAAAGACATTCTGAAGTCCTCAATACATCACTAAATAAAGCTTCAAGATGTCCACTTATTATGGAAGAGGTGAAGCAGAGATGCAACACACAGGAGCACACCACAAGACTCTGCTAAAAGCTCACAGAAACTGCAGCCTGAGGTCAAAGCAGTTAATGTTGCTACCTGTCTGAGCAGCAACACTTTCTAGGACGGATGGATGGGGCAGGCCCTCCTCTGCCTGAAGCCCTGAACTCTGTCTCCATGAACATCCCACTTCAGTTAACTCAGACATGAATTGTGCCACTAGAAGAGAGATTTCCCAACCCTTCAGCCACATGAGGCGGAATAGCTTCCAGATACTTTGATAAGTAGATGTTAGATGAATAGCTTAGATAATGGACAGTATGGGCTGGAGCAACTGACATATAAAGAGAGGCTGAGAGAGTTGGGACTATTAAGCCTGGAAGAGAGAAGGTTCAGGTAGTGTCTTAACATTATGTACTAATACCCTGGTTTGTGTCTGCCTCGAGCAAAGGGGCTGGACTAAATGACTTCCAGAGGTGCCTTTCAACCTCAAATCATTCTGTGATCCTGCACAGGTAGAAGATGGTCCACTGGCTGAAGATCTCTGTCTTCACAGCTGATTTCTTTAACAAAGCATACTGAAGTGCTGGTGCTCCTGATCAATGCTACTGGAGGTTCAATAGAGGTTGCATGTTAAATTTTTCTTTTTCAGATATGGACTCAGAGCTTCACTTGAATGAACTTAGTGTGCCCTGAAAGAGGATACATGAATAAGAAAATGCATATTATTATCAGCTTATTGAAGTAATCTGTGCTTTGTTCCTGTTGATGGAGGTCTTGAAAATGCAAAGGACTAGAAGAACATCAAGAGCTATTAATGAAGGCTCTGACAAATGTTTCAGACCTTTTTCCCCTCTGAAACCAATTTCAGAGTAAAAGAATCATATTCCTATAAAATGTGCAAAAGTTAGGAAGTCTCAAGCAGCTGCTCCCTGGAGGGGAGCCCTTCAGACCCTATTAGACATTCTGCTCTGTGCTTGGTTTGTCTTTGTTGGGTTTTTTTCTGGTCACAATTCTCTATAAACAGGGGAGGAAGGAAGAAAGGAGAAAAGGTTATTTCTTCTTGTTACTTTGTGCCAGTAAAGGGCAACATTCAAAACTCTGAAATATATACATGTCTTTGTAAACAGGGCACTGGAGTACGTGGACAGTTCATATCCAGGCTTGAAAATGGATCTGTTGGCAAGGGAGTCAAAGAGCGGGAGCCAGGAAGAAGGACAGAGGGGGAGATGGAAAAGCACAGCATTAGCAAGCAAGGAATCAGGCAGAGTACAGACAGCATGTGGATAAGAGAAAGACAGCCAAAATATATACAACAGCACTAGCTGCCTCTGACACAGAATCACAGAATAAGCTGAGTTTGAAGGGACCCACAAGGATCACTGAGTTCAGCTCCTAGCCTTGCACAGAATAACCTAAGAATCACACCATGTGCCTGAGAGTATTGTCCAGATGTTTCTTGAACTCTGTCAGGCTCGGGGCTGTGACCACTGCTGTGGGGAGCCTGTTCCAGTGCCCAACCACTCTCTGGGTGAAGAACCTTTTACTAACATATATCCAACATAAGCCTCCCCTGACACCACTTCAGGCCATTCCCTCAGGTCCTGTCACTGGTCACACAGAGAAGAGATCAGTGCCTGCCCCCCCTCTTCCCCGCACAAGGAAGTTGTGACTGAAATGAGGGCTCCCCTCAGTCTCCTCTTCTCCAGGCTGAACAGACCAAGTGACCTCAGTCACTTCTCATACGGCTTCCCCTCAAGGCCCTTCACCATCTTCATGGCTCTCCTTTGGACACTCTGTAATAGTTTAATCTCTTTCTTATCATGTGGTGCCCAAAACTTCCCTGCAGGACTCGAGGTGAGGCCACCCCAGTGCAGAACGGAGCAGGACAATCCCCTCCCTCGACTAACTGGCATGATGCCCCAGAGGCAGCCAAGACTGTGATCATATTCTCACTGCAGTTGTAGTTTGTGGTTTATGTGAGATGGGAAAACAGGTGTTCTTTGAAAGCTTCTGTTCAACTGTACAAAACAACAGCCTATCGAGGCAAAAAAAGCAGTGCATTTAGATACTTGAAGGCCAGCATGGATTGACTCTTTCTCTATGCAAACTCCTGCCTCAGTCTTGTTTTGTCTTCACTTTTGTTCAGCCCTTGGGATGTCAGGGTACAGCCATGAGCAAAACACAAAGAAATACTGTGCACTATTCAACATCCTCTAAAGGACACCAGGCAATCCATGAAACATTTCAGGGAAAAAGGTACTGAAAAAAAGAGTGGAGTGATCTTTCTAGACCGGAAAACTGAGATGCACAAATTACAGTTCAGAGGAGACTTCAGCTGTTGTTCTTTCCCAATATAATCTTTATGAATAATCGTGTACTTACAAACGTCACAGAAAAATCTGGTAATATCAGAAAGAGAATATAACTGAAACTTAAAGGTGTGAATCAGAAAACCTATCTAAAAATGCCTGAGGAAAAACATACTGTATCAAAAGGAGTTTTAATAGTGACTTTCAACAGAATTTACTGGAAAATGAGGGGATGGAGATGAAGACTCATGAGAAAGGAAAAGAAGAAAGAATGGGGACAAGGTGAAGACAGCAGATTAAAGACAGCACACAGCCTCCTGAAATAAGCAATCTCTGTAGAAATGGGTGAGACTAGTGAACTTCAGTACATTTGCAGAGAAGAAAAAAAAATTCCATTACAGCAGAGAGACCAGAAAGGCACAGACTAATGTCCCAGCTCTTGCAATCCTAGTGATTGTTCCCAGCCTTATGTTCCTAACTTCAAGTCATATGTGTTACTCAGGCAAAAGCTGATGGTGATCAAAAGCTGTTAGAAGCACACAGCTTTTTAGGTTCAAAGAGTTCAGCAGGGTCAAAGCCTCATCCCCTCCTCCTATTTTATTTCTTTTTTTTTTTTTTCTTTTGAAACTGTCAGATCTCTAGATCACCAACCCTGATATCTCAGAGGTTTTCCCCTATAAGGACAAACTGAAATTCAATGTTGGACTATTGTTTCAGTAGCAACTCTAAATTCTACTGAAAACCATCTGCTAAATATAGCCCTCCCCCCATTTTTATGCAAAAGAACAAGAAAATTCATTGGAATTCAATAATCACTCATTTCTAAACTTACCCTAAAGTAAAAGTGTCAATATGAGTATTATGCATCAACTATGACGTCAGGGTATCAACCGAAAGGTACACAGGGGCCAGGGCAGCTGAAGTGAAAAGAAGTCAGCTGAGGCACACAGGAAAGGAAAACATCTAGAGGCGGGAAGGCAAGACAGACACAGACCTAACTGCAATGGACAAGGATGCTCTATTCATGTTTATGTGATGCCTCCTGAAGTACAAAAGTTGATGATTCATATTTTCACCCTATAGCTATTCCTTCCCCATTTCAGGGTGAGGTTATCTTGAAAATTCTTCTGTGTGTCTGTGCAGACTGTGCAGACTAAATCCTTTTCTTTCTACAAGAATTATTCCTGTATCTTATGGATGAAACATACTGTCAGGAAGACATTGCAGGAAGACATCTCTGAATAAATAGAACATTTAGTCTCTAAAGAGGCTCGTTCCATTTAATGCATTAAAACCAGCTAAAAAATACCAGAGGGATACTAAATGTCCGCAGCCTTTAGAATCATTCCTGAAGAGTAATGAAAATGGGCAGGACTCTTGTTCTGATCAGATCTAGGATTACCAACAGCTATGCTCTTGCACCATCCACCGTGAGTGGGGTAATGAGAAACTCAGCAAGTATTTGTACAAGTTTAAAGGTTCAGATTCCTATCTAAATTATTCTTTCTCATCTGAATAGATTAACCTACCCTTAGCTCTCATCCAAAGAAATTTCCTTGATGGTGGCTTTTGAGTGCCATGACACAGTTTTCTCCTAAGTTGTTTCCCCTATGCATATTTTCTCCATCGCTCTTCACCTGCACAGAACAGAGAACTAGACCTGAACCATTTATATTCCACAGAGGTGTGGGAATAATCCATGAAAGCAACAGGTGGCCTGATCAGCACTTTGAGATGTTCTTTCAGCTAAGGTTGCTAAAACAGTGTGCCCAAGCTGACATTGTACAGCAGCTGTGTCCAGCCTGTGCTAGACACTACAACTTCAAACATTCAGCAAAAACTGCCAGCAGCAAAACTTAACACACGTTTGAAAAGTTTTCCTTTAACAAGCCCACCCATGACCCACTAGGGATTCTACTGACAAATTACTGGGGAAAGGATTCCAGCAGTATTACTCAACCTCACAGTCTGGTGTGAAATTAGAGATGAATTCACCATTACCAAAAGAATTCTGTCTTTCAATCAGTCACATTAAAAGTCGCAGCTGCAGATACATTCTTGTTTTCAGGGGGTGACAAAGGAAAGTTGAGTTGAAACTCTTCTGGCAGTGCCAATGCCTCTTTAAACAGAGAGTCCGGATGGGAAAAGGAATTCTTATGTTTCAAAGTATGTGAAAACACATGAAAATAATATTGGGACACAAAAAAAGACATAGTAATCAGCCAGAATAATTTTTCACCAGAGTTTCTCTATTTAGTATTGTGTCACTGCATAAAATAGAATGAGAAACAGGTAATTTCACTAAAAGGTAAATTCTAAAAAAGAAAAGTTGCATGCCAAAAACAATTATTCTGACTCCTGACGCATGAGGATTCCTGGGTCCCAAAAATTTGTATTAAGGACCAATAAAGAAGTCTTGAATCTCAGCTTTGGAACAAACAAGCAAAATTAAAATAAGTAAAATGATACATCAGTGGGCATTTAGCATTATTTAGATAGTTCCTTTGGATCCTGTACAATTCATATGAGATCTAGTAATTACAATTTTTAAATTTTTTTTTGTACTGGAAAAACCAGATGATAAATATACTTATTTTCCTACAAAAGGCATCAAAATAATTTCACAGAAAAAACCCTTCCAAATAGGCAAATCATGAAACTGGCAAAACCTGGTTCATATCTGGATTCCACTAAATTAGAAAAATATCATCAGATGCCTATACTCTATTGCATTATAAATAATAATGGTTTCTAATAATATTGTTATGGCAAGAGTTCTGATACAATGCTGGGTTTTACAAATCACTTTTCTTATAGCACCAGCACGATACGGTCTTTGAAAATGTTATGTTGCTGGTAGCTTTGTGATGCAATTTATTCATAGGTGAATTTTGGCCAGCAAGCAGACTTTGCTCACTTTGATTTTTCCAGCGTCACTTCTCAAGGGAAAACAAACCGCTTCCTGAGGCAAGGACATTTGTACTTTGATCAAAATTCTGTGAAAAGATAATTTTCAACATATTGTTTGAGCCTGCCTCTGCTCAAGAACCCATGCTGTAGAATGAAAAGCAATTTTCTGAGAATAAATTCAGGCTTCAGATCACCGACTTCTCCTTTAATAAAAAATGAATGTGGAAAGCCTCAGTATCATTTGCTCACTTGCCAAGATACTCATTGTATTTAAAATGTGCAAGTCTTGAAACCACTGCATATGCACACAAATATGTCAGTAATTCAAGACTAAGTGTATGTGTCCTATCCTTCTGAGTGACTAACTCAGTGAATGGTGGCAATGTTAAACTGTTCAAACTGCTAAAGACTGCAAAAAGTCACAGAAAAATATTGAAAAATATTAAATGTATTTTTATTGAAACATAATTTTGAAGATTAAGAAAGTGCATTATCTGCCTCCAGTCAAATACATGAAACCAGCAAAATATACTGATCTCACAGTTAACCTCAAAAAACATCTTAAATGATGTTCAAAATGAGACAGAAAAAGAGAGTGAAAAGAATTAATATCTATTGAGAGCGTGGCAATACCTCGATGCTCTAACCAAGCGGGAGGCTCCTCTGTGTGGAAGACAAGGCAGAGACACTGTGAGGATGCACCTGCCGCAAAGTACTTGAACTGTTTGGAGGAGCTGAGGAAGGGCTCCAGGTCTCCATTCTCTCTCAGAATCCATTACTGTCAGAAGTCATGTACTGGCATTGCTACTTCTCACATTTTCATCAGTCAGTCTGTTTCAATTTGAAAACCCATTCAAACGGATGCTCCTATTTTCCTAGCTTTTATTTGAAAGAAGAAAATAATTTGCAAAGTTTCACTTTGAGAAAGCTTTCTGCCTAAGCACTGGTACAATATTCTCAGCCTATCTTGGTCACCTTTAGCTTAGCTGTGCTGGACTGACGTGCCTGGCACTGTTCTCTTCAGAGAAATTATGGACTAGAGGCAGCACTGCAGGTATTTGCTCACTGCCCACCAGCCTGACCTAGCTATGACCTTAATAACAACTTTTTATTAAGAAGCAGAAAGCAAGACTGGTATCCAGCACCTCTTTATTCCTTGGCCTATCCACCAGCACTGCAAACAAGAGTGCCAAGTAGTGTCAGGTGTGAGGGAGATTGCTGTAACCTGGGCAGTAAACGTAGGCTTCTCAAAAGCAGGCACTGAGAAGTGATTCAACTTTACTCCAGGCAAAATCAGGGATGAACACACCTGCTTCACTGGGATAACAGTCAGACAAATGTTTATACCACCTGGATTCATTAAGAGTTATGCCAAGTTCACCGAATCATTTCAAAGTAAACTGAAGAGATTTTGATCAAAAAGAATTTTTGATCTGTGCAACAAATGACCAAGTGTTCAAAATCTTTCAATTTTCTTCACACAAAGAATACATTTCAATTTACTATTTAACTTTCACTTACTCTAACCCAGTTCTTCAGGGAACAGCAAACCACCTGATCCTGAACTTCACCAAAACATCCATGATCAACCAAATCAACCCATTAACTGCAGTACCTCATGCATCTCTATGACACTTAAGCATGCACCCACACACCAGAAAGCCAACATTGGTCATCGCCTTGACACCTAAATCCCCCAAAGATCATTTGCAAACTATGACTTCCAATAGCAGCATCTTGAGGTTCTTTGATTCAAGACACTTAAGCACAAGACTTTTCCAGTCCACAGTAAAAAGCTCCTGTTCAGTGAAGCACCACACATGATGTTATGCAACATGGCTGAAAGACCAAAGTGCTCACAGGACATTAAATAGCTCTAATTGAGCCTGTGTCTCAACCTGTGTCTGACACTTCTGTGCACTTTCTTTTAAACCTTTTCTGTAGGTAATCCAGAGCCAGTCCTGTAAACACCTCTCTCCATCAGATTCTCTCATAATTAAATACCAGAGAGGGCACCTGCTGGGCATGTTTCCCTCCATACAGTTCTGTGTTCAAAAAGCCTTCTGTTGTTAATCAGCACTGATTGCCAATCTCTCTGGCAGTAATTGGTGTATCATGCTGCAAACCACAGCTCTGGGAGTCATACAAAGTTTCAGTAGAGGGTATGACCTCTAATAATCCTGGCATAATCCTGTTGTCTGATCCATGTGGATCCACCCCAGTACCACAAGAGTTAGTTACTGCTCACAGTACTGTAATTTGACACAATGAAAGCAAATTTTGTCACTTTACAAGGCATTAGAACTTGTCTTTCTGTAACACATCTTGCTTAAAGCCTCAGGGCAGTGTCCTAAAACCTGTGATGCTGTCAGTGTCAAACCCAGTTAGTGAGTGAATGTGCTGGCAAACACAGCCCTCGAAGCCATTGATCGGGCAATGCCTCTCTGCTCTTTCCAAGTTTTGATTACTTCATGAAATTTTTACAGCTCTTCTTCCCTCAGAATAAACAGCATACATTGAAGAATTCTTAAAAATAATTTTTCCTTCAAGGGAACAGTTTTCCCTCTAGTAAAAATGTACTCTTGCCTTCAATTTCATTGTAAAATAAGAAAAAGAAAATACTGAGAAATTCAATGTAGAGGATGTGCTGTGGTTTTAAGGGCAAAATCTCCCACAGTACAAGAATGTAACACTGTAAAGTAAAAGTGCTTGTTACTGGATTTTTAGATTTTTGGAGCAAGAGGATGGGACTGAATGTTTACCTTCTTTTCCCAATTCTGCCAGCAGCCATAAAGCCAAATGTTCAGTTGGTATTTTATGTTCTACAATGAAGAGTCTGGTAAAAATATGCTGTACAAATTAAATACCTTAGGGAGGTTACCCTGGATGAAAACATCTTAGTTTACAAGCAAATCTTTAAATTAATCATGTTAACAGGTGCATTTCTACTTATTGTTTGTGAATTGAATAGCTCAGTCGTAGGGAAAATAGAAAGCAAAAGAAAAAATGAAATTAACAATTGCAGATAGCTCTAATTTATCATTCTGCTTTTTGAGTGACTTTGAACACAAAGCAGTGCTCTTACTGAGGAGGGGGAAGTTGGGAAGTCTTTTCTCCATATCCCTTTCAACGTAGACATGGAATCATACTATTCTAATTTGTGAGTCACGAGTCTCTTCTATACAACTGCACCCAGCCTGCTTGAGGTCCCAAAGGTGCTGGGAGAAAGGGTTTTTCAAAATTTTTTCTTGCCCAAAACTCTGAAAAACCTTGCTGGTTAATGCCAAGGGCATTCTGACTAAAAAGATGGGTACTTTAATTAAACCTCCCTTTTTTTCAGTTTAGAAGGTCAAATCAAAATCCCACCTCAATTATCAGCATGATGTCATTCCAAAATGCACTGCTCTGTGGTACATGCTTCTATATAGCACACTAAATATGTGTAAGGACAAAGCAAGCAAGAGGGTGAGAAAGGCTCTGCTGATTGGGATATTCACCTGGAAGTCAGCAATCCCTGGTTCAGCCAGCATTCAGTATTGGTTACTCAGACTGATATCGCTGCCAGGAGAAATCACAGCTCTGGTTCTAAGACACGTGGCATTGGCTGAGAGAGCTCTAAAATGCAAGTTGAGTTTTGCCCCATCAAACCACACGGATTGTAACTCATGAAAATACTACTGGTTATCAGAAGCAGTTGTCTTTTATTTCTGTCTCTCTCTTCTGCAGCATTTTCCTTCTCTTCCCCAGTGCTGATGGTTCAATGAAGAAGAGAAGTGGATCAGCACTTTGGTACAATCATGCAATAAAATTATCTCCCAACTTTGTTTTTTTTAATTGAAATATAATTATGACTTTGCTTTTGTCATGCTCTCTTTTGAACGGTCAAAAGGTTGAAGTAAAACTGTGGTCACTGACTAATCTCTCTGTGAGGAACAGAGAAAATACAGAAGGTTTTTATTCAGGCGTTTTGTTTTGTTTGTTTCTTTACTCATGCCTGTCTTTCATTACAAGAAGATCAGGCCTTTCCTTGCACCCAAAGACTCATTAGGTGGTATGTTATCACTCCACAAAAGCCATAACCTTGCTGTACAAGCAGCCCCGAGGTAATATTAAGTCAGCAAGACACAACACTTATTTTCAAATCCTGAGAAACAAGGTTTAGAAAAGAACCACTTTGCAAAAATAGTCTTGGTATTCATCTGGAGGCTGAAGAAGCTGCAGATGTGGCAGCTATGATAAGGAGGTTCCTCCAGACTGAAAAATAAAGAAAAATTTGGTTTTGCTTTTCTCTTGCATGAGAAATACAATCCTATCCCTTCCTTTAGAAAGCATCAGGAGGGAAGGGTGGGAAAATGAAATTCCCTTTAAAAATAGTGAACATAGGCAACACATTTCCTGCGCTCATCGCCTTTAAAAGGCGGAGCTAATTCTATGCCCACCATGACCCCTGGGTGCTGCTGAGGTGATGCAGTGAAGGCAGAGCACCCCAAGAGATCAGGAGGGAGTTGTTAACATGGCAGTGACAAGAAGCCTGATGTCAAACTCGTCATCAGAGGGGAGACTCCAGCAGCAACACGAGCTGTAGGCAAGCACAGGGGAGCCCTGGGAAGGAAGAGCAGCTCTCAGGAGAGCCTTGGATTCTCTTCACACCACTTGTCCCCGCAGCATCTCCAAATTTGTGTGAGACAGAGATGATACATAATGCTCGCTCTCCTCTCTTTTAGGAACCAGTTCAAGTTCTGTAGCTCTGAAGAGGATCAGCCCAAGAGTACACCCCCCATATTTTGTCAAGGTTATTCGTTCTCCGCTCATGTCCTTTATCCGAGTGCCACAGATCACCATGAAGATGCAGTTGAAATGAGGAGACATTAAGGATGGGGGCTGTGAAGCAGAGAGCGATGACTTCAATCTCCTTCTGAGCCTTTACAACACAGAGCGACACTCATTATTTCAGCATTTGCTCAAGTTTATATTACTTTCTTGTTCCTGCCATTCTTTCCTGAAAATTGTGCTGGACAATTTCAAGCATATGTTCTTCTGGAGTTCACACAATGTGCCTTGAGCAAGTCTGCAATGAAAGCCCTAACATTTCTCTACATGTAATGACGTGAGAGCAAGGAGGTCTAGCCTACTTTGTAGGATTTTGTAAAGTATAGAGGGAAAATGATCTTATTCATCTCCTTCTGAACTTTTCAACTCCTGAGAAAATGATTCTGCATCTAGCCTAAACAGAAGTGAAATGTTTCAGCTGCTTTGATTATAGCACCCTGTTGTCTGGGAGACACAGGCTTATAGAAGGTATGGATGGGTCTCTCTTAGAACACCATTAAAGTTAAGCTCCTTTTTGCATGACAAACTTGAGTACTAGGAAAAAAAAGTTTCCATGGTCAGCACAGGGAAATTCAGAAACTGATCTAAACACAAAGAAAGTCCAGGGGCTGTCAAAATCAGTGCAATTTATACCAACATTTGACCTCCTCCTTGAACATGTTAGCAAAATCTAAATTGCTATATTCTCCCATGTGGAGTGTTTTACCTTAACACCCTGGGATGCTTTGGTATCATCATTAAGTTGCCAATGAAGCAAACATTACCAACAGAAGTACAACAAAAAGCAGAAGAATACAAGGAATATAGGATAGGGGATTGCTGTATTTATGTGTCAGAGTAATCTATCCTCTGCCATGGATCACGCATTCAGCAATTATTCTTTGCACACACAAACAACAAATTCATCCCCAGTTATACATATTGAGGGACTCCACTGAGGTGGACTGCACTGTCTCTTGTTACCAGCCTTTTCCTGCTGTTAGAAGTCATTTGATCTTGCACCAGAATTCTGCAAAGCTACTGGGAGTTGTTCACCCCACCAAGAGTGCTGAAAAGATCAGGACACACAGGCCACAGGATAAGACTTAGATCAGCATTTGGGTAGTCAGAATTACCACTCATTTTTGAAAACCAAGGCAGGATTTGTTAATGTGGATCTGTTTCAAATTTTTTAAAACAATCTGTTTCTTTGTTAGTCTAGAAAAATTCTACATGAGGTAATATATACAAGGTGGAACTTACAACAGTACAAATTAGCTCATAGTAATATAGGGTCAGCATGTATGCACCTGGGGTAAAAAGGATGTGCAAATTTCCTGAGCAGTCCTTAGACAAACCATGGCTTGGGATCTTAGTGCCAAAATGCTGAAAAATCCTGCTTTGGAAGTGTACAAGTGGATGACAGCAGCACAGAATTCAAAACTTGAGAAAAATTACAGACACCTCCAAAATTACTCAATTTTGCGGTCCTAAATGTATAGGCAGAGATTTAATCTAATCGAAACTCTAATCTAATCTAATTTAATCTAATCTAACTCTAAATCTAACATGTCTTCTGTTTCTATTGTTGATATCTTAAGCATTGAATAAAGGCTTCTAGTTTGGCCTTACCATGCATTAAACATGACAGATTCTGCTTTCAATCAGGCAAACATTAAAAAAAAAGGCCAACAACCACAACTGGCTTCAGTCTGGGTTTAGAGCTGTTTAACAACACACAGAGCAGTGACAGAATGGCTGTACTTAAAAATGTAGCATGCCTAAACTGAAAAATCACACTATGAAAACAGAATTATAAGTTATTAACATGATTTGTTCTCCCTGATATTTAAAAAGAGATTTATTTTTCCACACTTAAGAAAGCTTAGATAAGATCTTATAAGACAGAAACTGTTTTACGCCAAGCAGTTTAGGTGGGTGTTTTGCCTATGCAGAAAATGTAGCATTTAGCATATTAACAAAAACTCCTGCCACACAGCTCTAGGAAAAGTAGGAATAACCTCAGAGAAAAATCTCATGTAGTTCTGAATATCCTCTCTTTCAAGATATTTAATGACTTTGATACTTATGTTTAAAGCAGAATGACCATAATCAGGCCAGTGCATTTTTTCATAAGGAAAAAGAATTAACTACTCACTATGTCAGCAGGCAATTTCATGTGAAGAAATAGGTAAGTAACCATTTTCAAGAAATTAAACCATGAGTTACAATGCCAAAATTATAGTAGAACAGTTCACAGATGTGATCTCAATCGGTCAATTAAAAAAAAAAAAGGAGAATGATAGAGGTATAAGAGGTGTCCCTGGTGCTTCCTCAAGCCCTGTCTACTGAACCGCTGCTCAAATGAACTCTACAATACAGCCAGCTGAGATCTTTATAAGAAATAACTCCTTTTCAAGAAATGCTGTTCTGTTTAAGTGAGAGCTTTTCCTATGAGCATACAGTTCAGGTGTGAAATTTAGATTCCAGTTGAATCTTTTCTGAAGAAGAAATTCTCCTCCCAACTTTCCTCCCACTCCCTCAAAAAAAAAAAAAGATACTGTAAAATGAAACTGTAGAATGACAAAGCCTCTGGAAAAGAGCTTGGGAAAAGAGTGGTAAATGGCACTTCTGTAATGCCTGTATTCACCAGAATCTATTAATAAAAAGTTTACAATAATTATGAGTGGAGATACTACTTTCAAACAAATCTAAATTTCAATTTTTGAGAATTTTGGGGGTAGACTGCCATCCAGTCTGAGTTTTTCCATGATAAGTAGTTGTCTCAGGCCAAGCACACAATAAAAAAAGCTCACAGGTTAATTATTTTCTCTGGTTTGTTGTTTGGGACACGTGTTGAGCCACACTTCATTACTTTCCTGCTTCTGATCAAACAAGATTTGAAACACACTCCTTTCTGCTAGGTATAATTTTCAAACCTTCTCTTTAAACACCTTCAAATGCTTTGGGGTACAAAGAGAAACCTCAAAGCTAATAAAGATTCACTGTATTAGCCTAAACATAGACAACAAGCAGTCAAAAAATAATATGCAGGTTTTTTGAAAGCTTCCACAAACTTTATTATTTTTCTGTCAAAATCCAGGATTTCACAAAACCTTGGAGTATCAAAATTTCTGAGCAGCTCTAACAAAAACTACAACTTCTAGCAGTGGAACATGTTTGTATCTTTCTCCAGAAACTGTGCACTAAGATGAAACCTTCACAGTGATCCCTTTCTGTCAGCAAAGTTTAAGAGGATTTTATGTTCTCCTGATCATTCATGTACTTAGCAGTGTGAGGCAGAGGTTGCCCTCAAATCTTGTGAACCAAAGTCTGTCTCCTGCAAAACAGAACTGCCCCATCAGTAGGACACGGCTTAACCACGGCCTAACTCACAAAGGCAGGCTCGTCTCGCATAAGGAGGGCCTTGAACCGCTAGAAGACAAACCAGTGATATCTCTGCCCTGATTTTTAGGAATGACAGCAGTGGGAAATGCTGCTGCAGTGGTCAGGGCAGCACTCTGCACTGCAGAGGAGGCAGCAGAGCTGAGCCATGCACCAACTCCCAGGCACTGGACAAAGCTCCATCAGGTTCACAGCCTTGCTTCTACACCAGCAAAGCCCTCCTTGACTACTTAAAGGTTGGGCACATTCAGAAACCCTCCTCACAGGCTCTTCTGGGTGCATTAAGTACTCTTGCTTCTTTAGAAGTGGTTGAATCACAAGTGACCAAACCTTCACAGGTGTGCTGCAGATTATGCCCATTCTTTGAGAGGTTTGAAGAGATGGAACTTGGTTCAAAGGTTGCTCATTTGTCTACAGAATCCCCTCAATTTAGGAGAGTATCAGATACAATGACTTGCTCATAGAGTTTTCTGTAGAGGAAGAACTTGCTGGCAAAAAGAGACTAAAATTGGCATACTAGATGCTTTTGCATTCCTTCATAACAAGGCTAAGGAGCATTCAGAAGAGAGAACTTGAGATATATCTGCAGTTAATTAAGAGACGTTCAGAGAGGGGTAAATAACTGGTACAGTTAGAGAATGAAATCCTTAAGACATGCTTCGAATTAAATGTCACTGCGTAAATGAAATGAGAAACCAGAGATCCATTTTGTGTCTGACCAGTTCATTTGTTGCATTCTCAAGGTTAACATTTATCCATTTCCATTAGACCAGCATCAGCCACACTGAGGTTCTAATAACCATTGCATAAAACAAGGGAATTAATCTGAGACATGTTGAACTTGGGTTCATCAAGGTAAATCCAGGGAGATTTTAGTTAATTGTACACATTATTTGTATATTTGTACCCAGAGTATTTGGGAACAAAAGATGTCATGTGCTTTTTTTCTCTCTTTATATGCTGACACTCCACATAATTCTGAACATTTCAAAGAAACAAAAAATAACAAAAGCTTCTTACTTTTGCTTTTATGTATTTGTGCGCATGCGAGTTCTTCCTGATGCAACAGGAAAGTGTGATGAACTTTCCACCCAAAATATAAAAACAACATCAATGGTGCAGTCAAAGAGCTATGCACAATTTTCCATAGTTGATGATTAGTTAAGAGACAGTGAGTTGGAAAATTAATCTTTTTCAAATTTATAATATGAACATAAACAAGAGCAAGTATTTTACTAAGCTGTTCTACAGATTTGGAAATAATCATCAGTTTAGTATCAGGATTTTATAATCTATTTAAAAGCCAGGATAAGCATAAGTGGGTTTTGTTGCTGTTTTCCTTTCCCTCTGCTAGGGAGAAAAAGACAGCTTTTTACATACCAGAGCTGACTAGAATTCAAGACATCCAAGTTTAACTCCTGAGCATACTCCCTATTAGTAACAGTGAAGAAATGGCGGGGGAAGCTGAGTTCTCAGGCAGGACTTCTGGAGGTTGTTTATTTGAATATCTGGTACAAATTCAAGTGACAAATCCTGAATACAGAAATTCTTATTTCCAAGAACTTCTGCTAGCCCTATTCCAAAGCATCACAAACCCTAATTCCTTCAACTGAGATAACTCAAAATAATAATAACTTGTGCAAATGAAAATAAAAGTAGCAAATAGCTCGATTAACCTCTATTCCTACTATTTTTCCTTTTAAACAACAGCTAGTGTCCAAATAGCTACACGAACTTTCAGAAGGAAGTCAAAACAGAAAGGAAACCGTTACTACTCAGCATAACCTGTTATTTACTGATCATTTCCAAAGGATAGTCAGAGATTAATTCATGGTCAAACTAAACAACATTTTGAGAAAATATCTTTGATAACAAATTTCACACAGCTCAGAACTTTCTACAGTTTGGTTTGATCTCCAAAACATTTACCATAACACCAGTAGCTTAAAATACATTACAGCTTCAAGGTTTAAATCAAAGACTACTGAGAAGTGTGCAAACCTTTGCAAGTATTTCTGCATGTAAAATGGAGATGGAAATTTCTGGATAAGCTCTTCCAAATCCTAGCTCAGAGTTCTTCAATTCCTGGTTACAGAAGGAACCAGAAATACCAAAGTAAAACTTTATTTTCTTTAAGAAAAGGTCAGCTGCAAACCCTGAACTTCTGCAAAATTTGAGTTTGCACTCAAGTTTCTTACCCAGCACATCTGACCTGACCCTGTCTGGCTCCCTTCAGCCATGACAGCTCAGTTACAATTAATGTACCACAAGGTACAGTAATTGCTAGACATAAATAGTGCCCTAGCAGAAGTAACTAGGTAAGTAACATCTCCCACGATCAGCTGGCAAGAACAAATACAATCCTAACAGGGTTCAGGAAAAACTGGTCATAAAGGATCCCTGGAGAGACAGGATTCAAACACTTCCATCAGATAGTGACAGTAGCAGCTGCTGTACACCCCTGCTTCCCAAAACTCTGGGGAAACACACCTTCAGAAGTCTCTCCCCCTGCTCCTTCCCCCTTCCTTAATTAAATTGAAAAGAGTAAATAAGAAATACAGCACATGGAACATTTTGATGTCCCTCAATGAATCTACTGGTCATTTTAAGGCAGCACTAAGATGTTTTAAAATAAGGTCTTTGCTCCAGGCTCTGCACATCTTCAGTCAATATGACGTTGTAGGTCATTTTACAGAAGGATAAAACCTAGAAATATACAGCAGGAGACCAACTTTCAATGAGATTCAGAATCTTTGTCTAAAAAAAAAAAAAAGACATGCTTCAACAGTAAAAACAGAATTTGAAAGGACAAATACTGTGCATGGATTTTGGCAGTTAAACTAAAAAAAATAAAGATAAAATTTGCTCTGAGATTTATGAAGAATCTTATATCCTGTTCCTGAAAAATCTTAAGATGTTTGATTATTAAATGTAGATGGATTAAAAAATCCAGTTGCTTTTTAAAGGGCAGTCATAACAGTAAACCATATAATGACTGCTATTAGACACTGTCACATGTTCCACACCTTGATAGTTCCAACTTCAAGGCAAAAAAAAAAAATCTAACATACAAAAGGTGGGCTAGTTTGGGATAAAATATTTTATTTATGGAAGACTTAGAGAATTAAATATTATTTTCATGAGAGTAGTAAGCATCTGCTTAAGGTAGTGAAATGACAAGGCTGAATTTTGGTCAACCTTACTGGGAGCAGAGGGTGAGTAATACCTAGCAAGAATGATCCAGTTTATATCACTTATAATCCTGTTAACAATAAATTAGGCTTGACCAAAACCATAATAAAGCATTTCCTATAAATGAGATTTTAAAATGTTTACTCTATAATCTCCAAGGAGCCACTAAAATCACTGCTGTTGCAGACCCTGCTAAAACCTGGTCCAGTTCAGTAAACCATATTATTCTGTGTATGGGGAGAACTACACCACTCCAAAAGTAATTTTTGCCTTGGGGATAATTAAATACATATTGTACCTTGAAGTTACAGCACCAGGAAGCTTTTGTATATTGAACTACTTTAATTAGAAAGCATTTTACATATTTCTCAGGCCCACTTTGTTGTCTTAAATATGCTGGTGAAAAACATTGGGATGTTTAAAATTCCTCCTTCCATTTTTCATTTTGCTTAAGGTGCTATTTATAAACATTACAATGAATCAGGCCACTGGAGCCAGAACTTCTCACTTACAGACTGGGGAGTAGTTTCTACTTAGGCTCCTCTTCAAAGCAAGCCCTATAATCCTTGTGTTTTAGAGGATTTTGGTACACACTCAACATTCAGTCACTGCATGACAGGGACACACTAGCAACAGGCCAGGAGAAAAAATTTTAGCTTTTTGTTCTGATTAAGCTCCGTCTCTTAACCGGTGACAGTGTGAACTCTATCATGACTGTGCAGCCCAACAACTTGGACTAGATGGATCTTTTTGGAAATCTATATGTTTCTGCATTATGAATAGGATACAGTAACAAATGAAACAGGAAGGTAAAGACATCTGGGATAGGCATATGAACAAGGAATATGAAAGTGTGGTGGAATCAGCTTCCCCCATCACCCTCACAGGTGAGCACAGATCACAGCAGTTCATAGCCCTCCCCTCCAAGGCGGGTACTCTGCTCACATCTGCATGGTTTGATTCACAACATCTCCCCTTCATCCTCTTTTCACAGAAAACATTTATAAACAAGCAGAATGAAAGTCTATTTTTGGAATGCTTATCAGAGAAGCCACTTGGGACTCATGACCATAAGCAAGCTGTGTAAAGAAGCTGTTGAAACAACATTTCAAATTAGGCACCAATTTAGCTTTGTGTCCTGGGATGTATACAAATGCCACCTATAAAGGCAGCAGAAGGCAATGCAGGTAAGGGCAGACGTGTCCATCAGAGCCCAAGGAAGCAGCCCCAGGCTGACAGGGTATGGTTACAGCAGCATAGCAGGGGAAGGAAATGATATGCTGCCTGTTCCACTGCTAAGCTGACCACAGATATGTGGAGACCCATATTGAGACCACCAAGGCTAAGCACCAAGAGAGCTGTGCTCACTCCTCCTCTGCCCTACTGTTGTACATTCCTAAATCACCAAGATAACTGCTCTGAATTAAATACAGCCAGTGAATTTTAGGAAGGCTGAAAAGAATGATGTATTGCAATTTATATGCTGCACGATACCTTCAGTTTAATTGGACATGTGTACTTGATGTTTCTTTCAAATCAGCTTTAACTGTAGATGGATTCAAATGGCCGGCCACCTGATCAGAATGCAAATTAAAATACAATCAAAGAGTTTGAGATGTTCACATTGATTGTGCAGAGTTGAGCCATTAAAGGGGAATTCAGAGCTGTTCGATATCCTGATACTGATGTGTTCAAGTGGTGAGATCCAAGATTTTGAGACCTGATCACTACCTTCAGCAATTTTTGAAGAAGAAAAAAATTGCTATTGAAGAGAAAACTTAGAACAACATAGATAAAGACAAGCAGAGATCTATGAAAGGAGAACTAGCTTAAAGAAAAAAAATACAGTCAAAACTGGTGTTGTCATTCAGGCATGTAGGGCCTTAGGAAACTGCCTCTGCTCTTTGTGCCTTGGTCTCTGCTAACTGTAGACGGTGGCTAAAATGGTTATAAGCCTTACACTATTGTGGTACCTAGACAAAAACTTACCATTTCAATCATTATTTGGAGGGATGCAAAGTCCAACACTTACTGTTAGTTTTAAATCACACACCATTTGTGTTTATAACCAGAGTCAGCAGATTTTTAGATAGCTTGTTCAGTCATTACAGTCTGAACCAGGTTGCATTGTGAGACATGAGATACTGCACTAAATGAAAAAGTAAAGGTTTTGCTGATGCTGTAGCCTAATACCGTATTAAAGCCAGTAAGCAAAGAATACTTTTACATCAGAATGATGCATTTCATGTATCACATTTAATACCATGTCTTCTTGATTGCAGGTATTTACACTGAATTTTCTTTCTCCTGGGAGTCAGGTGTTTGGGTATTTTTAAAGTTAAATACAGGGAGTGTAAAACACTGTACAGTTGGTAACTATAAACACTGTAAGTGCTGCAAAGTGAAGAGAATAAGAGAACAAGCCTAACTTTGCTTTCCTTTGCTGTTAACAGAAAACAAGTTTAACTCAGTCTTGATCAAAGAATAATGGCATTTATCATGCCCTTGTTAAAAAGCCCAACCAAATTAAAAAAACCAAAAACCCCAGAGCACCAAAAAAAGGCTGCACCTCATATTTAGAGGCTAATTACTTTCCAACATTTCCTTGGACTTAGAACCATGTAAATGGACAGATAGCTGGAAAACAAAGTACAAGTTTTCCTTAAATTCATGAGTCCTTACACAGCACACAAAATAACTGTAAAGCTCAGCCTAATCACTGAAACATTTGATTTAGTAGGATTTCTATTGCCACAGCACCTTCAAGACACAGTACTCTACTAAGACACTCCTCCTCCTCTGCCATTATCCCAGACTTCTGGGATCGAGATCCAGAAGGTTCAACATTTTCATTAGGTTTATATGCATGTACTCACGTTATGCCCTAGCAGAGAAATGAAGCATACTTTTAAAACACCACATTAGATCTCTCCAGATGTGGCCACGTGTCAGCAGCAGCAGGGGTGAAACGCTGGGCTGTGGCAGTGACATCAGGCACAAGGCGGGACCACCGCGGCGTGTGCACTCCAAGAGGAGCAGCCAGCCCAGGGGGTACCAACATCGCACTGCTGCTCTTTTAATGTGTTTGGTTTTCCAGCAGGATATTACAAGCAACAGAGTCAGCACTAAGTACAAGTGGTCTCAGTTATAGGGAAAAAAATACTGTGCTTGATCCCATTATACATTTCAGCCAGGATTTCAAATTTGTGCCCAAAACACACCTCTCGGGCTGTGAGCAAGACAGATGCTTGAATGCAAAAATGAGCAACTACTGAGTGACACTTTCTGTACACAGCTACTTACTAATGATTTGGAAAAGTGGATGTAATAGGTGTGTAGTCATCTACATCTCCAAAATGCTCTGCCTCACCATGAATTCATTACAAGTCTTCCAATATTTGATGTCTTTCTCAATGTCAAATAACTAGTTATCTTTAAAAGTTTCTGGTCATCATTGCTTTGGGGAAAACCGGTTAAAAAATGTGAGGTAAGGTTTTAAAACCTTGAGGTAAATTAACAGCACTTGCCAATAGTATTCATTTCAAGCTAGATGCATGATTTATGAATATAAGGGAGTGAAAATATGACTAATAAAAATAAAATTTAGTACAAATGGTATGCTTTATAAAGCTCATGGTTTAATTAAGGGTACTAGGTACGCAAAATAAAGAATTTGAGCAGATAATCATATACAAAAACCCAAACCAGGGCCTTACTCTCCATTAATAATTATAAATTAACAGACATTTTAAGACAATTTGACTTAACCTCCAATGCAAGAAGGCATTAGTTACAGATGGGGTAACTCCTGCCCAGCCTTATTCCAGAGCTGCAAATTGAAATGTGCTAGTGAAGCATGTGAAAAATAACATCCTTCTTAAAAATGCAGTGTGAGAATTAACTTTGCTTTCATTTAATGTCCCAAATCTGATCACTTCTATAATGACACGAGAAAGAAAAAAAAAAATTCAGCCACCACCCCTGAAAAGATGTTTATAGCAGAACTCAGTGCTTAGGGCACTGATTTACAGCCCTAGAGCACCTGTAGTTAAGGCATTTCCCCAAGGCTGTCAAGAAAAAACACGACTAAATCAAGCCAGACCATCTCTGAGTCACAGCTGGTGAGGCCAGTCCTGCCTGTGGGGACAAGAAGATCTCTGGTGCTTTCTGGCAGGTACCCAGTAGAATTTGGTGTATTCGATATGGCAACCTTTGACTTAGTTTTGAAGGTAATTGAGGTTGGAGAAAGCATTTATCCTCTGAACATCTCTCCTCAGATGGCAAGTTTTTCAGGCAATTCTCCTCAAATATGCTTTTGTGATGACAATCCACACCATATGAATCTCAATTCAATTGCACACCAAGGGATCATGCTGGATGAAGAATACCAGGATTCCAAAGAGCAGTAAGGGAAAAGCACTTATCCCCAGCAGACCAAGCTGTTGAGGATTTGATAAAACACAACGATTCCTTCTCCTTCACAATGACATGCTGACCCTATGGGTATTTTCTGCCTGTCTCCATCCTCACAGATCGCTCTTGTTGATAGAATCGCAATATATGGGGTAGGAGGGAATATAAATATAGAGCCAGCAGCAGTGGTATCACACTGAAGCTGATCAATAAGAGTACAGAGTTTCTGGTACTTTTGTTTTGTTTTCTTGGGGGTTTTTATTTTCAAAAAATAAAGCTGCTCTCTCACTGGAGTTGCCCAGAAGGCAGGGAGACAATACCTTTCCTCTCCCGCAGCAGGTTAGTTTCCGGAATTGAACAGTCTGGGTAATTCTCAGTCAAGAGGCAGCACAACTCTAGTGCAGTATCTCCTGTGAGAGTCCTGTCCCAGCTGTGCTCTCACGGAACAAGTACACCTACACTTCACAGGACATGTGGCTTCATCCGCTCTGGGCCACAGCCACGGCATGTGCAAACTCCTGCTCAGTGCCACCAGCACTGCTTTGCAGGCCCTTGTGCAGAGTTCTGTCCCCTCAGCTGGGCTTGCTAGGCTGATTGGTGCTGTGCCACAGGGCTCCGTGGCATTCATCCCCAGAGCAGTGGCAGCCCTGGCATGGCCCGTGTGGGCCCTGGACCGTCCGTCTGTCTGCTCCATGCACACCAAGGTTGGCACTAATGCACAAGACCAGGAAGGCATTGGGAAGGGCACAGGAGGTATAGGAAGTGTAAGAATGAAAACCAGCACCAACTTTTCCAGCTAATTTCTACATTATAGTACCAATTGCTTTCATTTCACATGCAGGTTGATTGTCTGGAGCTGGTTAGCTCTGACATTGTTGGCAGGATCCCCGACCTTGCTGTGCGCCCTGATGTTCCACAGTGCAGTGAAAGATGTGTGTAAGAGACAGGGGCTCAGGAGGTGCAGCACAAGATTGCTGGGGCAGCAGTTTGGTGTCAATGCAAACAGTCCTGGAATGGGAAGTTCACTTTTGGGCATGATTACACTGTCTTCATTTCATTGAGAACACTGACATTTCACAAATACTATCTCTCAAATACATTCACTGGATTAGGAAAAGAGCATATTATTGTTAATTATGTTATCCTGAAAATATAATCATCAGGCTTAAATTTCTGTATCTTCTCTTTAATCGAAGCGTACAAACAGCAATAAAAATGTCCTCCTCACTGAACTGAGAAGTCTCTCCTCATTTCAGAGCTACGAGTGTCTAAGTCTACTTTGAAGTATTTTAACAAGATAGAGCTGTACCATGTAATTGGAAAAATGAAAGCTAGTATTTCTATACCTAAAGTAGTAGTAAATAAGGCTGCATAAGCTTGCACTGTGTTCTGGAAGTGCAGTTTATGTTTTTCTACCTGCCTAATGTTAGGTGTGCCAGACTATTGATCTCACCAGCTCTGCAGCCTGTCTCTAGCCACTGCACAATAGCTGGGAAAGACAGAAAAACCAGCAATGCTGTAACACAGTACATAATTGTTATAGCATGATTAATTGAAAAGAGATCAATCTTTCCTGAACTCTGCAAGATATTAAATTCCGTGCATTATCTTCCCAGGTATTAGATGAACCCAAATTCAAAAATCTCACAGAAAGAGAGAAAATCACTTTTGAATACTGATTTGCTAAGGATAATAAAGACCAAATAGAAGCTACATAAGCTGCAATGTATAGCTTCAGACCTGACCTTAACTTCTCTGAAAGTTCACAGGAATTCTGATTCTGAAAAACATCAATTTGAGGCCCATCAGGAGTAGACAAAATTTAGTAGAACACAGATGTGGGATGGGAAACAGAGCTTTAGCTGAAATCAAGAGATGAAAATCAGAGATCAGGGTTCAATTTTCAGACAACAGAACTATAAAAAGGTTGGTTGGAAGTAATTTAGTCCAACTGACTAAGTTGATGTGCATCAGGCTCTTCACAGGGATGGGAATGGGGTTCATGAGTTCTGAAGGACCTCCACTTTCTTACCTTTCCAAAAACTGGTACAACACTTGCTATTTTTTGTCATCAGAAATTTGCCAGCCTCCTTCCTGTTCACCATAATTTGTCATAGACATTATATACCAACCCGACAAACACATCAACCTACTTTTTCAGGACCCTTAGGCACATCCAGCAACATGGATTTGATCACATTCACCTCTACAGACTCCCTGACTTGTTGCTCCTCTGATGTTGGCTGCACTTCTACTTTCCAAGCTATAAGAATATGCAAGCAGATCGCAGATCAAGCTTTGCTTGTGAAGATTCAAGTTAAAAAGAATATCCTTTACTTTTGCCTTTTCCTTTTAATAAGGGACAAACACTTTTGCTGAGTTTCCTTGTACTACTAGAGTGCCTTCTTGTTAGCTTTCATGCTTACTACTCATTCATCTCCAGCAGGGCTTTGATATGATTTTTGAAGAATTACTTAGGTCAGAATTTTCACAAATGCCCACTATTTTGGGTTTACAATTTGACGTGAAGGCAAGACACAAGCTTAGGATATAACTTAACTTTGGGGATCTGTGTGAGGAACTTAAGCCCTTGAAAGAGTCAATGGATAGAGAGGTTGGAGCTTGTGGAAGTGGTACGAAAATCCTCAATGGCTTTGCTAGCTGGCCAACAAAAATTCAGGCAGATACTTAGGAGATACAAACACACAGTTTAAACCACCACAAGAGTGCAATTTCTGAGAAACAACAAAAGTAAGTCCTAACTAAGGCCTTATTCCAAAACTACATGTGAGCACTTGATCATTTCCAAAAGATGTAGCAGCCTAATGTTCATACTTTATGTGCTCCAACACCCAAATCATCTTTAGCAAGGTCTTGATGGATCTCAAGGCTAAGGAAATCAAGACAAAGCCTCGCTTAGGATCATCCAGTACCTCAACAGCTGAGCTGGTTGCAGACCTTTGTTCTCTTCCCTGCTCAGTTAATGACACTGGAATTTATTGTTTGCATGCACAACTGAGGGCACAATATATTATTGCAAAAAGACAAATTGCTAGGAAAGCAAGTGGAGAAATATTTGCACACTAAGGATACACTTTAAAGTGAGACCACATATTCTGTAGGTCTTCATGGAGATACAGTCAGCAAAAAACCAACCCAAAATAAAAAGCAATTGGGACCCTGGAGTGACATAAATCTGTGGTATAGCATGTACACATCTAATACTGCAAACAATCTCAAGACTAAGGAGTAAGGTCCCAGTCAGTCAGTCAGAACATGCTAACAAGCAACAAGAGCTACTTGAATTTAATTCAGTGTGTTAAATGGATCTCAGGAGGGGCCTATGAGTCAGATCCTCTTGCAGGGGAATCTCACATGAGAATCTGAAAGTCGGTGGCATCAGCACTGTGACAAAAGTTATGTGGCACAGAGAGGGTAACACACATATAGAGAGATCAGATTATTGTCAATCAAGCAGCAACTGGGGAGAGAGGTGGCAGCAGTGCATAGAGAAACGCTCTGGTGAGTCATGTTGGGAGAAGGGGAGCAGATTAAGCTGTTAACTCACTTGCAGACACTTACTCACCCCTCATAAAATCAGCACACAGCTATAATAGCTGTCACAAATAGTTGTCAAAGCGTTCTTCCAGAGTAATGATGATTATTCATATTTCCAAACATTACAAGCTGGAAGGCAAGTAATGCTAATGAACAAGCTGTCAGTTGTAACAAATAGCATTAAAACTACCTGGTCAGAAAAGGATTAGATCTTTGTAACAGCACCCAATGTTAAAGTTATTAAGCAGGATTTGTTAACAAGACACTGTTGGGAATCTTGCAAGCAACTGGACGTGACCTGGCAATGTGTACTTGCAGCCCAGAGACCCAAATGCATCCAGGGCTGCACCAAAAGCAGCGTGGCCAGCAGGGCGAGGGAGGGGGTTCTGCCCCTCTGCTCTGCCCTCAAGAGACCCCACCTGCAGCACTGTGTCTGGCCCTGGGGTCCCCAACATAAGAATGACATCAACCTGTTGAAATGAGACCAGAGGAGGCCACTAAGATGATCAAAGCCCTGGAGCACTTCTCCTGTGCGGAAAGGCAGAGAGAATTGGGATTGTTCAGCCTCAAGGAGAAGGCTACAGGGAGACCTTAATAGCACCTTCCAGCACCCAAAGGGGACTACAAGAAAACTGGAGAAGGACTTTTTACAAAGGTATGGAGTGATAGGCCAAGGGGGAATGACTTTAGACTGACAGAGAGTGGATTTAGTCTAGATATTAGGAAGAAATTCTTTACTGTGAGGGCAGTGAGACACCAGGACAGGTTACCCAGAGAAGCTGTGGATGCCTCATCCCTGGAAGTGTTCAAGGCCAGGTTGGATGGGACTTTGAGCAACCTTGTCTAGTAGAAAGTGTTCTTTTCCATGGCAGTGGGGTTGTAACTAGATGGTCTATCAGGTCCCTTCCAACCCAAAACATGCTATGATTCTTTGACAATTTCTGGCTAAAGATATTTCCATCTAAAAATGCAAATGTGATGAACAAAAAAAATTGATAGAAATATACCAATGTTAGTTATACTTCTATCTTGAAAAAGTTTTCATTCATGGTGGAATTTCTGTTAGCAGAGAGAGCAATCGATACTCACTTCACCCCAAACACCACTACAATAGAAAAATACCAGCTATGAACCAGACAGAATAATGCTGAAACTCATAGAGTAAGGAGTGGTCTAAGCTGTGGCTCTACTGTGTGCAGCAGGATACATTCCAGGTTGTTCCACAGGACAGCAGAGAAGGGCCTCACAAGGAAACACACAGCCACCACTTGAAAAGGTGTTGGCTTTCTTACAATATAAAATAATTTAAGGATCAAAAAAAAAATTATTGACAACAAAACTTCCTAAGATGTTTTTTTATTATCCTATTCTTTCAAAGCCTAAAGCAGTTTCTAGCTATAAAAAATACTCGGATAAAAAATAGGATAAAATCTAAGATGTAGAAAAGGGGATAATCCATCATCAACTTATTGTAAAGTTTTTTGAAAAGCCTATTCCACTCCTGGAAAGAGAATATTAGCCCAAGAAAGGTCTGATCTAACCTCTGTTCTCAATAGCACTCAAGGCCAAATGTCAGCTTTCACATTTGGGTCAATTACAAAGTTTGGCCAACTCTCCAAGTCCACATGGAAAAACAGGGCAAGCCATATTACACATCAACACAATCCCACCACCTGTGGTCACAAGATGTTAGCAGCCTGCAGAATGTAATACAGAAGGCTAAATGCCCAGCAAGCTGCTGTATGCATTTCTGATGGAATGCCACGGGAGAGATCTGTATCCTATACACCAGAACCAAGAAAGAAAATGGTAGAAAGGAAAGATACCTAATTTAGCAGATTACAAGCGGACACATCTCCAGTGGTTCAGTCAGGAGCAAGGAATGAATGAATTTTCACAGACCACTTGAGACTTGAAGAAACTGCATGTAACTTAAGGACATGAAAATTTTCAGCACCAGCACTCTGTGCTGGAAAATTCAACTTATGCTTAAGTATCATGCTGAACTAGAAAGTGGATAATGGTGTGTGAAGAGCTAAAGAATAAAAAGAGAGTTCAGCAGATTTCAAAATTTCATTTTTGACAATTGTACCCCTGTACCACTGGTATTGCTTATCTTTCCAGAACAGGGCTTTCCTAACACTTGCTCTACCCAAGGAAACCTGGTTTGATCTTACGCTTATATTAAGAACTGTTGAGGGAGACGAATGTTGATAGCTGTTATAATAATTAGAGATTTGGGTTAATACTAGAATCTTTATAGCAGGAGACTCTCCTCTCAGGATGCTTAGGGTTGGGCTATTAAATTTAGATACTCATTTGTTTTCTTATCCTGACAGGGAAAGAAAAAAAAAAAAAGACTCCCTGTGCTAGGAGAAAGAGGAGTACACAAGGGAACAACAGGGACACAGGGCTAGTCTGTAGTCTCCAGTCTGACCTAACACTCCCTAAGCTGTGAAATTGTCAGGTATTTACTTCTGAAGCTTACCTTCTTCTCTTGCAAGGCAACAGCAAAGGTCTTGTGCAGTGCAAGGCAGGGCACAACCCACCCAGCAGGTCAAGTGAACCTTTTCAGCTAATAGGAAAATATTCTACATGTTACAAACTGACTGGTGCTGGCAACTAGTGCTAGGCTTGGCAAGAGCCCACCACCAGCACCACTGATAGTTTGCTGAAAGGCCTACATTCACTATAGGAAGATGGATAAATGATAACAATAATGAAATAGGAAATTGTCACAGGTGTGTTTTCCAGCCTCTTCTAGCCTGTATGAAGGCACCAAACACCTCCAACCTCAGTGGTGGTGGTGGTGTAGAGTACTACACTCCCTCTCTAGGAACCAAAGAGTTTGGAATCTCTTCAAATGTCAAGCTCTGCCCAGCATTCAGAATCAGAACAGGTTTCACTGCACACAGACAAATGTCTCTGTTACTGTTTCCCAATTAACTCTGGGAGGTCTTTTATGATATCTTACCTGCTCTGGGCCATAGTTTAACCTGAACACTGAATTGATTCCACCTGTTGCTCTATTTTATCAGGCTAAAGCCATGAAATCTCTTGCTAAAAAATTTGCTTTTAGCACTTAGAGAGCTGAATTAGAGAGCTGAAAATTGGGATCCCAATTATGGCTGTGTGATAGAGAAACAGCACTTGCAGACAACAACAAAAAACAACCCTAAGAAAGGATCAGTTTAAACAATATGATGACAAAAATTCTTCAAGGTTCAGAGCAAGCAGTCAGCAGGACAATGGCTCAAAAATTAACAAGTCTGACAACACCACACACAACTGTTTTGCAGGACTTCAGGGCTCTGAATACAGAGTTGTGAAGAGTCCCTTAATGTTTCTTCTAATCAGCTATCTGTAGGACAATAGAAAAGATGTCATAAAAAACTTATTATTTCATAAAGTCTTGCAGATTTTTACCTGAAAGGTGTTACTGAAGGGCAAAGCATTAAATTATATGTGGCTAAACCATGTCATATACTAACAAAACTTCTTTGTTCCTCTAGCAGTTTGTCTTTCTGCCTTAGGGAACTGCTCACACTATCTACCCCAATATCCAGAATAAAGCCTGTTAGCAGTCAGCATTCAAAGTAATTAAAATCAACATTTATACCCACAATTTACTTGTCTGGCTGCTGCTGCTTCAAGGTATTGAAATTTACCTTCTGAAATTTCAGTCAGAAGATAAAAACTGAAAGGCATAATTTCCCATTTTGATTTTTAAAAAGGGTCGGGGGTGACATTTACTTGGTGAGATATTTCCACATATTTCTTTCACCAAACTTACATGTTACATACTTACATGTTACAAACTGACATACCATTGCATATGTTAAAAAAGAAAGATGTAACAGTACCCCATAGATGCAGCCCTTGATTCTACATATTTCAAAGCATATTAGGAATACAAATTACATCTAAAACATAACTGTACTCCTGGCTGCAGATTTAAGACTTGACTGAAAGACTACTACTCTGTGGACAAATTCCCAATCAAGAGGGCTTGAAATGGGCACTAAAAAAACTTGATGCTACCTTGCTGAAGACACACACCATAAGATACCCCATTAAAATCCTCATTCTCCACTTAATTGATGCAATGCACACTTGATGAACCTCTTCCAGCTCTTTGTTTCACACACATTGCTGAATCCAGCCTTATGACACCCATACTTGTCAGGTTTTCATTTATGTAAGAAAGCAAAATGGATGTTTTCTGCAACCATTTGATCTTTTAAAATCAGTTTTCTTTGATTCAGATTGTACCTGCTCCATGTGCGTTTCTTGCAGTTATCAGTATAAACACGTTTTAAACACATAAAGACTGGATGTGACACTCAGTACTATGGTTTAGTTGATAAGGTGGTGTTAGGTCATAGATCGGACTTGATGATCTCAAAGGTCTTTTCCAACCTAGTTAATTCTGTTATTCTGTGATTTATTACTACAAATGGTCATGGAAAAGAAATATTAAGATACAACACAGTATTCATAACAAGCCCACTTTGATCTCTCTTATTTCTTGGGAATTACAAACACCACAGGAAAAACATAATTTCAAAACACCAGAAATAGGAAGGAAATGCAGGAGGAAATATAAAAACTTTTTATATTCTCTTCTGAGTTGAGCTGCTTTATTTCTAGTCAGCTGGACAGTGGTAAGCACCTGTGTAACATACTATAAGTCATATATTGGACAGTCATGTTTCCTCTACAAAACTACATAGTTTTGTCACAGGATGTCTTTAGTGCACTGTTAATTAAGATGCCCTCAGTCACACCTGAGCTGCAAGATTAACCTGCCTCAGATGGGCAACTTCATGGCAAATTAACACTTCAGTTACTCATTCTGCAGCAGCACTTCATTCTCACCTTCCAGAACTTTTCAGGCTTGTATCTCAACAGCATGTGGGACTGTAAGCAAACTGCGTGGCGCAGATCCTCTGCCAGACACTTGTAAACAGGAAAAAAGCTCACTGTCATTTTGACTACAGAGGCAGGATATCTGTGGGTGCCACTGTGGCTTGCAATCTCAATGTAAGAAAAAGGAAAATTAACTACTGTCATTTAATTAGAGAGCATTTCACTGGTTTGCTAGAACCATTTCCAGCTAGCAATAAAGTACTTCACAAATCTCTTTCAACAAGAAGCATTTTGAAAATACACTCATACAGCTCTGCTATAATATCATTAAAAAGTTAATGATACTGTTAGCATGAGTTTAATGTAAATATAAATGCATTGCTGATATGGATTAGACATCCTACTGTCTTGATGCAACATCATTAAGGCACAAATGTGAACAGTACACGATATTAAAAATGCAAGCTTTATGCAATGCTCCTTTGGAGCCTTCTCCAAGGCAGCTGTGTCCAGCATCCCATTCTGCCAGGCCACAACAAAGGCGAGCAGGGTAAGGCACTGTTGGGTCTCCAGAAAGCAGTAATCACAACAGCAGAATTAAACTAATGTTAACTGCATCCCTTGATCTCTACTTCTCTTGGTTTCTGGTAACACCAGCCTAGGTATTCTCTAAGTTTGGAGTGGTTTGTCAAAGTGTACAGATGATACTTGCATCCCATCTAATCTCAGAACAGCTTGACAGCAAACTGAAGGACTTTAAAATAAAACAACACTGTTTTATCCTGCCTTTTATATAAGCTAATGCAGAAGTTGGAAATAGGACCCAGGATTCAGTTTTCTGCTGCTTAATAGTGCAAACAAAGAACTCTGAATTCGGGTTGCACACCACATCTGGAACAACTGTTGTCTCTAAGACTTTTCAATTTATGTACACAGAAACAAACACACTAAGAAAAATAATATTTCTCTCTCAGACACATACTTGAAGTTAAATTTCAGAGTGCAAGGACAGGTCAATCACTTCATTCAGAAATCAGAACATGGAAACTGAAATATGCAGTCAGAGCCAACAACACACTGCTCAGAGAGAAGAGCTGGGGGATGTTTCTCGGCATCATAAAGTGTAGAAGAGGTAGGAACACTTCTTCCTCTAGAAAGGAAGCTGGAGAAGGAAGGAGAAAAAAATCAGGATTCTAACAATCATCTAGCTTTTTGCTGGCAACATGTTAATTTAGAAACTCTCAGTGATATTTTAAAATTTCTTCCAAATTGTTGTCAAGACAACTGTGACCTCCTGTGCAAGGTCATACAATTAATTAAAGAGTAAGGAGGTAACGAAAATAACCAGCTTTCCAAATACACACCCTCCTGGGTGGAGAGAGGGAAGTGCATGAAACAAAGCCTTCAATTAATTCAAAAATTTTAGTCATGGTGGGAAAACCACTATTTTCACACACGTACTGTTATTTGGTAACATTCAACTTCTGCAACATGAGATCTTTACATTCAGTGTGGGAGATAACTCCTTACTAGACATATCCAACAAGTCTCATTTTCACACTGCGATACCTTCTTCTGTTTAGGCACAGGGAAAGTGAAGACTCATATTCAGCCACTAACCTGAACTACACATGTAAGTCCATCAAGCATCCTAGGTACAACGGACCCTATATTCTACTGAAGTATTAACTTAAATTTATAGGGCAGAACTGATATAGCCAGATGCATAAAATCTTAATTCTGCTTACAGAAGAAACACTAACTCTTGTCTTCCTTCCCTTGCCCTGTAATACACACAATTCTCATTTGAAACAATAGCTGAATATGCAATAACAATTTGTAATGTGAAATACTGTTAATGTGTTTCCTCTGAGAGTTCCTGTTCCAGAACACAGCACAAACTATTTTTATTGCTCAAGTTTTCATTACAGAGATGCCACAGTACATATATCTTTGGTCTACCATGTACAGTGTGTGACAAGCTAATGACAAGGCCCCTTTCCTGCCCCACCATCCTTTTTTTTTTTTTTACTATCAGCAGTGCACTAATATTTAGATAGATTTACTTTGGAGCAATAGTAAATGACTGGGAAGTTGTTACAATTTCTCATTCTCATTATGATTAATGAACTGGAGGAACACTCCCTCCCTTCCTTCTCCTTCTGTGGTTGAAAACATATTGAGCTTATGCATCAAATAATTTTATACCTGCATTCCCTAAAAGATGGATGAGACTAGCATAACAGTGATAGCTTTTCCAAGAGGGAACAAGGATCCTCAAAGCCACCCTTCAAGCAGTCATTGTAGGATGAAGGATGTAAGAAGATTCATTATCACACTGTTGAAATAGAGTCAGCAAATCTCTCACACATACACAAACTACCTGCACAAGCAATGACCAGCCCATAAACAAAAAAAGCCCTCATTTCGTATGAAGTCAAGCAAAAATAGAGAGACAAAAACCAGTAAATTTTTAGGGACTGGGAGAGAAAAGGCCAGTTCCCATATATGGTATAATACATATATGAGGGGGAGACACAATGAGGAGGAAACCCAGGAATATCACATTCAGAGAAGGGCAAACAGCAGACAGAGCTTGGTAAGAACTGAGAGTGGCCCAGAAGCAAGACTAGAGAGGCTTCTGGGCTACATGAGCTGAGATCAACAGTTTTTTATGGTGTTTGACGTCCCCTGTTTTCAGGAACAGAGGACTTTCAAATCTACAGGATGACCAAAACCTTTTGCATCATGGCCAACTTTTCTTCCTTCCAAAGGCAATCTGCGGATCTCCAACTGAATAACTACTATAGTAAGAAAGGGTAATTGTATAAAAAGACAATCAAAGGCTATGTCTTTCCCCTTCAAGAATATCCTGAACTCTCCAACAGGATGTTTAAAATACATTTTAGAGGTAAAAAGGCATGAAAATTGCTTTTACATCTAAATGCTCAAAAAACCCACTAACCCAAACAGCTCTCACTAAGGCTGTCATGGGCAAGGAACAGAAAATAAAATACTTTCTGATGGATAATTGAGCAAATGCTGAGTAAAGAATGACATTAACCTGCAGAATTTATTACCATGGTTTGCTGTGCCAGTACTGAACAGTTACATTACAATGAGTGCTGTTTGTAAAACAAACTCTATTATCAGTCAGCAGATAATAGCTGAGCATGATCATGGTGTAAATTATTACACAAGACTACAAGCAGAAGTGATTAAGAAAAAGTCAATACTGGGAGAAGCAGTTACATCAATTCTAGGGGAAAAAAAAAATGGATAAAAGGCAACAAATTTCAGATTTCAAATCTAGCAATTTGACAGACAGTTTCTTTTCCACTCAATAATTAATTAACTTGTCCTACACCAGAGGGATTTTTCTCCACTAAGTAACTTCACTCTTCAGTCTGAGAAAATGTGGGACCCCTTTGGCTTTGCTATTACGCTTCATTAAGTTCTATAAACCCAGACAATTTGTAAAGCAGCAGCATATTTTTTGCATTTTTAAAGCAAACAAAAAAAAAGGAGATTCATTTATAAGCATGCTTTACTTTGCTTTATATACATGACCTGCAGTATTTGTCTGAGTAGATTCATCCTTCAATTGCACTCTCTCATGAAGCCATATAGCACTCTGGTAGAAAGACACTCTAGTGCTACGATTCCTTGTGGAAAGAGTTTTCCCAGCAGCACTCTGACAACTCTCCTCAAGTCACGTCACTTCCATGACATGCCACATAGAGGCTGGAGAAGACATGCTGTCTCATCAGAGGAATACAGAACAATCCCTGTGAAAATGGACAAGCTTTGCTGTGCATGAACTCAGGCAGCAAAATGACAGCCATTGTAATCCTGAACAGAGAGCTAGGAATGCATTTGGGGTCAGTCCAAGAAACCAATATTTCGTCTACCTTGCCCAAAGGGAAAACAATAAAAATTGAACTTTTCCCACTAAAAGTTCTGGTTTCGTGGAAGACACATTTTCTGCATAAAAGAAGTTGTGCAGTTGTCCTAAATTATTTCTGTTTTTTCAATTGGATATAATGTGCTTCATTCCCACTTTTATCCCTCCATCTAACCCCTGAAATCTACCATACATTAGGGGTTTCAATTTTTCCAAATAGCAGCTTTGTTCCTAGGTCAAGTCCTGCTTCAAAAGAAAGGGAGAGCTTGTTTCCCTGACTTGCAAGATCTCTTTCAGAATCTAGGCAATGCAGAACATGTTTTGTGTTCTGGATCGAAAATGTTGTCTATCCACTGCAGTTAAGCCTGCGGCTCTCTCAGAAATGGGAAACTAAGAAGACATTCACTGACTTAAAGAAAAATACCAGAAAAAAACCAACTAAAAATCATACTCTTCAGGTTGATGGTGGAAGCAAATAACTCAACTAAAAAAACCCATCAGGGTTTTGCAATTTTAATTTTTCTGCTCATTGAAGCTTTCTACTTTAAGGCAATTAAAACCAGGCATCAAAGGCACATGAAATTGTGATTGGGTAGTGATTAATTTGTGGAAAAAAATGTTCACAAGTTAGTTAGACGGACACAAATCAGACATCCGTGTCTTATGAATGGGGAGTAGTAATGCAGTAAGGAAAGCTGGTAGGGGCACAGGGAAGAGATGATGGAAAGAGTACATGCAATGCCTGTCCCATGAAGGGTAGAAACGTATCTGCCAAGTGCTGCTCATGATGACGACTCAGGAACAGATGTAGACCTAGAACAGTACTAGCCAATGAACATTTTTTTTCCCCTCTCTTAACTTTGCCCCTACAAGTGTTTCTTCATTGCAATAAATGCAAAAACTAGATTTTGTGCACATGCTGAAATTTAGGATTAATGTCTGTTTCCCAGCATTAGGCCACTCAGATGAGGCAGAGGAGATACACATTAACATCTCCACTGTAATCAATTCCTTTGAGTCTGAAAACCCAGACATCAACATCATGTCTGTCCATTAAAACCTGCACTCTTCTAGCAAAAGATACCATAAATGCAGTGCCTCTCATCCATCCCTCTATTGACTACCAACCTCACTAATGATCTGCTAGAACATCTCTTTAATGCTTGGCTGTATCCACCTGTATAGTGCCACCTCCTTCAGCTGGGTCTTAATGTTATTAAGGGTCCTTCAGACCACTGGATGAAAGCGTTGCTGGAGAGCTACAGAATCGCTTGCTTTATTTATGTGGCCCTTGCTGTGAAATTCACCTCAATGAGGCCAGTTTGCAAGCTCTAAGAAGCTGATGTTTGTGGCCTCTTGGCAGAGATTTTCCTACGGAAGCTGCAGCTGAATTGTGCAAAGGAAAGTGTCCAGTGCACGCCCTGGGCTGCAACAGGCAGCACCAGAGCTGGGCACACAAAATAAGCTGCTCAGTGCCTCCCTGGGCTGGGCTAGAATTAATTTTCTTCACAGTTAAACCATGACACTCCCCCAGCTTTTGGACCCAGAACACGTGACAAAGAAATATACCCAAGTCAAAGGCAAGCAGGACAGGAGCAAGAGACAGGGAGTGAAGATGAAAGCAGAGAGAAAACAGGACCTGTTGAGGGTCTGGAAAGCCTGTTTAGAAGAAAAGCCTGGAATACAAAACTAGAAGAGAAGAATTTGTTGAGATAGAGAGAATAGGGGAGAACTGATCCCTGGGATCAAGAACAGATAAAAGAGCTGATGGGAAGACAGAAATTCTGTTGTCCAAGACAACACCAATCTCTCAATTTTTGAATTATTAAGGAAAAAGGTCGGTAAAGTTATATAGGATCTTTTCCCCCCCTTTCATAATAGAATAGTTGTGTCAAGTAATAAGTGAAAGGAAAGCAAGATGTTCTTGAAAAAAAAATTATATTGATAGTAGTCTGATTGTTGACAAATGTTGAAGTTGATGGTGTCTCTCATTGTTTGACAGCAGAGCTTTTTACTACACACTGTCAACGGTAAGTGCCTTGATACTGGCAATCAAAACACCCCACCTAAAACAGAAATAGTAAGAGCAGTCAATGCCCTTTCAAACAGTCCACATACATGACCTGGAGAAATTGCCTAAAGGAATGAAAGGAGCCCAAATTCCCAGAAAACACACTTTACAAGAAGTGGAAATCAACTTGTGTCAGATGTAATCTAGAGACCTCTAAGAAATGAGCCTCTGAATAGCTCATCTGGCAAGAAATAATAACAAATTGCAATCATCATGGTTTTGATATGGATCTGAATTTTCAACAGTCTTAGCCCGCACTTCCTAAACCACAGCCTCCCGAAAGACAGGCATTTAGGAAAGAAAGGAGCAGAGATGCAAAAAAACTTGGTTGCTAGATTTGAAAACGCATTTAAACTAAGACAATATCCAGATGGATCATCTCATGTTTTTATTTTCTGGTGTGGCAATACATTTAGCTAAGGCACTCTTAGGATGTTTAACATCCTAAAAATAACCAGGTCATCCATTTCACTTAACGTACTGACAACAATCACCCAGCAAAAACGATCTTAACATCTCTGAGCAAGCACACAGCGCAGGGAAAATTTTTCTACACTTTGGAATTTTCCTCTGCTGAAGAAAATCAAATAATTTGGCTTCTTTATTAAGAAGTATTCCGATGCAAATGTTTTGATACAATCTCCCCCTCCAGTGTAATTTTCTTCTGTTATAAAGGCATCATAATAACTGGTCACCAATCTGAACACGAGAGGCAGTTGAGTTTGTCTTATTTATTCTACTGCTTGTATTCCTTGCTAGATGAAGCAGAGTCATAAAAACTTCACCGCCTTGTGAAAGATTTAGACTTGTGTCCATCTTCTGCAATCTTATCCTCATGTGAAGTTCAAAGATGGCAGATGTGCTGCTGGTTCAAATCCCAGCTTAGAATATCTTTCCCATGTCTAAAGGAACTTTATTATGTCTTTGTGGCCTCAATCCATCAGCACAAATGGCACACCAAGCTAGGGATGATCTAGAAAAGCTCCAATTACACTCAGTAAAGAAACTTCATTGCTGCTATTCCCAACAGAAAATCATATTTAGTCAATCTGATATAAGACACGACAAATAGCATAAGCTTATAGACTGATGTTTAGAAAAAGCTGGCAACTGTTCTTAGTGATGCAGAGAACTCAACGCCTATAAAGTAAAACAGATTAACACAACCCTTAAAAAAAAAAAAAGGGAGAAAAAAGGAAAAAAGGGAGGGAAAAGGCTAGTACTTCCAAAAATGGTGGGGAGGACTGTTAATTCCTCTAGACAAGATACCAAAATGCTACTGTGCAAGTCATGGATGTTCAAGGCTTCACTGTACTTATGCATTTCAAGAACAAGCAGCACACTGTGGGCAAAAGTCTTCTGCAACAGTGCACAAGTCAAGAAATAATCTGATTCAAGCAGCACATAAAGTAGATCTGACAAGGCTGTATGAAACTTGTGACTTCAGTGCTGGTGTCAACTCCAACCCTAAGTTTTTGTCAGAGTAATTGCTGACAGTAGTGGCTTGCCCTACTAGGGTGAAAGAGCTCTTGAGAAAGTATTTTATTAAAGAAATATAATTTCTACTATACCAGATGTGTGCTGTAGAAAACAATAAAATTCAAAACAAAACAAAGGTAGCCATTTGACAGAAAAATGCTTTCAGGCAGGAGCAATACTATTTAACAAATATGGTACACGAGTTTTATATTAAAAGCTCTGCAAAGTGCTTCACGCTGGTGTCATACAGCTCAGTCCTCACTGTATCCCTGTGGAAAGTCATTCAGTGCTTTCCTCAATCACTGAAAAGAATTCCAAGCTGCCGCCTCTGCCACTGAAGCAAGCACCAGAATCAAAATAATTTCTAAGCCTTCACTCAATTTCCCATGTGGGAATTTACTGAGAATTAACTTCCTAATTCCTGTTCAGTAAGTCTTTGATTTCTTTTTAATATGCAGAAGCAAATTGTAAGGTAGAGGTCAAGTTTATCAGAGTTCTCTTTTTTCTTGTGTGGAAAACACATGACTTACCAGCACTTGAGAATAATAGGCAACATTTTTGGTGAGGCAGCAATGCAGACAGTGCTCTTTAAAGTGAGGGTGCAAAGCTGCCCTACTGAACTTGAACCCTGGCTGCAAGTCCTGGAACAGAACTGAGAGAATTTCAGAGCCATAGCCAAGAACCTGACTTGGAATGCAGAATCAACTGCATTCCCAGTACACTAACACTTTTAGCAGCTGGAAGGGTCAAGGACATGAATTTTAAATATTGCAAACTTATCAGCACCTAGTTAATTTCTCTCTGAAATTGAAAGGAGGAATATTACCTTGTAAATCTTCTACAGTACTTCCTACAGCAGGGTAGATTTGCTGTGGATAAGATGGAGATTCTTCAGCATTAGCAGAGAAAGCCCCAAGGAAATTGCACACAATGAGAAAACCACGCTCCAAATGGGACAGCCGCAGAGGAGGTTGCACAGAACCCAGAAGGATTTTAAGGTCAAAAATAAGTACAAGATACAGAAAGTAATTATACCGCAGGCTCATTAAAAAACTTTGCCAAAAGCAGAATGACAGAGAGCTTAGCTTGAGGGGAATGGAAAAATAACTAGAAACAAGGCTGGCAATATTAATTGCCTAGTCTATAGAAACAAATGTTGGAAGCATTTGGCTGTGGGCTTGTATACTTGGATGTAGCAAAGGATCCTCAAGAGACTGTTACAATTCCATATAGCAGAAAGGACACCTAAACAAAGAAAACAAAGATGACAAAATTAAATGTTTGTGCAGGCTTGGGAAGACAAGGTTGGGTGGTGTGTGTTTGTGTGGCAGGTGGTTTTCTTGTTTAGGTTTTATAAAAACTGAATTAATCCTGGCATGTCCACACTGATAGGAAGTGCAGCATGGACTAACATCAACATGGGGCTGTGAAGATTGGGATTGGATGACTTTTAAAAATTGAAGTAGAAGCCTTTGTGTAGAGAAGAAAACACAAGTTCTATAAAACAAGGAAACAAGCTAGAAGAATGAGAGAATGGGGGAAGAAAGCCAACCCATACTTTGAAAAGTGAGAATAGCGTAACAACCACAGAAGAGCCCGCAAGTAATTCTGAAGGATACAAGGTATAAAAGTTTAAGATGACAAATTTTTGTGCCCAGGATTTGAACAGTATAAAACCTGGATTAGGTTGCTCAGAGTGGTCTGAAGAAATTGTTTTAACCCTGTAAGAAATTTCTATTATGGAGCCTTTGGTTTCAAAAGAACAAACATCCAAACCAGGCAGACTAAGGGCTCAGCTGCATTACTGTGATCAGTTTGGCAACATTTCTACAGTCATATGTGCCAGACTCTGGGGTTTCTTGCACAGAAGTTCCCAGAGTCCACGGAGGTCACCAACAGGTCCTGTGATTGTTTGGGAAGACACAAGAATTCTCATGTCAAGACACACTGGGCTTCCAGCTCTCTGCCCCAGTCATCCTCCACTACACAGTGTGTTCAGCACCATGTTAAAAGCAGCAGAAAAGGTAAAAACTGAGCCCTTACCCTCAAAAATAAACTTATCTTTTATTTTTTCTTTTATTTTTTCCATTCTCTACATACTAAGTAATTTGCTTCTGTAATAAGCCAAATATTCATGTTTGACAAAAACTTCCTATTTTCTACTTTATTTCAACTTTAAAATTATGTCTCTCTTCTCCCCCATCCTTTTTATCATTGTAGTTGGAAGTACACTACACAACTTTGCCCCTCCTACTTGCATTTGAATCTGGCAAACACTGATAAAAGGCAGCACTGCCAGCTAATAACTGTCTGTTAACATATATCACAAAAAAAGAGAGCACATTTCCCCCACATTGCCCCAAACTGATTTTCAATCAGTTTGATTGGGACTGTAATTGACTGCTAAGAAAAAAAAAAAAAGTAATTGCAATTACTCACTACTGAACTGAAGTTGGTTGGCTTTGGTTGGTCCAAGAGGTCATACAATATTGTTCCTTCACAATATGATCTGCCACTACAGTGAATAGCACTCAAAATTCAGTTTCTGGTAACATTAATATACCCTTATTTGTAATAAATAGTTTACTTCCATATAGAAGTAAGATGAAATAAGGTGCTACAGCCCAATCTCAACTGACGACACAGTAAACCCTTCTGGAGCACTTTGAAGCTACTGCTTTGTTGTACTTGAGGTTACATGGAAAAATAAGGCATGCTCCAAAGCAAACCAGTGCAGCAAAAATATCTACAAAAAAGACTCATGTTTATCATGAGTAATAATAGAGCACTTCAGCAGCAGCAAAACCACTAAGACGTTTAAAACAGAAGTTACAGACATTTACTTTAGTGCAAAAGTGACAACTTGATCCACATAAACTAGTGCTCAAGTGGAATGGGAAAACTGCTTTTCCACGTCTGCAGACATTTGTATATCAGGTTTATACTGCTTCATAAAACTTTGAAGTGCACTATTTCACCTTACACATCCTGAATGATTTTAATTTATACCTCTCCAGTGGTATGAGGTTCAACAAGACCAAGTGCTGGGTCCTGCACTTTGACCACAACAACCGCCTGCAGCACTACAGGCTGGGGAAAGAGTAGCTGGAAAGCTGTTCACTGGATAAGGAGCTGGGGTGCTGGTTGGCACTGCTGAACACGAGCCAGCGTGTGCCCAGGGGGCCAAGGCAGCCAGTGGCATCCTGGCCTGTATCAGCAATAGTGTGGCCAGCAGGATCAGGGCAGTGATTGTACCCCTGTGCTTGGCATTGGTGAGGCCATTCCTCGAGTGCTGTGTCCAGTTCTGGGCCCCTCACTCCAGGAAAGACCTTGAGGGGCTGCAGCATGACCAGAGAAGGGCAACAGAGCTGGGGAAGGTTTTGGAGAGTGAGTCCTATCAGAAGCTGCTGAGGGAGCTGTGGTTGTTTAATCTGGAGAGAAGGAGGCTCGGGGGAGACCTCATTAGGCTCTACAACCACCTGAAAGGAGGGTGTAACCAAGTGGAGGTTGGCCTCTTCTCCCAGCCAACCAGCAATGGAACAAGAAGACAGCCTAAAGCTGCACCAACAGGGGTTGAGGCTGGACATTAGGAGAAATTTCTTCACAGAAAGGGTGATTAGACATTGGAATGAGCTGCCCATGGAGGTGATGGAGTCACCATCCCTGGAGGTGTTTAAGAAAAACTGGACCTGGCACTTGGTGCCACGGTCTAGTTGACACACAGAGTGGTGTTTGATCAAAGGTTGGACTCCATGATCTCAGAGGTCTTTTCTAACCTAATCGATTCTGTGATTCTGTACAAATCGAAAACAAAACAGCAATGAAATCCTCAAGGTGCCATGACCAACAGAGTTAAAGTTTTCCTCAGGTCTAGACTTGAGATACTGGAAGAACCAAGGGTTTATCATGTTGAGATGAAAAACTTTTTTCCAAATGCAGCCTTTACTATCAAAAGGACTGATTCTTCACAGGTATCAAGTAAGTATCCTTTGAAAAGGGAAGGGGGAAAACAGGTACAAACTTTTTCTTTACTTTTCTTCCTCTCTTTTTTCTTCCTTTGCACTTAACTTCACAGACTGAAAGAAACTAGAAGTTGGTTAGTGGATAATAGCACAGAAAAAGTTTAAGTGCTAATTTTTTGTCTAGAACAATTGAAGTTATCTCTCTAAAATTAAGGATTAGTGGTGCCTGGCCATCAAGGTGATAGAGCTTAGTTTCTAACAAATCCATAAATCCAAATTATTTTCCTGGATTACCTGAATTTCTCAAATGCATAGTTTGGACTGAATCACTTAAACGCCTGATTTAGAATTCCCTGAGAGTAAAAATGTGCTGTAAATTTTGAGACCTATTTTGATGCTTAAAAATTAGTTCAAATGACCCAAATACATACACTTTGATCTTCATTCTTTTCATGTCTTAACACAGGCATTTGCAAAACAAATGCTTGAATTTAGTAAAGTTTTTTAAGGAGAAGGGAAAAAGACAAACAGCCACACAAAAAATTAAAATTCCTTCTACTAAGCCCGTGGTCTCTGAGACAGGCTACTGAAGCTATTGGAAAGAAAGAAAAAAAAAACAACCTAAGAACAAGAAAATGAACAACACTAGTACAAGAAATAACCTTCAGATTTCAAGCCCCAAGGTCAAATGTGACAGATGCTTGTGATTCCTTCATATATTTTCCTTGACATCTATCAATGCAATCAATCTCAAGTGAAGTTGTAGACGCCAGAAAGGGAATAGCCTATCATGATTTGCAGCAACCTTCAAAATCAGGTGAACTTTCTCTGTTGGAAGTGCCCTGTGCACAAATACACATGTACCTACTGAGGTACTGCCTATACGAAGTATTAGTATTTTATTACTTCCTTTCTCATGCATGCATGTTCAGATTTCATGTTTTATTTAAGAAACACCTTAAAGTTCACATATTAACATAAAAGTCTTCAGACGAATCTCAAGTTTGGTTAAGGCTCTAGACTAAGTCTAAAGGTCAGACTCAGATCTCAAAAAATCACATATGGATTGCAAAGTTATTTTATGTGGTTTATATAGTTATGCTGAAGTCAATACATGTATAGCTCAGTACTAATAATTGTATTAGGGATTCTGCAGTCCACATTCCCTAAGTGTGGGGTGACAGAACAGATTGTTGATGTGTCAGTACTACAGCTTCAACCCCCCTTTGCCTCCAAAAGGTTGCAAGGATTTGGAGAGACAAATCTCCCCAATATAAGGCAGTTACAGTCTAAGAATATATAAGAAAATATCTTTGAGAAACTACCCTGCTCTCTCGTGCAGAGAAAAAGTATCAACATGACAAAACATTCAGTGTGTCCAGCTGATGAATGGAGCATGGGACAGATGTTCAAAGTGACAATCCAGTAGTTCAACTCTTATCTTTTGAATCTACACCTGGGCAAGGCTGACATCCTGATACTGCTACTCACGTAGCTGATCTGAGCATCTTCCCCACCTCTCATCTTCAGGGAGGACTCAGTGACCTTCAGTCATGTGAACAGTATCAACATCCACTTCTTACGTTACTTTTTAGGGCAAGAGCACCATTATGGGATTAGTGATGGGAGAGGTCTAGCATAAAAGACCAAATTGAAACTAGGTGTCATTTGCTATGGGCTTATAAAAAGTTTGGTTTGATATATAGTATATAATACTGCAACTCACCATTAACAGTGCAAGTAGAGATGTAAAGTAATAATGATAATTAAAATGAAGCATGATAATTTTGTCCTTGCCCAACTCTAATTTCTCCAAAATACACAGATCTAAAGAAATTAAAATCAATTCTTTATTATACACTCTGACCTTGCTGACAAGTTTTCCTTTGTGTTTTCTCCACTCTACTAAGCACATTTACAAACTTACTTGCTTTATAATTATAAATTTAACACATGGGAAAACAGACGAGAGTTGAAATGAAATCAGTGGCTGCAGTGACAGTCTGACAAGCACCCAGGAGTCAACATTCAAACTGTGGCAGTAACTTTGCTTTGCTAAGTAACAAATATGCAACAAATAAACATACTGCTGCCTCCTCACCTCCAGAAACAGAAAATGGGAAATCCATTAAATAGCAACAAGAAATAATTGTATACAGCACCATGGGAGCAGAGAAACAGCAAAAGACAGTACCCACATCCGGTGTAACTTGAGACAAATCAGAGAGTGCTGTGCTCCATGGCAGGAATTATAGCAACTCTTTTGCCATTACAAAGGATTAATAGCACAGCACTGGTTCTCTCCCTGTATCATCCGCAGGTGCTTGTAAAACCCAACAGAATGGCAAGAGATGTCAGAAGAGACTAACCACATCAAATACACATCCACAGAGTCAGATCATCTAGAAACATTTTCATGCAACAAATCTAACTCTAACTGAACACAGGAATGTTTTGCTCCCCACAGAGGAGTCCTACTGATTGCTTAGGACTAACCAAAGGTGTTCCAAACCCCACAGGTTGAATTGGAATAAGATTTTTCTGCTCTTTAAAAACAATAATAATTTAAAAAATGCCTTCAATTCTGCTGAACTGATAAACAAGGGCATAGTTACCTTCTGAGTAGCAGGCATTGTAAATATTATGTATAAAAGCTATGACTGTATTTGGCAGAGTTTCTGTAAAACACAAAGCAGATATCCTTTTGCCAGACTCTGGTGTTTCATGACTCAGGAACCCTTCACAGCCATCACTTCTGCCATACTGTTCCTGGTGTGTGTTCCATCTGTCCCACCCTACTGCAATGTGATGCATCTTGAACTAGCCAGCTTTCTTCCTGCATGCAGTAGATCAGCTGCAGTGAAGAATGTCAAGTAAGAAAATAAGATAAACATGTGTCTTCCACACAACCATTTCTGTAGTCACTCTGGCTCATTATGGAACAGGTACAACTCTAGTCCACAGGCTTGGGCTATTTTCTTTTCCAAAGAATGAGACCAGAGGAGCAAACAGAACATCTGTAGTTCTGCTTTGAGTCTTTATGCATAATCAATCACACCTGCTGATTTACACACATAGACAACATGGATGAACTCCAGCAGCAAATAAATATTGGGTGCTATGCTGTGCTTACCTGATACAATTTCATAGCTTTACATATATTCTACATAAAATCAGCTACAAGTGCTGTCAACCAAAACCTTTGCTTGCCTCGTTTCACCCTGAACGAAATAGTAATACCTGACAGAACCTGCTTTTTCCTCTTGTAAATGTAGGTGAACTGTGAAGACTTTGTAAAATCTTAATATATGTAATTCAGGTTATGCAATTTAAAAAAAAAGAATTGTAAAGATGATATTAGTGCTGTGCATAGTTCAAGAGCTGAGAAAATCCACCCTGGAATTAACTTATTGCTCTATCACCCTTCAGATGCATTTGTTTCAATGAAATGTACTCCTCCTGCTATGTGTTTGATTTTAAGCAATGGCATGGACTCACTACTGCACATACAAGTCTTTGGCAACTACACATACTTTACACCTCTTGTTTGCAAAGCAATATATAAAGCATATGGAATCAAAGAAGTGTCAGCTGTGAAACTTTAGAGTGCTTTTATTTCCAGCACAGGCTCATCATTGAGGAATTCAATTACCTTGTGCCTAGAGCTAAAATCCTTATAAAATTGGAGAAATTATTTGGTTATACCACGGTCAAAGAATTCATTATAAAATAACACAATTGTTTGCAATTTCCAAGACAAAGTATTGAACAGAACAGATTTTCACTGTAGGATTGCTAGTTCATTTAAGAACTTCATTGAATTATTCTTGACTTTTGATCAGTTGTTCTAGATTCTTATTTAAAGAAAAGATTTTTACAAAAGTGAGATTTACATGTTTTGTTATCAGAGCTGGAATAGGCTAATATTCTCCCTCCAAACAAAGAAGGAGCACTCAAATCCTGGAATGAAGATTCGGGGCAAAGGGTAACAAATTGCTACCTTATCATTTGTGGCTGTAGTCTGTGAGAAGTTACTTAACCATCCCCATGTGACATTCATGTGGCCACAGTATCAGAGTTTTTCTGCATTGCTAAGCCAGGAGAAGAGCTACTGCCTCTCACAGTGAAGGGACACGACTAAAGGAGGGGGGAAGAAATGAACCAGCCGCTTGCTCCAACTGCAGTTTCAGAGCACATGGAGTACCAAGGAGTCAGACACATGAATCCATGAACGCCCCAGGCACACTCTTACTCCCCTACACACCACAGAGATGCTGTTGGGGAGCAAGCTGCACTTCTGGCAAGCATACGGGACAGTCAGGCTATAACCAAAGCCACCTTCTGTAAAAGCACAAACCCTCTTTACTGTGGTGACAATCTCCATCTGCAACACACAGCTGAGTAGTCCGTGTTATCTCCAGCAGATGGCAAAGGTAGGAATTTGTTATCGTACTTAAAGTGATCTTTCCCTTCCCTTCAAGGCTCCTTACATTTGGCACTTGCCTGTGCTCCTGGTGAGTTCTGCCCACCCACAGACCCGAGCTGGAGCTCCTCCATGCAGCAGACCAAAGCATTTTACACACAGCAATATTCCCCGTGAGTGCCAAGGAACAGTGGCAGTGCCAACTCAGGAGGCACTTTGCACAAAGCATGTTTATTAGCTGTGACATAGAGAACAGCATTTGCAAAGAGCTAAGGAAGAAGACAGCTGCTGTGGTTCCTCTAATTACCTCTCCCCAGACATCAACAGCAATTTACAATTTGGATGATGTTGCTGGAACTAAGTATGATCTAGATCCACACACAAGCTCTCCTCCTCACTTTTATAGGCCATGTGTTATATGAGAATTACAACTATTCAAACTGCTTCTATGAGTTAGGTTATCTCCTGCAAGGTTTTTTATTGCACATTCTCCTTTTGCTACTGGAAGATACAGAATTTGCTGTAGACAGTAATCAGATAATCACATCTTATTACGAGCAGAAGCCAGCAGGACTTGCTATTAGAAACTCTCTAATCTATCACATCAAAACAAAGAACATTTGAGATGTTTGGTAAAAATTATGCTTCTTAACACATTTCACAACAAAGGTAAGAAATAAAATTTTTTTTAAAAATCAGTATGTAGAGCAGGTAGAACATTAGACTCACATATATTCAAATTAAATTTCGAGCTACTCTACCACTACAGCATCTTGAAATATTTACTGTGTTCATCTCCTGCTGTTTTGCTGCTAGCAAAAATTTAAAAGAATACGCAGAAAGTCTGACAAATTAAAACATCATCAAGATTAATTGCACAAAGAGGATAAAACATTTCAAACAGTTGCACCCTTGGAAGATCAAAAGCTTACCTCCTCTGCCAGTAATTCTGAACTGCTTTATTGATGAAAAAACCAGAAGTGAAGACAAAACTTACAATGTATGCAGACACATGAAAGTGCAAAGACTCAGTAGATATTCTAAGTCCCATGGTATACGTGAGTTAAGAAGCAGTAAAAAGAATTCAGACAGAGTGAATTAGGCAGAAAAGCTTTAAACTTAGGATGAGTATCCACACTCTATCTGTACCTGCAAGCACTGAGAATAAGTGTGATGTCAATTTAGACACTCAGTTACATGTATCCAGAAGTTTGCTAATGCTTTGTATAATAAAATAAGCACCAATCTCCACCTTCTATGATTTTTAGACCCATGCAGGACAAACATCTACTCAGTGTGGTGTCCTGCTGCCCTTAGGTGTGCAGCATGCATTTTGTGGCTATATTGCTACACAATCATGTGATTTTTCTCAATTCAAGCAGTGAGATAAATGAGAAGGCGAGACTTACCCATGTTTCTCTGGACTCTCCACTGATAGGATTTCACTGCTGCTCTCATCAATGGGATGGACACGAGCAATATATTCTCCACTCTGAGGGTAAGACTTATACACAGCCACTTGAACTACACATTGATCACTGCTGCTTCTCAGCCAAGGGCTCAGGATGGTGGGGCTCGGCCTCTCTGATGCATTGAGAAACAGAAACGAACCTAGAACAGAGGATGCAACAAGAAAGCTTTAAAAATTTTAAAAAACAACCTAAAAACCTCTTAGAGTACAGATGAATACTTGCAATTTTTATGTCTCAGCTCATTCTGCAGTCCTTCCACACCTCAAAGATTATGTTTGCCAATTACTTTGGAAAGTTTCACTATTTTGTATTAAACGTATTAAGATCAAAGCAACACTTCAACTCAGCTTTGAATGGTCCAAGACAAATATTACACTTAGATTTAACTCCCAGAAAAAGCTCACACAGGTGATTAAGGAGTTTTAGGTTTAGATTCTTGTCTGTAACCTCTCAGGTCTGGTTCAGTAGGATCCTGATTTGACAGCTCTGATATATACATACATATATTTATTTATTTGTAATACTTTATGTCTAGTTCTCTCACCCAAATAAAGAACACAAACTCAGTATCTTTACTTTTGCTCTACCATAAACAGAAGACTGCAGCTTTTAAAATTCTAATATTAGAGTCAGCATAAAGGTCTGACACAGTTCCATTTCTTCAGCAATTCATTCTAATGTATTAATTTTATATGCAGCTAATCCACATTAAACATTTCATTATTATCCAGTACATTGACTCCCTCAGCCTAATTCTATTTCAATACAATCTGAGGCTTATCCAGTGGGACAGAAGTAATGTATTTTCATCCCATTGCTGCTCATTTCAGGTGAGTCAAATGACTCCCTTTTGGCAGCTGACTAATTTATCAATTTGTCCACAGAACAAGCACGCTGGGGCCTGTAGTTGGCAAATGAAAGGGACCAACCCTTGAAGCAAGAAAAAGTATGATATTCCACAAATTCTGGCAAGACTGGTCAGATAATGAAATCTCATTGTCTTGATTACCTGGAGCATCCATTAATATAGCCTGTCTGTTAATACTAAAAACATGCAGGTCTGATGAAGAGTTTAATTTCATTGAGAGAAATTAAGGCTCAACAGGGCTGTAATTGAAACTTATTTTTAAATGTGCATGAATTTTAGCCAGAGCAGCAGCTTGTTTTTGAAAATGCCAAGGTTGAAGCTTCAGAGGAATGATGTTCTACATCACTGAGCATGGCTCAGATGATACCCACATGTCTAAGAAATACTGTTGAGAGGCTACAAATGAATCCTGCTCGTTTTCACCTCGGTGTCTAAGCTGCGGACCACGAGGTGCAAAGCAGCCACTCTGAGTTCCTGCAGCAGTTCACCTCCTTCTATGAGGGATCTGGTGAATCGTCCTCATTTGATTGTTCTCATTTCTCTGCACTGAATTGAGGGTCAAGAGCTCTGATTTGAATAGCTCACTGTCAGATGCCAGTTTCGAACAGAGGAATTGCACTTGTGTTCACAGATGTCCCCTTTGAAAAAGTCTGATTTGGCAATTTGTCTCAGGTCACACGCAGGGCAATAATGGAAGGGCTAAAAATGAAACCTGGATTCCTGTCAAACACTGTTTCCCTCCCATACATACATTTACCTTAAACAGCATTTTTGACATGTTTGTCAAAAACAGCATTCTTGACATTTGCACCACATTAATGACACATCTAAAACTAGAAAACATCTGTACTGAAACAAATATGAAAAAATACATAAAGTACAGCCTGCTCTGATGTCAAGGTTTATAAACAGAGAAGAGTGAAAAGCAATCACAGCTTTTTTTTTAATAACAAGATTCCTTTATGTGAATAATAGTCTTTCATACAGTTGCTAATGGGATTGTCTGATGAGTTTAAACAACTGTGGTTTTGTACTCAGTTATATATACACAGTATTTTTGTTGGTCAGTAAAACAAAAAAACCAACAAAACATCAAACCCCAGCCAACACATATCATCCTTCCCTGTCTCTCCCTTTTGTTGCAAACAAAAGTGAATTAGAGCAGTAAATCTTATAGCTTTAATTTTACCATCCCCATATGAACAATGAAATCTCTGACATGAAAGGGAGCAAAGAGATTTCTGCTGGTGGCAGAAAGACACTAAGTATTGCAATAATTGCTGATGGTAACTTGCCAGGTGCAAGAGCCATTTGCTCATCTTACTGCCTTGCAACAGGGAGTCAGATTTGAAAAATAACAAACAAACAAAGGCAGTTCTCATTCCTTCTTTTCTTGCAGTGGTTCTAAATCAAGAGAACTGCCAAGGATAGTCCCCATTATGACCTGACTTGAGATCAGGTTTGAAACATCAGTGAAGTCCAGTAGTAGACAAGGGTAGCTGCTACAGCAAGTTTGCAATATAGCCACGAACCCCCTTTGTTGTGACTTTTATATTTCTACTCTCTTTCTACAGGGCTCACACTGTGCAGTTGTAGTTTATTACTCATCGCATGGCCAGTTGTACCCACTGACTCATACTGCTAAAAGGAGTACAATTTTGCCATGGTGGGGTTACCCCTGCACACTGTTCCAGGATGCCAGGAGGAACAGCTCCACACCCAACTGCTGTGAAGTGGTGCTAGGAACTCATTATGGAGGACACGGTGTTACGCTGTGTTGGCCTCACCACCAGCACAGTCTTGTCAGAAATGTCCTCCCAATGCACAATTCTGGGGAAATCACCTACCTGGGCAAATACTAGAGCTAAGACAGATTGTCTTTTTTTATACATACATGCTTATTTTATTTTAAAAGAGGAGAGGATAAACAAAACTTTGTTCTTGTTTTTGAAAGCTCAGGTATCTCATGGGTGACTTCCCTGTCTGCTTCAGTGTTCCCTTTTTCCTCTTGTTGTTCTCCTAGTTTGTAAGTGCCAAGAAAAAAAACTATCAGAGCTTCATTTAGCTCTAGTGTTATGGGAACAGTTTCCAAAGTTAAAAGAGAGGGTACTTGCTTTAAAACCACAGAGACTTTCTTATACAGCAGAATCTGAAGATTCTGGGATTAAACCATGGCACCCACATAGGAATAATATATCTGATTTGAGAAGTGAGATATTTTGAACACAAATCCCTATGCTTTCTCCCTTCCCTCAAAAGCACAGAATCTCTCAGCCACTGCTTGCACTGTTTCCTGCAATGGCCCCCCACAGGATCAATACGACCACGATTTCCAGCATCAGACTGGAGACTGCTACTTAGAAAGAGTTAGATCACCTGGAGATCAATTCCACATCCATGCCAAGGGATACAAGAATATTCTATTTCACAGCAATGGACCTTCTGAGCAAAATCAGGAGCTACCTGTTCACTTCTATTTCCTTCCCCGTGGGAATCCATGTGACATGCTTTGAGATCATTGTGTAGACCTGTAAGATTCTAAGGTTCCAGCTATAATTTCCTTGCACGTATTTTCTCCTATTGGCTAGCAGCTCTAAGACTCCTGGGATCCTCCTGGGTGAATAGCTAGAAAAAGCACTGTACCTTCCACCAAACTTCTGCTACTATTTAGATACCAAGGGACATGAGATGAAAGGCCCCATCAAGGTACATTGTGCCAGTATCACATTCTACTGCTCAGGACTACAAAGGGTCTACTTACTTATCACAAAGATCTTCACCAATGAGTCATTTCAGGAGTCTTTTGTACAGGTTTTTAATTGGACTCTGGCTGCAGAGCGCAATGCTATTATTGAAGAGATGCAGTTAAAATAATCAAATTGTAACTTGATATATAGCCACAGACCCAGGCACTTAACACTCTGGGGTCCTGAGCTCATTCATCATCATCACACAGAACCATGGATTTGCAGAGGGAACAGCATTCAATATTTTGCACCAAATACTCCCATGTGTGCATTATATGACAGAAACCCTGCTAGCTGATACTGCTGTGTGGTGTTCCAGAAGGTGCTGGTCTAAATACAAATACTTTATTTTCCACATTACCCCTAAACACTCAAACTGTGTGAGAAACCTACCACTAATACTCAGTTTCTAACCATATTTTTTCCCTGCCTTTTTAATAACTGCAGTCATAAGGCAATGGTGTTTCTCATCTTCATACGTTGTGTCTGATAACATCTCTGGCAACTTGCTCTCACTTCAGACAAACACACATGAAAAGATATTTATGCTTTAAGCACAGTAGATTATTGCAGTTGACATAAAAGGAATATTACAAGACAAATTAATATATCCTGCATGAAAAATTGCTGTTGATCCTTTGGAAACTTGTTTACAACATTTTAACATTCATGTCACACAAAGGGAAGGATGGTTTATCAGCTTAGTAGCAAGATGTTTTTGAGGTGATGAAGACAGCTTCAAGTTCTACTGTTCAGGACTAATGAGGTAACAGATTATTTGTAAACAAGAAAACAGATGTTAATGTACTATGCATGTACAGATACACTATGAACGAAGCACCTGTCCAAAAAACTTTTTATATTAAGGAATATAAACTTGTAAGCCTACAATTTAAAACCACATCAGCCAATGAAGCCCATTCCCACAATCTCTGGCCCAGCACCCTTATCTGATATGGATGCACAAAACACCTAAAACTCATGCCAGTGAATGCTGAGACAACCCTGAGATGTTCACAAGACAGACACATTCCTTGGCCCTAGGAACTGGGTAAACTTAGAATGTTATTGCAACTCCCTTTAAAAGCTGGTCATCTGACAGCTACCCAACAGCTTTGAATGCACCCTGTTAACTGCTCATATCCTAAATCCTTCCTGGTCAGTCTCAGGAGCAAACCATGGACAGAACCAGGTCAGGTTCTTCTGCTCAACAACCACAGGATGCTCAGCAAGGTCTGTGCAGCCCCATTGCATCCTTTGACCTTTCTGAGGCAGCAGTCTAGGAAAGATGGGTGCAGCCCAAAAAGACAGTGGCCTGAGAAGTTATATTGGGAAATGGGGTTCCCCAGGAAAATGTTAACTGCAGAAAACAGCAGCTAGCTCTTCTGGGACAAATACATGGAGGCAACTCCTCAACTTGCAGCTCAGGTCTAGGATTTCCTGCATGTGATGTTCCCGAATACCTGATATCGCAAAAATCAAATAAGATCCTAAAGATGTGACATCAACCAGACCCATGAGATACAAAAAAATCTGTTACAACTGTGACATGCACTAGAAAAGAAAAGTTCACATTATTTAAAAACAGTATTTAGCGGCACACCCTAGCCAATAATACACACAGAGCAGACTTCAGATACCTGATACAAATTAGTGGCCCCATGCCAATTCAAGCAAATGTCTTCCCTAGTAACTAAAGACTGCAGTGTAATTTCAACTTTTTTGGAAACTTTTCTTTTAACACTGTCTACTATAACATCCTCCTGGGCAATTTGGGTAAGATGAATGGACAGTAAAGTGGATCAAGAACTGTCTGAATGGCAGACCTCAGAGGGTCGTGATCAGTGGAGGAGAATCCAACTGGAGGCCTGTAGTCAGTGGCATTCCCCAGGGATCAATACTGGGTACAGTCTTATTCAACTTGTTTATCAATGACCTGGACAAAGGGGTAGAATCAGTTTGCTGAAACTGGTGGCTGATCCACCTGAAGGCTGTGCTGCCAATCAGCACGACCTTGACAGGTTGGAGAGAAGCCTAATGAGGTTCAACAAGGGCAAGAGTCAGGTCCTGCACCTGGGCAGGAATAACCCCAAGTACCAGCAGTACCAGGCTGAGGCTGACCTGCTAAAGAGTAGCTCTGCAGAGAACCACCTGGGACTCTTGGTGGGTGTCAAGTTGACCATGAGCCAGCAGCATGTCCCTGTGGCCAGTAGAGCCAATGGTATCCTGAGGTGCATCGGGAAGAGTGTGGCCAGCATGTTGAGGGAGCTGATCCTGCCTCTCTACTGAGCCCTAGTGAGGCCACATCTGAAGTGCTGTGTCCAGTTCTGGGCTCCTCAGTACAAGAAAGACAAGAAGCTACTAGAGAGGGTCCAGCAGAAGCCACAAAGATGGATCTCTCTTAGGAGAGATTGTAGGAGCTGGGCCTGTTTAGTCTGGAGAAGAGAAGATTGAGAGGGGACCTCATCAATGCATATAAAAATTTCAAAGTGTTGAGGAGATGGTGCCAGACTTTTCAGTGGTGCCCAACAATAGAACAAGGGAGCAGTGGTCATAAACTAAAACCGAATAAGTTCCATCTAAGCATGAGGAAGCACTTTACATTGAGGGTGGCAGAGCACTAAAACAGGCTGCCCAGGGAGGTCATGGAGTCTCCCTCCTTGGACACATTCAAACCCCGTCTGGACACGTTCCTGTATCACCTGCTCCAGATGACCCTACCTTGGCAGAGGGGTTGGACTGGATGATCTCCAGAGATCCCTTCCAATCCTAATAATTCTGTGATTCTGTGAAAAGCAAGGCTCAAAATACAGCCAGGCTGACTTAATCTGATCACACTTATAAAGCAGCAATTTAACAATCTTTGCAAAACTCATAGATTGTTATTCTGAACATAAACTCCATCTTCCTGCTAAAAGGATTTTATTACCTTTCACATACAAGTTCAATACTCTACCAGATTAAATTAGAGCTGTAAAAACTATTAACAGTCAACGTCTGTTGGGGACTGTACAGTAGAAAAAAATTATTTAAATCAAGTTTTATAGTCTTTAGAGATGCTGACTGGAGAGAACATTTCCACTAGTATCACAAAACATCCCACAGAGCTGGTCTTTGCATTCTTCATTTTACACTTGACTTTCAAATTAACTATTCAAGCAAAACTCTCATAGCAGGAGCTCAGTAGTTGGAAAAAGCCATGAAAGAACTGGGCACTACCTGAGTGACAACATTAAAGAAAAGATTCCGTTATACTTTTTCTAGGCTTATATATACAGATTTTGTAATTGCCTCATCAAGGCCCCATCCAAAATGTGCTGAATGTGAAGAATGTGAATAGTCTCCAGTGTTGAGTGCAATGTGACTGCAATAACCACCAGAAGATTTGCAACATGCTATACTTGCGTCTGACTTAAAATTCATGACGGTAACAGCCTTTGAATTATTACAAAATTTGGAGCTGAACAATTTTTAACAATCTAATTATGGTAATTGGATTATATCTTACCTCTTTGGAAGTCGATCAGAGTTCTTGCCATTAGCTTAAATAGAAGGGGGATTTCACTTCTAATACCTAGCAGGAGCGTGAGCATGTTTCTCTAGATGATGCAAGAGCAATTCAGAAGCACTGATGAATTCATACTAACTCTTGTGGGCATGCAATACATTTTACAAATGGACAAGTTAAGGCAGACATTAAACAACTGCAAACAGCATGCAGCCAAGATTGGTGTCAGAGCTGAGATCTGCAAGTCAAAACTCTTTAAAATTACCTCCAATTCAAGTATTTTTCATGTCCAAAGTAAAAAGGGGAAGGTCAATAATCCATCAAAGCAAAAAAAAAGGAAAATTTTGTCCTCTTGCTAAGGCATCAAGCAAATTTGATTTGCCCCATATGATTTCTCTCAAATTCAATGGCTTTGCTCATATAAAACCTTATCCCTCAACCAACCAGTGTTCACGGTCATCCTTGGAAATTGCAACAGTGCTATGGAAATGAGACTTGAAGTTAGGAAAGACAGGAGTCCTTCCTTTTCTTACACTCCAGTCTCAGAAATTTCCTTTATTATTTTAACTATTCTCTTAGAGGCAACCTTGAAGCCTAACACACAGAGAGAAGAGTCTTCTAGCTGTGACCTTCAAAAAATTATTTCACAGATTTCCTCTGTCACTTCCCTAAGCTCAGGTGTAGTGTGTGAGCTGAAGTCCAAATGAACAGTTATAAAGATTTATTACTATTTATCAGTTTAAATGCCAACCATCCCTCACATATCCATATGGAAAACAGAATCTCACAGTACTCTTTAGACAGACAACAATAAAAGGTGTTTTTCTCACAAAGCAGTTTACATCCAGTTTTTCAAAAGGAAAAAGTCAGATGGTAGAAGAAGAAAACAATTAAAAGCTCCAGGTATTGCCTTCTGTAGCAGGAGCTAGAGCCAGATGCTGCTACAGCCCAACTCCTAAATGACTCAGCAGCATTTGCTCCCAGCTAAAAAGCACTGAACTGAAAAAAAGTAGTTAGTTAATTAAAAACTTAAACTTCAATGCTGAAATTAAAATCTTTCCTAGAGAATGACAGAAGAGTCTTTAAATAATTCAGCCTTGCACAGCTGATTAACCAATATGCATCTTCTCTTTTGCTGCTGACAGAGGCGAATGGCAAGTTGCTTTCGAGATGCCTGTTCTAAGATGAGAGGATGGGAGAATTTTCTGTCATCACGAGCAAGACAGACCTAAAGGGAAAGCTAAGAGGAAGCTGCTCCTGTCATTAAAGATAGAGAGGCAGAATGCCTGTTTGGTAGCTTACAGTGTGTGCAGTAGTTAAGGCGAGGGTGTGAAAGGAAGCCTAATGCTGTGACTCTAGTTGCTGTTTTGCCCTTGAGTCTGCTTATTCGATTACACTCAGGAGGCTAGAAGCTATAAAATCAAGAAGTTCAGCAATACTGTGATGCACAAGTACCTGAATAGAAATGTGCCTGGAACAGAATGGCAGCAACTCAGTTCAGAAACGTGAGACCATGTTATACAAGTAGTAAGTACTGCTAGTCCTCTGAAGAACTAGAAAGCCACAAGAGAAGACAACTAACTAAATCTCTCTGGTGTAGCCCTCCTCCTTTTTCTTTCTGTGTCAGGATTAAACTCATCACACAGAAGCTGCCATTATGTCAGCTTTAAGTGCACAGGAGTCATAACACAGACCACCAGAGAATCATGAAAGTGGTCCACAGATAACATAAATAAGAGAAATCGAGATGAGATGGTGTATTTTAATGTCTCATACATTTCAGTTTATCATTGTCAGCTTCTTCTCCACATACATACACGTACATCCATGCACACAGTAGCAGGAGACTATTAGCTGGCCAGCTGTCCCCATTAGTGGAAAATGTGATGATCCTATCCAGAGCTTGTTAAATGCCTGATAGCATAAAGCATCTGTCACCAAATCCCTGCCCACCCTGAGGTTCAGCCACCCTTCCTCCATCTCTAGTGCACACCACTTCCATCCACCTGCCTGTCAGTAACTCAAGTATCAGTTCTGCATGCCACTTTTGTTTGGCAGACCCCTTTTCACTAATTTTAGCCCTAGAGCTTCCCCATACTTCATGAGCTTTCCTAAGTCATCACTGCAAGGGATGCAAAAAGGGAGGAGAGTGCCTTGGCACACCAGCTAGAGGATGGAAAGAAATGCAGATGGCAGAAACCTTTTGAGGGCTCTCTGCTTTTCTGTGAAAACTGCACTAGCTGCTGGTTTTCCTTCTGTTCATTCAAAAAACCCAGTTGACATTCATGTATAAGATAAAAAGGAAGTTTAACCCACATGCAAGTTGTCAATGAGCAGACAGGTAAGGAGACGATGAACTTTTCCCCTGGGTCTTACAATGAGTTAGAGCTTCTCTGAATGTTGATAGACATAATAAAAAACGCTGAGGCAATCAATGAAAGAAAAGGATTCCTCCAGCTTATACATAGTTTCCCTGGGCCTTCAGATCACTTTCGTGTTCTCCAACAACACAGTTAAACTTCACACTTAGATAGCATTTTATAAATTAAAAATGTTGCAGAAACATTAAAGAATTAAACCTCAGGATGCTAAAAATCCATTTTTCAATTTGGAAAAGACAATACAAAAGTGAGGGGCTCCTTAAGGCAGTAAAATCAGGCATCACACAGAATTAGTAGTCTGAACTGCTCAATTGCCAATAATCTTGTTTATGATGGCAACATTTCTTTGAAAGAGCTAGTTTCATTTACTTCTTGCTGTTAACTCTTTAATTAAAACTCTACGTAATCTAGCTTTCCTGAGAAATAAAACAGATCCTCTTTTCTGTTCTAGAGACAGTGGCACAGGAGAAGGAGGAACTATGGTTCAGAGGAAGACTACATGTCTTGGTGAGATCAGATCTTGATAGACTGGACTCCAGCTGTCTGGTCTCAGTTCTGGCCTCTCAGGGACCTTCCAGCACAAGGAAGCAAACAGCCTGTCCACTGCTGTTACTGTTTTAAAATGGGATCACTGAACCACAGGAACTGGAATGTCCTTCCATGGGTCTCCATCTGATATCCTGCTCTGAGCAGGACCATCATCAACCACCAGATGAGGGCAGCTGCAACTTTGTTCAGCCAAGTCTCAAAAGCCTCCAGGCACAGAGATTTGACAGCCTCTCTGGGTAACCTGTTCAAGCACTGCACCCAGCTCCTGGTGAAAACATCTGTGAAGTCCAACCTGGGCCTCCCAAACAGGAAGCTGTTGCCACCACCTCTTGTATCATCTGCTATGCCTGAGAAGTATTTGGCTTTATCTTCTCTGTATCTCTCTGTTGGGTGGCTGTGGTCACCTCTCCTCACCTCTCAGACACCTCTTCCCAGCCGAAGCAAGCCCAGCTCCCTGCAGCTCTCTGAGGGGGTACATCCTGCAGGCCCCTGAACACAGGGGCAGCCCCACTGAGCCCTGCCAGGTTCCCCACGTTCCCCTTGTCCTGGGAAGGGGAGTCAAGGCTGGACACAACAACACCGGTGTGGCCTCACCACCACCAAGCCGTCCAGAATAAGTAACTTCTCCCAGTGCTGGTTGTCTGCCTCCTACCTAATTTTGGATGGCTGCCTACCCTATTTGTTGTGGGTTGGGTCCTCCATAACCTGCAGGTCATCTTCAGCAGGACTACTCAAGGACACAACTTCCCAGCCTGGGGAATGGATGCTGCACCAGCAGATCCTGGTGCAAGAGCAGAGCTTATCACTTCTGGTGGCTCCATAAGGCTCCTGTTAACCCATTCCTCGAGTTTACCAAGGCCCCTCTGGAGCAGAGTTCTGCCATTCAGTGCATGAGCCAAGTCCCCTCTCCTTTCAGCTGAGGATTACCTACAAACTTGACCAGTGTCTCATTGTCTGGGTCATGGCTGAGAACATGGAGCACTACCAGCCCCAGTACTGGCTCCTGGGTCAGCTCTGCTCAGTGCTGGCTGCCACTGGGCACAAAGCCACCAAGTTTAATCAGCCTCCAAGGCCTCCATCCTTTTTTCAGGCTGCTCACTCACCCAAATCTCCTCATCTCCCACATGACAGTGCTGGGATGATGATGCTTAAAGCCTTCCTACAGTCAAGGTAAGTACACCCACAAATTATCATTTGCTCACACACCCAGTCATTTGACACAGGAGGACATCAGGCTGGTGAACAACGATTCGTCCTTGAAAATCCATGCTAACTGCTCCCATTTATTTTCTTGTCCTCCACCTGTTTGGGCATGGAGTCCAAGACCACAGACTTTACGTTCTTTCTAAGGACTAATATGGTGCAGATCAGCCTGTAGTCCTCCAACTCCTCCATCTTGCCCTCCTTAGAAATGAACATGCTTATATTCTTTTCTGGTTGCCAAGGACCTCCTTCAATTGCAATGATTTCTCCTAGATTTTAGATACAGCATCCTTGGTTGTACCCAGTCCCAGGAACTTTAAAGTATTCAGCTTCTCTAGGAAGTGCCTAAATTTGTGTTGTCCCAGTCCTTGCTCTCCTTTCCTTGAACCCATGCTGCTACATGCCAAGGTGTGGGGGTTGTCTTGCCCTGTAAAGCAAAGAAATTCACTGAAATTCACATTCCCAGTATCATCTGTTGATAAAATTGCTTTAACATGTACCAAGGAAGATTAATGGATCGTATAAAACACAATCTTCCCCCCCAACAGGGCCTAGGAGGTTCATTGAAGGCCAGACCTCTTTACAGAGAGTACCTTAGAAAGTCACTGCACCAGAGTGCAAGGGAACGAGGGAAAAGGCAGCTGGCAGCTACAAATAGACAGACAGTGACAACAACACACATGGAAACAAAGAGGAGCTTCAGTCATGCCAACAGTGACGATTAAAGCACATGTAGCTCAAAATATTTTTGCTACAATACCAAACCATAATTTCTGTGCCTTGTCTCTTCAGTTTGCTTTTCTTATTGTGATTGCACTGTGATTCACTTAAAAATTACATATGGCTGAGAAAGAGCCACTTTTTCTTTACTTGTTCTGCAAACTGCCTATCACACTTTGAGGCTCTGAATACTGTGAACTGACTGAAATAATAAGGACACTACTTTTTCCAGCAGCGAAAAAGCTGGAGAAAGTCTCCACTCTTCGTGCAAGCAAATACCCATGGGGCTTCAATGTGGGTTTCACATGAGTACAAATTGTAGAAGTTCAAGCTCTCGATGCGCATTATGGATGAAAGAGTGTACAGCTCTTTTGCTCTCAAAACAAAAAGCACGGCCACAGGGGATCTGAACAGGGCACGCCAATCACCTCACATATTGCAATCCTACCTTCAGCATCCCTTATAAATAAATTCTGTTTCTCAAGAGATACATGTGTATCTTAAAAAGTAACAAATTTGGACAGCACAAAGCCTAACTATAATGGAGAAATGTTACATGAAATTCAATTAAACAGGACTAACCATGTTACATCATATAAGTTTTCTTCTTCCAAAAAGAATACTTAAATGTCTCTGAAATGTCATCACAACCCTAACCAAGAATTTCTGCCTCAAAAATCAAACTGAGGAAGTCACATAGATTGTTGTCAGGGTTGAGGTGGGTGGTGGAGGTGTATCTGCAAAGACATGCAGGGCTTTTCTGGCCAGCTACATTCACTTTTCAACCTTACTGAAACTATCTAATGAGAAAAAAAAACCTCAAGTAGTCAGACTTATCATTCTGTTGGCATCCTGAACAAATTACCTTTAGCTCATTGACATTCTAATTTTCTAGAAACAGGCATAGTTATGCTAGAAAGGCTATGACTTGTGCATTTATCTTGGTTACAATTATTCTATCCTCTTTGCACTTCCATGAGATATAACATAAATGAGAAATCCCATTTTATTTGGGTTTTTGTTAGCTGTAGACTGAAAGAACTACTGTCTTATTAAAAGACTATCTCTCTACTCTAGTTTTAGCCTGGAGATAACAGAACAAGGAATGGATGGCAGGGTGAATTGGAAATGGATTGTAGCTCATAACATGGATTTTTCAGAGCCCAGAATGACACTCAAGAGTTTAGAAGCTGGCTCTGCCTGACAGTGATTCCAGCTGATGGCTTCAGTGAGTTCCCACCACAAAGCCATTACCATTATCAGTATCATAACGAGACATTTTGGTGGTAAGCTGGTGTAAATGAAACTTGTGTTCCTGTACTGCAGACACACAGCGGATTTTGACCTCAGTGCTGTCTCATTCTATCTGCACTAAGCCCTAAGTGCCTCCCAGTGCTTATCCCTGTGGAACAAAACCACAGTGAATGTTGCTTCTGAAATGAACAGGTACATCACATAGCACATGCCAGAGGTACTGAAGTGATTACAGAGCCCAAAGAGATCTGGCACATGAGTGGGGACAGCTTATCTTTACACTGCTATCCTTTCCCTACACTTCCCAGGACTTTCCTTCTAGTGAAAAACAGTGGAAACACCTCATGTCACAAACCAATGTATTATGTAATTGATGCAGTATTTATGCAACATGGTACAGATGAAAGTTGAAAGTCAGCTGAGTGAATTTAAGGTACTTCTGGGAAACCACCCATGTTGTCTTTAAATTCACAAAGGTCACTGGTGTTCTACAGGACAGCAAGGAAAGATGCTTAGGACTTATTAAAAGTAAGTCTGCTTTGAAAAGCCCATACTGTAAAACACCATATTATTAAGAGAGTAAAGATCTTACCTGTTATCTCACTTTTACACCATTCACATAATTTGCCTACATTTTATATTTCACCTTCAGGTCACTTTTCTTTTCATGGCTATGCTGCCTGCCTTTCCTAATTGGAGGCATTATCACAAGGCTGCCAAATCTTGTGGCAAGGGACGTTATTTAAAACCAGACAAGATTCAGCTTTCTTTGACTTCAAACAAAACCTTATGACCACCTGTCAAATGATCCAAGGTTCAACAGACCCATGTTTTTTTGAAAGCATCACTTCTGGTCTTAAATCAGCCTGGCAGCCCTCTTTTAAGGATGGAACATAAACTCCCCTCGGAATAAGCTAGTGGAGGCAGCAGACATGTGAGCTGTAATACAACAGTAAGAGCAAACAGAGAGCCCTCCTATTTCTTGTGGCATCCAGACACACAGGATTTACCGCTATGGCTTTTCAATAACCCGAGTCCTCCACAGAGTGAATGTGCTATAGGCTCTTATGAAGTGGTTGGCAGAGACTCCATAACGGTTACAGGAGATACCCAAGCTTCACTGCATAATACTCCCTCCCTCTTTCCTTCTAGATAAAAGCACATATTGCAAGGTCATATGCAGCAGAAATACGCTGCTGACAGCACGTCACTATGGAGGCTCTAATAAGCCCATAGGTGTTTGTGCATATATGTCACATTTGACAGCATGCACTTTCCCAGTTCCTGCAGGCAGTATTTTTCATCTTAACTGGCAAGGTTTTAATGGCTTTTCTATTAAAATATTTGTTTGTTTTTTTTTTTTAAAAAAAAAGAGAACATATTTTTTCTGTTCATTACAAGAGTGGAACTTATCCTGAAGGAAATGTGGCAAAGACTTGTAGACTGAGGAAGCTTTCAAACCATTTCCATCTTTGAAGATGACCTATCAGAGTAATTAATTTAGTTAAGCCTCAGTATGGCTGTAGCCATTGTTCTAGGTATGGTTGATAGTTTTTTTCCTTTAGGGGAAATGTGTAAAAGGAAGCAAATAGAACTGCTGAAACAGAAAAGTTGCCTTCTGGTGGCCTTCAACAGTGAACAACTACTGAGTTTCACTGAATTTACCATTATTCAGAGGAATCCCGTTTTTCCAATTAAATGTAATACATATATACATACATCTAGTAACATAACTCTTACATCGGGAGGAAAAGCACACCAGTCCCTTTCAGCTTTTGGCATTCTTGTAGGAAAACCAACAGATTCAGGACTCTGAACACAAGGAAATGGAGACAAGAAGAATTTTGGTGAGGTGCATGAAACCAGGATCCTCTCTCCAAGGCTATAATTCATCATTTAAGCACAGACAAATGAGATGCAGAATCTTAGGACCTTTGTGGTTTGAGATACCTGACATTCAAGCCTCTGCCAGGAACTAAACACCCCAATATGAAAGCCAAAAATGACAGGCCTGACTTACAACGACCATCTCTTGCTATCCTTTAGACACTGGTCCCTTCCAAGACTGCAATCAAACTTAACACTCATAAATGTGTCAATAAGTCTTCGTTCAATTTTTCAATTTGCATAGAAAGTAGTACTAAAGTCAGTATGAGCACTGGATCTCATACTTAGGAAGTTTAAATAAACCAGCTAATGTTAACAGTTCTTTTTGCAGTGACCTTTACCTGGGATCCCATTCCAGCACTGTTTCTAAGACAAAGGCTTTCACATGCTGTAGATACTCCAAGGAGAGTTTCTGAAGTCAAGTTTGAAGCACAATGGTAAATTAAGTTTTCACTATTGCTTCATGTATGACACTTACCCAGTGAGTGTGAAAAACATTACTTGCAAATATAACGCAGTACATTTGACTGATATTGCAAAGATACTAATGCAAATCCACAAATGCTTTAAGAATGGCTCTGAAACAAATCAGCATAGAATCCCTGAATGATTGTTAGAAGGGACCCTCAAGATCATCCAGTTCCAACTCCCCTGCTATGGGCAGGGGCACCTTCCACTAGACCAGGTTGCTTAAAGCCCTGTCCAACCTGGCCTTAAACAATTCCAAGCATGGGGCACACACAGGTTCTCTGGGCAACCTGTGCCAGTGCCTCACCACCCTAACAGGGAGGAATTTCTTCCCAATAAATAATCTCCATCTATTCTCTGTCACTTTAAAACCATTACCACTCATCCTATCACTACCTTACCAGAAAAAGAGACACTCCCCATCTATTCTTTAGGCCCCCTTAAAGTACTATAAGGTCTCCCAGAGCTTAATCATGAATAATGTTGTACACATGCTTTTTTCCTTTAAAACACTGTATAAGCTTTACCACTTCTGAGTGTTTCAAATACAAATTGCAGAATGCCTTTAAATGGAAAATTGTCTTCATTTGGGAACAGCAGACAACCAGAGCTTGGTAGCCATTTTACATCACCACACAGCACACAAAACCAATAGAATGCTTTTTTGAGGAAGTACTAACCTGGTACAGCTAGATGGAAATCAGAATTCACCATGTATTAAGGTAAAAGCATCTACTTCATAGTAAATGAAGTGTATCAGACCCAAACCACACCAAACAGGGTGGTGAAAAATGCCATAAAAGACAATCTCCATGATCCTACACAGTTCAATCTGCAATTCTTGAAAAGAGAGCACTATACAGAAAACACAACTTGATGCTATTCCTTGAAATATTAAAGTGTGTTCAAAGGTTTGATAACAGCTTGCTATTTGCAGATTTTAATGCCTTGTGTAGGGAGATGAAGACTGATCAAGGAGCATGGATCATAAACAATGGAAACATAAACCATTCTAAAATATAACAGCACTCAAAAGAATCAAAATATTTCACACTTTCTAGAGGGTTTAAGTACTGGGTGAAGCTGGCACCACCTACACTGTAGCATACAGAATAAACTTGGCTTTCTAGGAATAATAGTGGCAATTTGTTCCTTGGCCTCAAGACTTGCAGCAGGGCTATCAATTTATGACAGAAGATTTCTGGCATGTGGATTCCTACCCAGTCAGAAGCAGAGTTGCAGCTGCTATTTATTTCATGAAGATCACCCTAAAACCTTCAGAGCTGGTAAATGTTGGCCTTTATAATTCAGAGAGTTTTAATGTAGCACCTTTCCTCCCTAACCAGCTGCTTCAAAAAAATCAAATCATATCTGCCTTTCCATTTTGTCAATGATGTACCCTCTCACAAGCGCTGACACTTTCTTCAATTTTGCAGTTATTATTTCAGATAGATTAGAAGGATCTGTCCTGCCTTAGCACTCAGCATATCAGGTGAGACTTAGAACAATCACAATTATAAGAGAACTGTCATTTTTTTGGGGAAAAAGCTCTAATGTCCTGTCATAGTTCCTTAATATCATGGACCAGTTGAAACTAAAACCTTTAAATAGTGAGAAAACAAAGACACATTTAGCCCAACATTTATTCTTCTACAGCTTGAAAATTACCCTGCTTCTGTCATGAATAAAATCAATCTTTATCTTCTATAAGCAAAGGAACTATTCCACACTTTCCCTCTCCTCTTTGAGCATGTACTTTCATTCACAAAGTACCAAGCCTAACTGCATCCCTCCTCAAATGCACACAGCACTTACCGCAAGGAGAGAACAAGAAAACCCCATGTAGAGAATGTATGTGTACTGCTTCGGGGTGCTTCTCCTGTCCCTTGCAAAGGCAGTTTCTAAATATATATATATATATATAAATTTAATCTCCCTAATACACTGAGAGGAAATATAGTTTGAAATAAGAAATCAGAGTTTTTTCATTAAAGCAAATAATTTTTTCCAGTCAGCTCTGTTTACACCTCACCATGCCTGGAATACTCCTGGTGACAGGTGATTGTTTTGTGCTGCCTTGATAACAAGCCAATTACAAAGTATCTGAAAAATATGGCCTCCTATAAAATCACACTGTAGTTAATGAAGCACAGATACTGCCTCTAAAATGGAAAGAAGACCAAAAAAACAAAACCCAACAATTCAGAAACCTGACTATTAGCTGTAGTAATAATCTGGCCATAAAATGATAAAGGTTTGACAACTCATGAATTGCAAGCATCCAGTTTGGCTGTTAGAAAATTGCTTGCATACAAGTCACCTCAAATCCAATAACCTTTCCTGAAAGTTTGATTATAAGTGAGATTATAACTCTATTATATTAATCACTACAGAAGAAGCAGACAAGAAAACCCATACCAGACAACACTCTAATTGAGAACAATAAGAAAGATGAATAACATATGGTGGTTCACATAGGTGCCATGGCACTGTAATTGCTAAATTCAATTAAAGGAAAAAGAACTTGAAGATTCTGCTACTGCTATGATTTGCATATTACAGTGCAAAAAATAAAAGTCTTTCAAAATCTAGACCGTACTGAAATCAATCCTACAACAAGAACAGCAAAAAAGGCTGAACATTTTTGGATGAACATATATTGGATTATAAATACCAATATGAATTTGCAGCAAATATGCATACATGACAAGAGAATTGTTCATAAAAACTATAAAAAATATTTTGTATTTCTGTAGCACTTTTTGTTGAGTCTTAATATGTGCTTCATAACAGATTAATTCTCATGTAAGCAAATGTCACGTAGGGATTTAATTTACTTGCTCAGAAGGGCAGCACATTTTAAGAAAAGGCCAGTAAGCTTTTAACAGTATCAAGTAACACGACAAAATAGGATAACAAATGAAGAAGCTCTTATCCAACCAAGTCACATCTAAAGAGAGAGGAACATACCCTCATTTCAAGACCTCAGCTGTTATCCACAATCATCTTTTACCAAAATACGGATCTCTGCTGCTTAGGCAAAAGAGACAGGACTCTCTTGCACGCTCATAAAAGTTAGATTGCAAATCCTCAAAAAGGAGGAATACCCTTACACTCTGCCATTTTGCTGCTGAAGGCAGTCCACCTCCTTGACTCCTCTCCTCACTATGGGCTCCCCTCCTCACCCGATACACTGGCTTACAGACTGACACATTTTGCCCTGGGGAGAAAGGTGGAAATGAAACAAAATATTACAGTGATTGGTCATTGGGAAAGCACTACTCTGACTGCTCAGAGATGTTCTTCAGAAATGTAATCACCCACAAAATTAATGGAGGGACTGAACAGACCTATAACTGTTGTGGCACACAGACATGAACACGTAACCTGCCTGAGGACTTTCCACAGCTAGAAGCAATGGAGATAGAATGCAAGGTGAGTACCTACACAACAAGACAGGACCAAGAGATCACAGCAATTTATATTTATTCTAAGCAGAACCACAAGACATTGATGTTTTGTCTCTTGGTTGGCTTGTGTCTCAAAATATTACTTTTCAGTGTTTTGTTAGGCCAAATTTTTAAAAGCCTGAACAAAAGAATGCCTTAAAATGAATTAGGATTAAGCATACCACAATCATTAGCAGGCTAAACAGCAATACGCTTCCAGGGCACTGTGCCGCCTCCAGCCAAACCTCATTATCCTTCTGAACTCTAGTTAGAGAATAAATGGATTGACCTATTTATTTCATGTCTAAATTTTATTAGAGGATTAACTTATTTATTTAGCATTCAGCAGTGGCAGCAGCAAAGATATTTGTATTCTGTGAAGTGGTCTAGGGGAGGTAAAGGGGACGACGGAATGAACTTTGCTGATGCAACTGGATGGGTGAATTCCTGCAATCAGTGTCAGCTCCTGTATGTATCCCTTCTGCTCTAGAGACACACACAGCAACTTTCTTGCTGGTCTCACACACTCATTTTTAAATCACTGATAGTCATTTTGCATTTTCTTATCTCCAGTTATAGGATTTTTCCACCTGTGTGCAATGGTTTCTATTTAGCTATTTACTTCTCTGCTTGAGCTAGTCTTGCTAATACTTCATCATCTCTACCAGCATCTAAATCCTGCTTGCCACCCTGATCCCCCAGTTTCCTCCCTCTCACTTCTTCAGAATTCAGCCATGAAATCAAAGATGAATCAGATACCAGACACACACATTGTCATCAGATGAAATTTATCACAGCTGGATGTTACATTGCCTGTAATGAGGGAAACTGAAGGGGAAAAAAGAAAAAAAAAAGAAAACATCATGAAATATCAGACAACTGCCCAAATTTATCTCTGGGACGAAGCTATGCTACAAGCCTAATAAATGCATAATAAAGTGTGTAGAAGTCAAAGCCATAACTCAAAAAATAATCTGGCTATCAGCACAGGAGACTCATCAGCAAACACTACTTTTGAGGAAGTACAGCCAGTTCAGGTCTGCATATACTTTGTGGTCTTTAGTGAGACTTTTCTGTTTGCCCCCATATTTAATTTGTAAAAATCAGAACTACCCTTTCTTTTAAAAAACTTTATAAGACAAGAAAATATTGAAAGGCAATCAAAACTATTTCCTAATAAATGCAATCCTGTAATTAAAAAGACCCCCAAACTTGTCCTCATCCAAAGGGCACTGAAATTTTCCATTTAAAAATCTGGGCTTTGTAGTCTTCTCAGCTTCAGGTAGCTTTGAGATAACCTTTTTCATTTAATCTCTCACAACAGAAGTGGTTTTTTAAATGACCTTACCTTGCCTTTACCAGAAGTGCAGATCCTGGAAACCACTATACTACAAATAATATGAATCATGAAATATACCTCTGATGTATCACCAGATTAGGTGTGTCTTTTTCTGTTTTAAACAGAGCTGGTCTTTGTAGCACATCTTATCAAGACATTTCTAAGGAGCACATTGCCATAACCGAATAACATAGGAATATTCTATTAATTTAGCCATGAATAATGTGCAAACAGATGGAAAGTTCTACAAACATGTTCTTTATTTGGAAATTATTTGATGAGTTCTTTGTGTGCAATAGAGATCACTCTCCAACGGCTTAGAAGTATGTGTTGTAGAGAATTCAATATTCTTAATTCACTGTTTGAACTTTTATGTTTGTACTGTAAAGTAAACACACCCTCTGACTGGATGAGCAGTAACTCCTAAGAGGCAACACTCCTCCCCAGGACAGACTGACTGCAACACTTCTATGCTAACCAAGAAAATATAAAAGATGCAGCTCATTGCTAAGGAGAGTCAAACAGCAGGAGACGATTAAGCCATAACACAAATAAGCTATCTCAAATAGAATTACTTAGATGAGCAAGGAACATTCTGGCAATGTTTGTAAAAGCATTCCATTCTACATTCTGCAGGTAAAAGATGCTCATTACATGATGGCCATCTTATTAGTGGAGACCTCTTCTTTACTAGAGTCAGGGTGCAAAATACTCATCTGATCCTTCACAACAGATTTTCCTTTAAAATCCTCCTTACCAGGATTCTCGCCTGTGAAGCACTCCACGATCTGCTATGGATTTAGTCCCACTAGCCAGATATGCAGCTACAGGTTTTTGTTACTCTGACAGTTCCTTGGGCATGGTAGCAGGGTGCGTGGGGGTTGGTGCATTTTTCTGTTGTATCAAAGGAAAAGACAAAGTTTTTGAAAGCTGTTGTCCTATATTTTTTGGGAAGAGATTGGAATAAATGCAGTGTTCACAGCCAATCTCCCAGCTCAAAGCATGAAAAATCATTGGTTTTCTTACAACAAGTATATAGGTTAAAATTTAAGAATGTATCCCAACATATTACCTTGTTACCGTGAGTGAATCCTCTCTAAGGACTAACTGACAGGGTAGCTCAGAATCTTTGGTTTCACTGCTGAAACCACCAACAGGGGTGGCCAATTAGTGCTAGCTCCTGTGGACAGTGCTTTGATGGAAAAGAGAGTTCTCCAGCACATTTCCCACTGACTATCAAGTGCCCTGCAGATAGCAATGACTTCCAGCACCTGGTGACTGTCTTCATTTGAACCAGTGACCCAAGTTTGAAAATGTCCCAAATGCATTTCCAATCTCCTTTCTCACTGGTGTTTTTTATTGCTGTGAAGACAGAGAGCTGTTCCTACCAGCCTGCCATTCCCAAGCACACACCTGCACTGGAAGGGGAGCAAAGAGCACTTCTCCAAGTACTTTGCTTTGTTTCATGTTCCCCACTTGGGAAGCGATGGAGGTGTTGAACAGAAGCCTTGAGCAATTGCACTAATCAGATTTTGCATAAATCAGCCTAGGGGGGAGGGGAGATTAAATATTCGTTTTTGTGCTTCAAAAGCATTTGAAAGAATATAAATCACAGCAGAATACGAACCGGCAAAGCTAATTCACTGCTGAGCTGTTTCATTTCAGTTGCATCTTCCTCAATCTCCTCAGCCAGGTAACATGGCCTTTCCTTGAAAGTTACACAACAAATCAAATAAGTGGGTGCTGGGAAGCAAAGAAGAGAGAAGGAGAGGTAAAATTTATTACTGCCTAAAAGGGAATGTGACTCATAAGAGAGTGGTATTAGCAAAGTGACAGTATGAGACGAAGAGGGAGCGCTTTGAACTCATTCTAATGATCTAATGACTAATATAATCCATTAAGAAAAGCAAGGGCAAGATCTTTTTCACTGATTAACGTTGTACCTTACCCATGTCTTTAATAAAAAAATGTAATATATACTGCTCCTCAGATACCCCCATGTTTAATTAAAATGCTGAAAGCTTTCAGAAAGCATTTATTTCACTCCAACAGATGAAATAGTGAAGTATCCTACCCTTCACTATGGATCTGGAAGAAGCAGGATAAAGCAAGAAGGAAGGGAAAACAGGAAGACCTGTATCATAATTAATACAAGAACATCTGTTGGCTTAGCAACATACCTTTAAAGTATGGTGTGTGAAACCCCTAGACAAAGACAAGAATTTAACACTAATATTTTATGATGCAGATGTTTTCTTAAAGCTAGAAATAGTATAAAATAACAAAAAATATTTAAATTCTGCTCTTAGGCTTCAATAATGTATAAATGAAAATAATTTACTTTAGGAGCATACATGAACCTCATAGTAACAGTATGTTAAAAAAAGAAAACAACAGGCCAACCAAATTCCATGCTCACCATTTGCTCTACAATTGTATATAAACCACTAATGCCCTAAAACTGAAATTAAAGGGAAGACTCACTTGATGTCTATCCAAGTATTCTGCAATCACTTAAAAACATGAGTTTCTGCTATCAGAAGACACACATCAGCACATCAGTGTGAGTGCAACTGAGGTTCTGCTGAGCACTGTATAAATACCTTTCCTGCTCAGAATGACCCACTGCAGTCACACATTTTAAAAGCACAATATATTATTAAAATAAATTCGACTCAAATGAGCAGTTGAGCTATTTTTGGTTCAAAACAGCAGCCAGAGACCCAGATCATATTTCACTTGGTTGCAGCTGAACTGCTTGATCACAGCCTTGACTACTTTGAAAATGGTAGCCTCTTGCCAAGACAGTGTTCAGCTGGCTGACTCAGACGGTGGAGAGCCAAAAGCTCTGTTCAGACACACTCCATCCTTCGGAGCACTTGGCCACTGGTAAACCAACATATTCAGTACTGATTCAGAAGACAACTCTAGCAACTGGAATCATAAGGGGGTTTTTTAAGGTGCCAAAATAGGTATAAGGTGTACAATTAGAGTGCTTGCCAATTGTTTGCAACTGTTTTAATATTTCACCAATGGCTTCTTACTATTCATAGATATTTTATTTGCGCGTTCAGACAACACTTGGGACTTTGCCCAGTTCTGACCAAATTGCTGTTCACTGAACACTTGTGCTTTTTCTGATCTTCTTGGGTTTTTTTGAACAGAGTCGATCTACTCTGGAGTAACCCTGACATATTCTAAAAGAAATGGCTAAAGGAGTTATCTAAAATGTCAGAGATTTTATGTTTAATACCTCTTAGAATAACAGAGAATTTCCAAGATTTTTAAAATTCACCAGTACTTTTAAAAGGATTGAAGAGGTGATCCTGACATTCTGAACACCAGCGAATCAACATGGGACAAGTGGGTTCAGAGCTAAGAACTGAGTCTTACAACATCATAGACAGGACGTGAGTTCTAAGTAAACATTTTCACAAGAGAGAGGAGTGAATCTTGCTATGTAATATACCAGAGAAGAATATAATAGGCAACGAAAACTGCAACTGGCATAAAGGGAGGGTAATCAGAAATAAAAGGTCAAATCACTGATTAATATAAAGTAGTACAAGCAACCTGTGCTTTAACAAAAGTTCAGTGCCAAATGACACGCAGGAAGAAAATCATGGCAATAGTGACTGTGTAAAGATACTTGTTTTGGCAGTGACACTGAAAAGGTCGTAGCCATAGCACCAGATGGTCAACTGAACTGGTGACTGCAGTCAGGCACTGCCACCAGCTGTGGTGAGAGGCCCAGCTTGTGCTGCTCTGACATCTCAACTGAACTGGACTCTGAGCACGGTCACGCAGAAGTTTCAGGGAGCTGGTACCTGACTACAGCTCTCAGGATCAGTGACATGGCTTTGGGACAGGCTGTGAAAGGAAGCAGAACCTGGAAGAAGTTTGACTACAGCCATAAGCCTTTTATGCAGAGTCCTGACCTTGGCATCTTTTAAAGCAATTCTTTAAAAGGCAAAAAATAAACATTTTTAGCCAAGTAATGAATTACTTTTCAGGATAGCCACTGAATAATGGATAAACTGAACGTGACCTTTCTATCCTCAAAACCCTTTTCCTGCATTTCAGTCTCTTGAGATCCCCACATAAATTACAAGTGCAATCTACTGCCTTTATCAGAAACTTGATATTTTCATTCTCTCTCTTCAAACTACTGAAAAAGTGAAAACTTTGACAAAGTTTAGTGTGCTTTACACACTGCTGCTCAGCACAGCAAGCAAGGCAAATGGTAGTCATCTCTCACCAAGGTGTATTTTTAACAAATAACTTACTGAAATCAATACAAAGATTACGAGATCAATTTCTATCCACTATGTACACAGGAGGTCAGATGATCTAATGGTCTCCTTTGGCCTTAAAATCTATTAACTAATTTGTTTTCCACAGATGACCAAGCCTGACTCCAAGAGGAACAGTCTTCACAGCCTACCACCCTGGACAAGAAAAGGGCAAGGGAAGCCACCTTAGTAGGGAAATGCTACCCTGCTACATCTGTACACAACGGTATTAATTTAGTTTTATCCTATCTACCATCTTTAACTACTTGTAACATTTTTAAGAATCTCATGCATTAAATCAAATATCAAGACAATCATGTCACTCAAAAGCTTTTCCCAAGCTGAAAACAACAGCCTGCAAATGCAATCCCTCTGGAGGCTGTCTTGAACACACTGCAAGTACTCCTCCTAGCAATGAGTAAAGCTGCTGCTGCTACAACTCTCAGGCTGTGTGGACCTCCCAGCCTAAAGGAGACTGGGAGACTACAAAGGCAAGTGATTGTTAAACCTACACTCTGGGAAAGGAAATAAAAACAAACAAACCCACAAACAAGCAAACAAAACAAACAAAACAACACACCCACCACCATCAGAAACGCCAATGAAAACATTCTCTCCTAAAAGGAACTTTGAAGAATGTCCTCCACATTAAGAAAACCCTAACAATCATCCCAAAAGATTTTAAACCACAGTGTTGGCTTGATTTCTTTATACGATCATATCTGTAGCAACACAGCATGGGAGAGGAGTCTGACAACTCAGTCTTATTTAAAATACTGTGCAGTACCACCAACCCTGTGAAGCCTGGCTGGGTGCTGGCTGGCAACAGCTTGCCAGTGAGTCCCCACATCTGAGAAAAGAACATCTTGAAGCAGTACTGCCCAGATTTATAAGAATGCAGTCAGTGCAAGTGTGCAACTTTCAGATGGAAAAGAAATCATTAGAAAATATGGAGAAAATTAAGGAACAATACAATTATTTCCAGGAAAAAATTAATATTGCATGAGCTCTCTGCTTCTTAAAGCAATGTTGATGGAAAAACTGCAAAAATCTTTTCAAGTTTAGTCTTATAATATCCCTACCATGCCAGCACATACATTCTTACTTTGCAGACAGTGAGTTGAAATACAGAATTACAAATATCGACACTGTGATTTGCTAGGCAGGACTACAAATAGAAGTGGGATTGTATCCTTCTGAATTATTAATAAAAATATGTCCAATCATTCCTTTTAATAGTAGTCCCTCTGTACAGTAAAATATACAGAATCTTTTAAGAAAAGGCCACTTCTCTTTTGTAAAAAGGATGTATTTTTAAAGTATTTTAATGTAATTTCACTCAGAAAACTATCCAGTTATCTAAACTATCAAAGACTATTGTACATTTTTATTAAGCTGCAAATACAGTTCTACTCAAGAAGAGGTAATTGCCATTATAAGCATAAAAAACAGAACAATGATGAATGCATTACAGAAAAAAAGAGACCCAGTTGCAGACACTGAGCAGGAGACTGCTTGGAAGGGCCCACAATGCCCCAGGGCAGCCCAAAGTAGGACTGATCCACATTCCTTCAATGAAACAATTCAAGCCAACTGAAACATGCAATCTTTTTGAAACCAGGATGCTTCCCATGCTCATTTGACAGATGTTGCACTGAGAAGGCCTCTCTACCAGGGACAGGATTGCTAGTCAAAAACAAAAGGGACAAATGTTTTTTTTCCCCTCCTTTGCTTCTGAGATAATCACACACATCTCTTTAGTGAAGAAGGACTACAAGTCAATCCAAACCTTGTGAAAGGTAACAGCGAATGGTATTTCTACCACTGACAGCTCTGAACCCCCATGCTGAGGAAAGGCTTTCTTTCTGTGAAATGCTAAGGGATATTTCTGCAAGGAAAATACAGGAAGGCTTTGTGAAATTAAAGAAGCAAACAAAACCTCAACAATCTAGTCTGCAGGATGTAGATTGCGCTGCCTGAACAAGTTTCACCTCCATAAAAAATAAACCAATGTGACTGACAAATCCTCTTGAATCTCCAACAAAGAATTTGTTTAGTTTCTGCCATTTTATATTGATTTCATATAAAATAATTTAGAAACCTTAGCTTCCTGTAGTGTTGAGTTGATACATCATACACAGAAGTTACATGATGGTTTTGGTTGTTTGGTTTTTTTTTTAAATACCAAGGACATGAAAGCTAAGAATAGTTACAAGCAGAAGTTTTAAACACTTCTGTTCTAAGTATAGACCCTAAGCCCTTCCAATCATTCATTCCAATTGCTTTTTATACCAATTTCCTGAAAAGACAGTGCTTCAAAACCAGTCATTTTTACTTTAGATTTTAGAATCTAATGTTTTCTAGGTCTCTTCACCCTAACTCCAAGTTCTAGCACATTGTTTTATTAAAAAACCAACATATTTCCTAAGACATTTTAAGTACAGAAAGGACAGTAGTCAAGGTTGTGTGCATCTTTGTGTATATCCTAAAGCACACCAGGGAAGGTTCCCAGGAAAGAGTTGTTACAAGAGTTCATTTGCTGCTGCTACCCTTATTTTATGCCACCGAAGGGAGAGGGCTTGCCCCTTTTTCCATTTGCACTGCCCTAACCTTTGCAAATCCACAGTTCTCGTGCTAAAGGGCATTTCCCCTGCAATAAATCTCCCTGTCACAACAGCTGCTCAGCTCCCTGGATGTTGCTCCTCGCTGTGGCAGCAGATACAACAGTTCAGTTTGTGATTCCAACCAACCTCCCTCTCTAGCTCTCCAGGCTTCCTCCTTTCCTTGAGCAGCTCTGGAGAAATACAGTTTGGTCTCACATTAGAGTGAGGAAATCTGTTGCCACCTCCTCTGCTTTGTATCATTTATGAAACTTATTATTTAGGTACAACTCTACTTGCATTTATCTTTTTAAACAGAATTTCAAGGAAAGAGAGAATACACTTTCCAGTCAATTGACTTCTATACCAATGGCACAGTCTCTTTGCAGATAAAACTTTGCTCCTGTAGAATTTGGCTTTGTCTCAACTTACACTGTAAATTGCCAACTAATGAATTTGTATTGGCAGAGGAAAATGTTTCTGCTTTTACAGACTGCAGCATTTACTAGTAAACAAGATTACTAGGAACAATTCCCAGTTTCCCCAGCAACTTAGTTACTTGTCTCTTACAAGACTCATTGTTGATTCATTCCTCTCTGTGGCCCCAGTATAATGAGTCTACTCCTAACCACCAGATAAAATTATAGCAACTGAATGCTGAGTTTTATGGTTCTGATATTCTAAAAAGAATACACCTAAGTGCTGCGCACCACACTTGGATTTACCTTGATAGCACCAGAGCTCTCAGTTTCTGCTTTAGGAGCATCCCTCAGAATTTTTGCATGTCCTTTCAGGCACTAAGCTCAAAATAAGGGAATCAGACCAAAATAGTAAGTTCCCAGCCCTCCTCCCATCTCCCCATTTTGTAAAACCATGGAGAAACCCTTAAGTCATGAAACCAGAACTACTGCACAAGTGGGAGTCTATCTACAGCTATGTAGCAGCAGCCTTGCAATATAGTTCCTAGTCCCTCTCGTCAGTGCCGGCCGAGTGCATTTTGTTTAGGAGAATGGGAAGACACTTATTTAACTTTCTAGAAGCTTCAGCTCCCCAAGGCAGTTTTGTAACTTGAAAACTCCTTACACTTGCCTCTGATTTTTAGAAATTACAGCCAAGTTTTGTGCAGCAGTTAGAAACATACTGTCAATTATAAAAGGCTGTACCAGTTGCATAATCAGTATGACCTGTTAAACCACATTGTTGATAAAAAGCAATTAGTGGTCTATAGCTGTATTCTTTGAAAACTGGTGAATAAAGATGATCTAAGAGTAATAAGATATTTTACCTGAGAAGTGAATTAAGCAACACTACTTCAACAACAAGCTTCTGAAGAACCGAAGTATTCATCCATATTAAACTATTACCATAACACATTTTAGGAGACTTGCTAAGTCTCACTCAAGAGGGGAGCACAAACCACTTTGCAAACTATGGAAGAAGCCCACCAAATCAGGGAAATTATTTGTCCAGATAAAAAAATCCCATTTGTATAAAACATTATAATTATAGTCTGGCAAGGTTTAAAGAAAACCCATAAATAAATAGCGCACATCTGCTATAGACAGATTTTTTATAGGCTGTTAAGCACATAACAGTGCCCAGGTATCTCAATCATATGGAGTTAAAGGAGAGTCAGCTTCCAAAACAATAATTCAATAAATCTAGGGGTTTTTTTCTTTTAAATCAAGAAGATAATTTTCTGTATGTTAAATAGATCAGTACTAACATGAGGATGAAGTGAAGTCTAACCATTTAAATGTATCAGTTTCAAAACTGATAAAAGAAAAACCTTTTACAGAACACACTATCAGCTTCTGGTACTCATTGCAACAAAGTACTGAAGGCAATTAAGGTTGGCATTACAAAAAGAAAAAAAAAAAGGAAAGACCTGTCTTTTTATAGACATAAAAATATTCATGGGTCTAGGGAGATAGGAAAGCTTGGTTTTGACAATGTAAGCCATCCCTGCTGGACATGGTTGGAAGTTGTTTTAGGTGCTTTTTCCACACCTACATGTTAGAGTGCCCCTTGCACCAGTCCCTCAAAGGGTATGATACAGTGCCAGTGTCTGCGACAAAACCTCAGATGTGCTGAAATGCTGGTTTCACGGCATGGGAGCTCTCACCTTCACTCTCAAACAAAATGAGAAATGTTATCATTGTCATTCCAAATTAGGTCCTCCCCAAGGGTTAGTTCACTGGAGGTCATCATTAACTGCAACCTCTTAAAAATTAGCACATGTAGGGGATTCTGGTTTCATTCCTAACAATTTACAGGGGCAGACAAGTCATTTTACAAAGCTTCACTAATGGATACTTGCATATTCTTACAACAACCAAAACAAAAAACCAAGTTTAGGTTTTTTTATGCTTTGATGAAATTCTGTAGGATAATGAGAGAAATTTCCTACAGCTTAAGAAATGCTGATTTATACCCCACATTTTCATTTTCACCTCTAGAGAACAGCATGAATTTCTATCAAATTTAGCTAATATATTTCCTATTTGCATGTTCCTATCCCAAGTTAAAGACAGGGAAGAAAAATGAAATTGAACAGGAAAATACCATAATTCAGGACTTGCAGGCGGATGTGACAGAGCAAACTGCACAATAAATATTCTTCTTTTTAGAAGTCCAGCTCAGTTTTGATGTCACACATGATGTGGTTGGTTGACAGGCACAAAGATGTTAAGGGAAGTTACTGATATTTTCTTTGGTTAAAGGAAAGTTGAGCGTGTCAGTATACCTGCTGTAACAGATGAAGTTAACTTTAGCTTTGCTATTTCCACTAAACTCATTAAGGTGATGAACGACACAGTAAGACTTGCCTTAGAGAGATCACATGCAAGTTTCTGTGCCTTTAACACCATTAAAACCAGTGAAGTAGCAGTTGCTACACACAAGAACTCACAAAGTACTTGTTCTGAGGACAAGTATTGCTCAAAATACACCAGAGGAAGACACATTCCAGTTTTACAGAAGATGGTACTACGTTTAATCATGAGGAGTGCTTTCAGAATGTATGCACAAAACTAAAACTAAAAAAAAAAAAACTAAACCATGAAACAAAACTACTCAGATTTGATTTAGCTGAAAATCTCAATGACACAGAAAGTATAATGGAGTAATTGCATGAGGTCTGTGGGTGCCAGCTTACTATGTTTGTCAGCCCATTTTCAGGCACTAATTTACCAAATGATGATTGCTGGTTTTATGAACTGTATTAGTGAGAACACAGAGCCTGTGATTTCATGTGTTCTTGTCTTCAAAAGGCCTTTCTCAGAAGTCTCTTTTTTCTTTTTTTCTTTTAAGAAAAATGACTTCTTCCATGTACAAAACTAACTTTTAACAGGTCAAAGGATGTTTATACAAGTTCACTTGTATTTTTAAGTTGCCTTGCTACAACTTTTAGTAAGAATAAAAAACCCCTCATGTTTATTTCATATAAATCAGTTTCCATAATTTAATTATGTTCACAATATTAAGGATAACTTGTAATTGTAAGATCTTCTCACTCAGAATAATTACTTTTGTATATATTTTGAATTTTGTAAGGGAGAAAAATACATTCTCTAGAGTAGTTCAATTTTTCTGATTTGACATCTGAAAAAAAATTTTTTTTTTTAAGTGGATAGCCCTTGAGAAAAGCTAATAAATTCCAAAGAGAATTTGGATGAATTTCTGCTCGAGCAGACATTTAGAAAAAAAAAAAAAACCAGCTGAAGTAAAATACTGGTAAAACTATGCTAAAAACTATGCTTTTTTAGCATAAAACTACGCTAAAAAACATAACATAGTTTCTTCTGTCTGCCTGACTTGTAGCTCATGCCAGGCTGACATGGATGAGCTGTGTGGCTTTCTGTCCTGTTGACTTTAGGTGCATTCAACACTTAACAATGTGAGGAGTAAATGTCTAATTATTACTTTGGAACTGTAGGATGACTGAACAATAAAAACTTCATCTTCAGTTGTCACTTGACAGTGACACTCAAACTTTCAGGGCTGAAAGCACAGAACTCCACATGGTGGCACAAAGGACACTCAGCTATGAATGTTCTTCAAGAGGGCTGGCATGGGCAGCACAGGTTTTCTTTTGCAATCAAGTTATCACACAAAAAACCCACATTGTTAAAGTACTTTACCCAGTTAAAGTTTGAATTATAGAATAGTCCATGTTGGAAGGGACCTCAAATGATCATCCGGTCCAATCTTTCATGGGAAAGGGACCCTAGAGGAGATTATCTAACACCCTGTCACAATTTGAAAACCTCCAGCAATGGGGAAGTACTTCAAGTGAATGATTGCTGTTACTGTAAAAAAAATTGCTTTTCTTACATCCCAATGAAACTTCTCCCAGTGCAACTTGTAACTGTTGCCCCTTTTTTTTGTGGCTCCTTGTGAAGAGAGCCTGTTCTCTTTGTAGCTGCCCTATAAGCACTGGAATACTTCAGTGAGGTCTTCCCTGAACATTCTCTTCTCCAGGGGGAAAAGACCTAACTCTTTCAGTCTTCCCTCATTGTAGGTCCTCCAGCCCTTTGATCATCAATATTATGCTCTGTGTAAAGAAATCAGGTCTACATTTTTGCACATGGGTATGCATTTTTAATTTCAGGGGAGGTCAGAAAAGTTCTTGTCCCCGAGAAGAGCACCATTAAAACCATATTACAGCATTGAAAACTCAATTCTGTTCTTTCTTTGACTTTGTTCACTACTCAGCAAAACGCCTTCTTGTTAATTATCGACTTCATCATCAAGGGACAGTTTAATCACAAGACTGTCTGCAGTTCAGGCTATCACAGCAGTACTAGCAGGGAATTTTGCACTGCACATAATTGGCCAGGTAATTAGAATACAAAATCCTTAATTGCTCAGTTACCAAACGTAAACGGTGCAGCACGCAGTGCTTGACTGACAGAGGACTTGGGGGAACCAAGGCAGCTGCCAAGTGCCAACTTTTCCTTCTTCACAGCACAGCTAAGCAAACAGCACAGGTGGCTTCCTGCAACCCTGTTCTCCCAGGGGGTGGGGGAAGCCCTTTCATTCTGTGGTGTAAAAAGATTTTCAGCAAAGAGACTATTTCATGATATCCAAATCTACTTGAAAACCATAAAACCAGAATTTTCAAAAGGCAGAGGTAACACAGAATCCTGTCAACAATAGCAAGTCAGAGCTGATATAATGGTATGAAACAGTACCACTGCTCACATTGACATCAACCTGGTGTGGCACAGGGTGCTGTTGCAGGCTGGGAACTTGTTACGGGATCTGTATGGTCTGAGCTGCAGAGGTTTTCAGCACACTGTAGTATAAACGGATGGGTGCAGCATCACCCTCCCCCAAGAACTGTGTTATGGATAATTCAGAAGTTACCACTGTAGGTACTTTAGAGCAAGAGGTACCTATAACAACAATACCAGTTCTTTCATCTGTTGATGGACAATATGAAGTGCTACATTAAAACTACCCAGACTACCAGCTCCCTTCACTGGAAGGCTAATTCACAGCTCTGATACTTCATAATCTTGGTCTTATTTCCATGCTATAAGCATTTGTGGCCTGTATTTATTTGTTCACATGCTTCTCGGTCAGCACTTCCTTCTCCTTCAGCTAGATTTTCAACACTTACCTTTCTTTCTACGAATATATTTATAAACATCAACATCTACTCCTCATGCCAGTAGACTAAAAAGGGTTATTTTGCAATCTCACCTGCTGTTACAAGATCTCTGCTCCCTAAGCATCATTCTAGGAGCCCTTTTCAACACCTATCCCCATTTTAGATTTCCTTTCTCAAACACAGCCGACCAGACGAGTATGCAGCACTCTGCATTAGGCTCTGTTACTATTTTACGCAGTGGCAATAGGATACTGCTCTCTCTTCCAGAAGAATCTTCAACAGCCTTGTAGCTGACTGCTGTGGCAATTAGCAGAAACTCTCAATTCTCTCTCACAGTTTCCATTTACAGTCAATAATCCCTGCTTGGAACACAAATTCTTACTATGCTCCATGTGCAAGATTTTTCATTTTCTGCTACAGTTATTGCCTCCAGGATTCCAGTCCTAAAGGCATCACATTCTTCCGTACTTCATTCCACTATTATATTAGCAATGCCTTTCAATCCTATGTGGTCACATTTATTCTGCTGCTTCTGTTTCCTCCACTGTCTAGAGGCAATGACTCATAAATTCTTGTATCAGTTGGTCCAACAATGCTACGCCTTTCTCACTGCTCCTCCTTCAGGAGTTTCTCTCTTCAGCTTGTCAAAAATCCACAGATGCCCACACAGGCTTTCCAAAGGTAATTACAATTTGCTTGTATAGGAACAAGATAAGACATCTCCAGTCATAGAACAGAACTGATAAAAATTATTTTGTTTTTAAGAGACGGAAGTTGCTCATTCAGGGCATTTTTTACTTGTCCATGTTCCTAAATTAAACCTTTCTTTGAGGAGTAAAAATAACAGTGTGAAATTCTTTAGCAAACAAGCCCTACCAGAAAGCTGCTTTCTGGGTAAAAACAAAGGAAAGTTTTGCAAAGAGCAGCTAATTCTATTGCTCTTGCCATAGTGCCCTGGTTACATTAAAACCTGCACAATATAATTCTCGGTGGAGGGAGAAATCATGAGCCAGACAATCATTAGGCAAACTCAATAACGTTTGTATTATTCAGATATAATCAGAGCCTACTTGTTCTTATCTTTGTAAGGTGTTTGAAAAGCACCGTAGCAGGGGGCTTAGCATCCCCTTCTATTGCAAGGCATAAAAGATAAAATACTGGACTCTCCATATCTTTGTAGATTCAATTCAGCATAACAGACTTTGCTACAGTCTAAGAAAACCCAGAAGTAAATGCACAGAAAGCTTTTTATTGGGCACAGACAAATTGCCTTTGAGAAAAAGTCAGATGCAGAATTGTGTTAAACTGTATACACACTCTGAAACAGCAACACTTTCAACAGACCAGTGTCTTGTATTGAAAATATAAACAATTCCTAAAAATTTCTGCTCCAGGTTTGTATGAATTCACAGTCATTAATATCATTAGATGCTTTATATCATAGTGTAAGATCAAAGATCCTGCAGATATTAAGTAATTAATTTCCTTAAATTAATTTTCTTGATAAGCAGCTATACTAATGTGGGATCTGTCACTTAATAAATAGATGAAACACTGAATTTCAATGGGGCTGTGATACCTTACATTAAGGTAGTTTAGGAAGTCACCCAGAAACTAAATTGACTAAGTATAAAGGATGATCCAAACACCTGGATGAAAACAGTCAATTTTCAGAGAATTTAACCATACACCTCACACACAAACAGGACTTGCAAGACCTCAGCACTATTAAACCAGCCAATTTTTTCATATTTATCCACATAACCATGTTCCACAGCTTTGGATAAGTAGCCTCTGCTTATCAAGGACAGATATCTTTCAATTCATATTCATTTAACAGGTTTTTTTTCTTGCTAAAAAACTAGAAAACTTTTTGCTACCTGAATTAAGGCAACAATCCTAGTTAATATAGTAAGTACTTTATATCAACCTTAGTTTATAACAACAACACTTCACAAAAGCTATTTATTACAACAGGGGCATAGACATTAAATAACCAATCTAAAGGTCACACAAGTCAAAGATAGAAACTTATTGCATGCTTTACAAATTTCACATCTTCTTTCTATTGTTATTTAAATAAGTGCAGTTCAAGAATGTTCTCATTAACCTGCAAGAGTTATGAAAATACACCTCTGGATTCTAAGATTCTTAAGACCTTAGCTACAGTCTTTGTACTTAATGAAAAAAAAATAAAAGAGAATTTAAGACTCCAAATTAAAAAAAACTCTGTTCTCATTGGAATCTAATGGACTCTGGAAATCCCTGATGATAATCTCAACCTCACAAAACTCAGTATTTCTTCTAATTCTTTTTCTGCTTTCAGAAATGAAGTACATGCTAGTCCCAGTCTAAATATCTGTCCATCCTTCCCTCAAGGACAAATGACTAAGACACTCTTCCTATATTTGAAGTACTTGGCCTGCCTAAAAATCCCTGTGATATGAAAAATCATACCTATTTCACTGGGTATTTTGTGCTTTGCAAAGTTACCATCTCCTTTTTTTGGCTAAAGCTATGCAATCATACCAGCAGTATAAACTAACATAATTTATCATTAAACCCCAGCCCTCCAGTCTTTACTGACTCTGGCATGTTCTATTAAACTTTGTGCCTCATTGTAATAAGATTTCAATTCAGCGGCTAAACATATTTATTTTGAATTAAGATTCACCACTAGCCGAGGCAAATACCAGTAAAGCCATGGCCTGTATCATGATCTCGAGTCAAGAGAAGAGGAAATAAGAAATAAAGGTTTAATCCAGAAATGAGCTGGGATTTAACTCTTTTCTGAAATCATTGCAGCAAGACCACTCTTAATGCATTTAGCAACAATTAATTCTCAAAGCCAAAACAGCTGCACATTGCTGATGCTCTCCAGATGCAAGGTAAGGAATTAAATCATGGGATAATTCAATTGGAAAATTGCTTGTAATTATGGAGAATGCAGCGTCTGCTTGACTCCTTGTGGTGATTGGTAGTTGCTTTAAGAATAGTGAGGTAGTCTGTGCAATGCATGGTGAATACAAATAAGTAGCTGTGTTATGAGAAATCTCATTTAGTTTCACAAAGATATGGTTATAACATGATTAAAACTGTATTTGCTGACATTAATGATAATCCATTTTCACTGTCCCATTACTGCCAACGGCCCACAGTCACTTGCACACAGAACAGCAATATTCACTGATAGCACCTTCCCTCTGAAGGAACTCAAAGTACATTACAAACACACGGGACCTTCTCCTACTCTAAACAACAAGGACCCAGATAGGTTGGTGTGTCTCACCTCGTTTAACATCCATGCATGCAAACAGGCTTGTTCTAACAGGCCATTTAAACCTCTGATGCCAGAAGACTGACAGCTTCTGGAAATGAAGAAAGGTGTTCCTTCACTTCAAATATCAAAAGTAAAATTCTCAATAGCGACAGAAGAGAAGGCTGCAACAAGGTCTAATCAGAGACCTTCTAGTAATGACAGCATGGAAAAAATGAAAAAACCCCTGTTCTTTTGGATTGACAGTTACCACTGGAGAAAAAAAGCCATCTTGTAATCTGTAAACTGAGCACATGTACTCAAAAAATAACAGGATGATGCAGATCTTTACTGTCTTTTGTAGAATAATCTTACCAGAACTGATCCTAATTGGCATTACAACATCTGACAGAGTCTGCTCACTATTTTAAAGTTGTCAAACTGAATGACAAAATGGTTGCTGTATGTGATCACATTCCGACAGAGTCAGTGATCAAATGGGAAAAACATCTAGAAATACTAATTTTCTGTTTCATGGTTTAACCATTAAAACACGCAGCTCTTAGTGTATAAAACTCCAGTTATGGTAGCAGTGGTTACTATGACACATTATATTCTATGTGCTCTAGCTACTGAAATGTTTACCTGATTTTTTTTTCTCTTTTACTTTAAAAAGCTTTAACAGAAAAACCATTAGGGAACAAGAGATCAATTATTTACAAGTTGCTTCACAAATCAATCATCCAGTATCAAAGCTAAAGTTGTTATTTTTAGCAGTATTAAATACACAATAATTAAAATTGATTACAAAGTCACAACCCCTCATTAAATTGCTGTCAATTGCAGGAAAAATTCCTCAAAAGCAATTTTTTTGTTCAAAGTGATTGTAAAAAGATTCCCATCAATTAAAGGGAGATCTGGTAATATGGAAAAGGTGATAAATTATCTCTTTTTCTCAGTGTTAGTACTTTGTATATCAAAGGTAGTGCAGAGAAAAATCCTTATAGTCTAATCTCTGCCTGAAAAGGAGAAGTAACACCGTTGTGTGCGGCCACTTGGACCCAATCCTGCAGAGAGACAAGCCTTGCATTTCAATCTAACAAAATCGTTAAGCACATTCGGTAAGTATTTGAGCAGCCCTAAGAAATAGGGAAGTTCTTTGCATGTTTTATTGTCACACAGCAGATACTGGTCCTTAACTTCCCTAATCCTAACCCTACAGCAGTTTTTCCAGTAGCCAGACCTGCTACAGTTTCTACCAGACACCTCCCCTTTGCTGCTCCTCTAGTTTTCCCCTCCCTGAGCTACATGCCATTGGCTTAGGTTTTAATGCAGAAGAGAAATAAAACTGTGGGTACCACCCCCCTTTAATACAGTTTTCCAAAAGAGTTTTGCAAAAGAGTTCAAAAAATATCTTTCTTCCCCCAAGAACTTGTTTCACAAGCTTGAAGTACAGGGTGCCAAGATGCTGTTGACCTAAGTTGGCCTGCAAGGGATCAAAGATGATCACCTGAATCTCACTCAGAAATGTTCTGTGCAGAGGCAAATCTCACTCTGGCCCTTCTGCTGTCGACCACCCCATGCAGCAGGTGCAGAACATGCACACAGTTAACAAACGCTAATTTCTCTCAAGTATACAAAGTAGGCAGGAGTGGGAAAAAGAGGCACAACCTTAACTCCTTACACTCCAGCTGGCATCTCTAAAGAAAGAAAAGCATTGATCCCATGTTTCACATAAACCAACAAACCAACAAAAAAACCCCACAAAGGCACATCAAACTAAATTAACCAAAAAAACCCCCAAATCCTCAAAAGATCTCCCACAAAACAAAAACCCAAACTCAACAACAAAAACCATCAGAAAATAAAAAGCCAAACCAAATGAGCTGCTGCTATGCTTGCTCTCATACCTGCAGCAAGGCTTCCAGTGACACAATGCACACCTGTATCACCTCATGACAGCATTAGGCTTTAAGAAACATCCCAGACTTTAGCCTGATGATAAGAAACTCGGATCATCTTCAGCAATTTCACAAACAGGCTTGTTACAACCTGGGCTAGCAAAATGCCACTTCCTACAGTCTGTACCCCTTTATCCAGCAAGTCCAAAGATATTTTCAAAGGGCAATTCCTGATAACGATCAGAGGAGAACAGAGCAGGAAGGTGCTTTTCAGAAAACAGAAAAAAAGTCAGCCAAAAAACCCCCAGCAAAACAACCAACACACAAACAAACAAGGCTTTGACTACATTTAGGAGTGGAAGAGGCTAATCTGCAGTTCACTGAAGTTTCTGCAGTTTGTATTACCAATAGCTGTTTTAGTGACAAAGAATTGTTCAGCAATTCAGTTTCATTTTTTAAAAGTTTGTCTTGCTGATAAAAGTAGTATACCAAGTAAACAATCAAGTAACCAGCAAATTAGTTATTTTTTGTGACTCATTTAGGTCATTCTTGATGCAATGGCCATTACCAGCTTCCCACTCAGGGTCAGTTTTGGTACCCCACACTCCACAAGAATTAATGGAAATAACGTTGACTAAGGCACAGGGCAAGCTGTAATGCAGTACATTTCACCTGCCCACCTACAGAGCACTCTGAAATGCATCATTTCCTACAGATTAAAACAAAAATCCCCAAAACATGGTAGAGAGTGGTTAAAGACATTGTCTCTAACGTATCTCTTTTCATTACAGCCAATTCTGTCTTGTGATTCAGGGATATCCCAGCCAAATTCCTCCACACAAAAAAGCTCTTCCCCCAAGTAAAGCAGTGCTTTATACCCAGGTGAGGTAACTCAGCTGGCAGGAGCTCAGTTATTTCAATTACACTTTGTCACTCACTCTGTAGTGAAAGGACAAGTCAACAATCACTCAAGCACTGACCCTACTCCAGCACATTCTTATGGTTGCCCTTACCTGTCCACACAGGCACCTTCTCCCTGTAAATCAGTGGAAAGAAATGGAAGTGCTCAGCTTCACACAGCACTGATCTATTACACAAACATCTCATTTAAGCACACAAGCAAACTCACAATACCAACATTACTGGAAGCATATTAAGTCTTACATGATTTTGCAAGGGTATTTCTCCTCACTGCAAGGAAAACCTGGACACTGATTCCCAACGTTTCATCTGCAGTGAAACACCCCTTAGTCCTGTCACCAAGTCCTGACAAAAGCCCACTGTACAACAGAACAGGAGGTTTAGTGTTAATGGAAGCCAACGTGCAGTTTCTAAATAGTCAACATTTTAACATTTAGTTCTTGAGTATTCCTTAATTTTAAGACAATTGGGAATAATGCTGCTGCATCCATGCACCCCAAATATTCCAGAAGTCCATATTCAATTCAGCTTTACATATAACAAAAATCACTTAAGTCTCTTGGCCAGCAAACACCTGCCATTAACCACCCATTTTTCAAGGTGACCATGGAGAGAATGGGCTGCAGCAGGTCAAACACCAACTCTGAAACGGCCTGGAATATGTTTTAGTAATCCCTTGCTTCAAAGCCGTTATGATTATCACTGGGTTTTTTTCAGGAAGTTCACAGATAACTGGGATCCAGATTTTCTGTTCTCTAAGTAGGTGATCAAATCCTTCAAAGATAAAGCTCCTTCTACACCTTATTCACCTTTCCCCACTGATGGATAAGACAACCAACTACATATGATACACTGGTGGTCATACTTAAATGTCCTTAAAAAAACTTGCTATTAAAAACATTAGTTCTTGCTGTTCACTCAGCTGTTGCCATTGATTGCAAATGGCTTGGCATCTTTACTAAGTAGTTGATTTTAGAACCTATTCTTGCTTAACAGATACTCCTTTGGCTTAGTAAGTAATTGAAAAGATCCTTGCTTTGAGTGGAAGCCACAGTTTCTGAATAAAGTTATACAATATTTTGTAGTATCTTTTTTTAATACTCTTGGTTTTCACCGTTAATTAATGATAAAACAAAGATTAACAATCCAAGCTATTAATTCCTCAGAACTCTTGTTTTGTTAATAATGCAATACCACTAAATATATTGCTCTTAGACAGCTGGATAGGAAAACCAATGACTACAGAATTAAAATAGCTTTCACTACTGTGCAATTGGGCAGTGAGGCCACCAGAAGGATCTTTTCTTTTACCCCAGTCTAAGAAAGCTCAGTGCGTAAAATTCCAAGCTGTGTATCGCAGTAAACTTTCACCTCTAATGAAGTGACCTTGTTGACATGTAGGATCAACTCCAGCAGGCAGAGCCTGCCCTATCCATAACTGGTAGTCTGTAAAGCTGTAATTTTTTAGAGCAGTCAAATATAAAACATGCTCTGCTTCCTCCTCAAATACTTTCACACCTTCAGGAAAAACACAGAGAGTCATATTAAACCTGCATCATAATGCTGTTTTAACATGGACTTTTTGTTTCTTCCGTGCTCTGAAAAAGCACCTCGAAAACAGAACATCCTTGAACGTTCTGCTCAAAATCAATACCAGAGTTCTGCAGCTTGGGTTTGCCTCTGATAAACAAAACTACTGTGACAGGTAAAAAGGAGTTGTGATCTAACCTTTATTACGCTGTTTATGCGCCTTGCAAGGCTCTAAATGACTGCCAGAGATGACTATCTGTGATACACAGCAAAATGCTTCCCTCATTGCCTGACCTTTCCACTTCCCCACTGGAAGCACATGAAAGCAGCAACATGTCCTCCACTAAAAGCAACACACAAGGGGAATTATTGCAGTTCTGTCCTTCATCAGCTTTATCCTTTTAATACAGGCAATGGCAAGTAACTGCTGTTTAAACATCTCTTCAAATGTGGAGAAATCTGCTCATCACCTTTTTCACTCATGTTTACACCAGATAATTTAGAAAGACAGCCTCTCCCAGAAGAGTGGTTAAATTTGCTCACAGACATAGAATAGGAAGAAGAAAAACGCAGAACAATGGCTAAAAGCCCATTATTACATTTCTTGAATTCTTAAGGAAATGCCATTTAGAATTAAGTGGTGCTTGCTTCTCTCATCTCTGTTGTGACACTGGAGCTTTCAGCTAACAAAGCTGACTTTCATCTGACTTTACAACTGATATGAACCATTAATGTGTATTATGAATGATTTTTCTCAAACATAATATTTTCATTTTAACAAAAGATAGTCACTCGTATTTAACTTTTTAAAAATCCAGTTTAGTTAGGGAAGGTAAAAGATGAAGGTCAAGCATTTGTAAATTGTTTGCGTTTGATAGATGAGGAAGCCTGAGCTGTTGAGACTAAAGGGACTCACAGGGACTTAGAGAAAGCGATTTCCTCACCACAGGCAGGATGCGCAACAGGATTCACTGTACAGAAAGGAAGTGTTGCTCAACACAGGAACAGGGTCTAGAATTGGAGATCCCAAATCAACAAGAAAATACTGTATTATTTACCCCAGTGAACATACAACATGTTATGGAGGGCTATATTCTATCGCTCCCCTCAGTGCACAGTCTCTAACACAGCCTGTCTGAAGAGTGAGAGAAAATCGGAGGAAGTCCAGCCATCAGTTTCCTTCCCTCTCCTGCTCTCCCAGTATGGCCATTCTCATCTTCAGCATTATACCATCTGTTTAATCACTGTGCTCTCAAAACAAGCAAACAAAGAAAACAGATGAAACTTCAGGGATAGCTTCTAGCTCATAATTGAATGGATGATTATTCATTAGAATCTAGGCAAGTTGCTTGGGGCTGCCAAAACAGGCATTGCATGGTATTATGAAATTTATTTTTTACAGATAGAAAACAGTATTCTCATTCAGTACCTTGTCTTTAGCGCTGCAACCTCCTTTAGTTATTTTGAGTGGGATAAAATAAGCATACTCAGTTAAAGCTCCTATAAGAGAAAACAACTAAACTCATAGGTCCCCCTCCCCTACAAGGTAAAGGAAAATAAAACTACTTTGGTGAGCTTGAACATTAGCAATTCTTGTAAGATTTAACCTCTGAAGGCATATCTAGGGCAATACTGCTTGCAACACCTCTGAATTAGTACATGCAATTGTGTCTTCCCAAAAATGAGATATTACAAAAGCATACCATCCTTTACCGACCTACATCTAAACAACTCAAACTTCATCAGAAAACCAAGGACAGAAATACTAAAAATCAATCTTCTCTTTCTTTACCCAAATTTACCTGGCAAAGTGGTTGAAATGTACTAGGGTGTAGTTTAGTCTGCCCTAAGATCCTGACTGAATAATGTTTTTTTCTCTATCACAGTTCCAAATTAACAATTTCTTATCTCTGATTACTTAGCTGGACTTGGTTCTTGGCAAGAGTCACAGCAGTAAAACCTCTTAGCTTTTAAATTTCTGTGACTCTCTTTTAATGTATTCCTCCAAGCATAGATGTGTAAGATACCTACTGTAACACAACAGACACATTATCATTGATGTGAAGAGTAGCAACAAAAATATTCCAGTTCTTGTCAATTAGGTGATGCTTTCAACATAATCTCACAGAACAGTGCTGTAGAAAATCCCACATGATAACATCTATTCATTATAAGTGGAGCAAGCCAATTTCATGACAAAAATGCTGGGGAGCAACAGGCTCCCACAATTTTTAGCACTAGCTAAGGTGCAAGAGAAACAAGTCTGGCTCAGCTGGGAACACAACTCACCTTGGGCTTTTGATGTAACCACACTGTGCTTTAGTTTCTCTTTGACAACAGGGAAAAACCCTCCTCCCAACTCTTTAAAACTGTGTGAAGTGCCTTATTTAGTAGGTCATTCTCAGAGCCGCACAGGTGAAGTGCTGAAGGAGCACAGGTTATTGCAGTATTGGGCAATGGCTATAGTTAAAATATGGTTAGTAAGGATTGGCAAAATGCAGCCAGGGGCTGCCAGGCTTACAGTGTCTTACTGATACTCTTTTATCATACATTATATTTTTATGTACAGAGCCATATAGGTGAGCTGTCATGGGCATGGTAAAAAAATAAACACACACAAAATAGAAGCAACAGGTAGGCTAGGAAGAAATTTAAATTACCAAATAACTTATTAATTCATTGCATAATTTTTGGCATGAATGTGAGTTCTCTACCCAAAAAAATCAGTTAAAAAAACTTCACTGAACACAACATGTGCATGGACATACACAAGCACTCGGTGATAAAGGACACAGTTCCTATATCATGGAGGGAAAAAAATTACAAATGTGTGTTAATCCACTAGTCTTTTCCAATAAAAAGGTCAAACACAGCCAAGAGCAGGACACACTTCCCTCCAGCTGTCCTTTTAATATGCCTCTCATCTTGCCAAGGAGAAACCGTCATTAGGAGTGAGAAAGAGACCATTTTACAACCCATTTATTCTTCATTGTCTATGCCTGTTCTGGATATACTTGTTGGAGTACATTAGTCACAGGTATGCAGCAAGCCATTAGAGCATAGTAACATCTGATGCACACTGAAATTAATTTTTCTTCTTCAGCTTGGGGAACAGAATGCTTGATGTTGAGTTGCATTCAAGTCCTCACTGAATTAAGAAATGAACAAACAAGATTTCTAAAATCAACAAACCCACGTGCTTATCCAGTCTGTATAAATACATATCTACTCTATAAACAAACACACTGTCCTACAATGAGACAATAATTTGCTTCTTTAGAGCAGGCTCATTAAAGGGAAATAATTTTGCAATAACAAAACACAAGTGTAGTACTAATGAGAAGAGCAAGCTGCAAAATGCTAAGTACACCTGGTCCATTTCTTGTACTGACAGAGCATGAGCTGGAATCTGATCCTTATAAAATGGCTGTATTTTTCCCCAATGAACTCTGGAAGCAAGTTTGGTTTCCATTTAGTGTCTTAATGTTGCATGAATTCCTATGGGTATGTGTTGTAGCACTTGACATGTTTATGTTGCCAAGTTGAGTATCAAAATCTAAACCTCATCTAGAACAGCCAGAACTATTCACTGTAAATAATACTTTTGATTTTAAATCTCCTCTTTGTTTACAAAGAACTTGATAGCCATCCCTACAAATCCATAAATCTCTCATTTGCAATAAGATGGATGAATAACTTTCAGTCTATGTGTTACTTCCAGATCTCACTTAGTTCTTCTACTATTTCACTGATGGTATGTAGCTGATCCTTAACTCACACACAGTGGCTAAATCCTAAAGAGGAAAATAACTAACAGGAATCTGAATCCCACTTGAACTAAACACAAGTACAAAAGTTCACAAATCTTTGTGGAATACCTGCAGTTTACCTGAAGGTATACAAATAAAAAAACTAGGGTGGCATCATATCACAGCAGTATCTTTTTAAGAACTATTCAACCATCGGGACTGAACCTTTGCAGATCAGGATGATCCACATTCTTCTCCAGCATTAGAGAGAGGGATGCAGTAAACATTCAGGTCTCCAAGTTTTTTGTCAAAATTTGTGATAGGTTCAAAACCATTTTTCTTCCAAATAGAAATTCTCCTGAGAATACAATTCTTGGTTTGTTGGGGTTTTTTTTCCAGGCCTATGATGTCAAGATCTCAAATTCCATGTAATGATTTACTAAATAAAAAAATACCTCTGATATCTTGTTCAAAAGACACATAAGCTAGATCAGTTCTATGAGACCAAGGCATATCCTCAAACCAGTCATAAGAATTAATGTAAAGGGAAAACTTTTGTCTGTCTAGTGTGAGCCCAGCTATTCTCTTTACCCTTTATTCTTTCCCCTGGTAAACAGTTATCTTTTTCAGAGATAACTTTTTTCCCCAATTTTTTGGTGGAATTTTAAGCGTTAAAAGAATCTTTTCTGCTTGAGTTCTACATGAAAAATAACTTCTCATCTGCTTATTTCTTGCAAGCCTACATTGATTTATACTCTACTGTTTTGTTAATAAAGTGATCATCTGAAACAAAATATTATTTATTATCTTTTATTATCTGGCTCATTCTTCTTTGTCTGAAAAATCATAAATTAAAGTCAACAGCCATTTTATAATCCTGCAGTTCATTATCTCCCATTTGCTAATATGTTCACTGCCTTAGCCCTGCTCCATTTCTTTAGTAATAATTACAAAAATTAAAACTACATTAACACAATATGCAGATATCTCTTGTTTTAGAACTTACATAAGAGCTTTTCAACCAATCAGTGGCTGATTAGAGTACCGTCCTCATTCATCTCCCACTTCCCCTGCTATCCTTCATGAAAGTTTAATCTACATTTTCCATTAAGACGTTGTCTCAACTGGTGTTCACATTTACAGGATGGCTTATTACTTTTTTAATTTTTATTTGAAATGGTGGTCATACCCCCACAACTTCTCTTCATCTGAAATTTTTATCAAGTAGCTGCATACTATCCTGGTCCTGAAATCTTCAAATCATAGAAGCAGAAATTCACTTACTTGATCTAGAATCACAGGGTTTAAAAGAGGAGCAGGCAAACCACCTGCATAACCATATTCAGGAGCGGTCAAGACTCTAATCCTTCCAGTTTGAAGCTGCATTTACATTTAGAAACAGATTGCTCTGACATTTGATCAGACCTGGATTCAGTTTGCATACAGTTGGTTTGGGTCCAGCTGCTACTGGTCCTTCCTCCTTAAATACACAAGATTAACTTTGTACTAGTGGTTCTCTCTTTCTTTTCCTTGCAAAATTTGACTCAGAATGAAGCCAAAACCATGGTCTCAGATCAGGGACCACAATTACTGCCCTCTCAAGTCCCATTGCAATACTGCTGACAGGCAGCTGGGCCAGTGCTTCTCTGGAGGAAGGAAAATATAAGCACCGTGATAATGTAAAAGGAGAGATGAATTCTGAAAAGTCATACTTTCTGATGGGTGTTAAACCATCCATGATGGATGTTAAACTCAGCTCTGTATCCTAGAGGCTCTCACAGTACAAAACCCCCTGGGTTTGATTCAAGAGTTGAGAGGCACAGAATTTATGGCTGATTTGACCCATTTCATGTTTATCAGAGAGGTAAATAACCCTCTAACTTGAGCATGACAAACACATACGTCCACAGAGATGAAAGTGCAACTTCCTTGGTCTACAAACTCCTTCCTTCTAACCACAGACGGGGTTGTTGCACCTGCCTCCTTAGGAAATACTGCCACAGTTGCAAGACCTCCAATTCCTCATATTTCATTACAATAGACTGCAGTACATTTGTGGTATAATATATTATGAAGGATCATGAATAATTAAAAATTAATCACACTTGTCAAAATAAATAAATGCAGTCAGTGATGCAGAATGCTTGAATTTTTCATAGCATCTTTTTGCTTATTCATGAATTAGAAGAAGTCTAGTAATCCACAATGGATTGCCTACTCATTACAGTACGTATAAACCCAATTCAGATCCCAACAGTGGAGGTTTTCCCGTCAATCTTTAGCACATCATTGGAACTTTAACCTTAAGTCTCTGACCCTGCAGGAAGTTACATAAGTTAGACTTGGAAATGTTAGTAACTCCAGCAGTTCTTCAGGGGCATAGCTGGCAAATACACTAGTGATTCTATCACCCACTGATCCACTTACAAGGTGGGGCAGAATGGAGGAGAGTGAAATGTTTTACCACAAATTTAAAAACCAGAACTTTGATAGACTTCCTTCTCTAGGTTTCTATGGGCAAACAGTCCTGCAGTTCTTCCTATCAAACACTCTATATTTTTGCACGATTTGATAGCATTCCCAAGGCCTTAACAGAATAGCAAATAATATTAAAGGTTTAAATACCAACTTTTCTCCGACTCTCCAAATCGGTCTGCAACTCTTAGTGCATTTCTATCCTTTTTCAAAGGGAAGAAAAACCTGGACTGGGAGGCGAGGGAGGGACACACCACCACACCAAACCAATCAGCCCAGACCAAAGACCCATTAACTTGAGATGTCTGGCGCTGAAAACAGACAGGTGGAAATACACAGGGAAGAAGATATGAACAGGGAGAGCAAACAGTTGTACCTCACCACCCCTGGCCTTCAGGGACCTGTCGCACAGGGACTTTCTGAACCAGAAAAGGTTGTCCTGAGAATTTAGTAGCTGTAACTACTTTTCTTCCCTGCACATATCCTGTCAATTCACACACCCACAGAAGGTTTCAGCAACAGTACTCTGGGAAGAAAGTTCAGCAGTTTCACTGTTTGTTACATACTGAAGGATCTCCTTTTGTTTTGCCTGACATCCACTAATTTCACTCAATGCTGTCCAATTCTGTATTAGAAGAAATACCAAATATTCCTTCTGTACTCATCCTTGCAGTGCTTTACAAACCCTTGTGAGTTTATAACCTATATACATATTTTATAAAATCTTTATAAATTACTGTGATTTCTGTACAACCCTGCCATGTATTTCTTTAGATGCCTCTTGTAGGCAGGGTAGCCCTAGTTAATTTGGGTGTTCCTAAAAAACAGCCATTACATACTTTAAATTATCCTTGTTTCCATTCTTTTAAAAACGTCCCCAGTTGTACTAAAACATTTTTGATGCATGGTATATAGAACAGAACACTGTGTTCTAGATACAGCTGCCCCATACATTTATACTATAGCATACTGTTCCTATTTTCTATTCCCTTCCCAGTAAGCCCCTAAATCACATTTATTTTGTGACTGCTACTGAGTTGATGCTTTCACAGCTCTATACTTACCCCTAAATCAGCTTAAGTGTCTGTAACCAGCTCAGAATCTGTCTGCATATATGCCAAACTCTGATTGTGTCTCCCACCACCTCAATTCAAATAATCTACACTAAATTTCACCTGCCACTATTAGCTGGTTAAGCATCCCTTTTCAATTCTTTGCAAATGAGACCTTCAATCTTTTACCCTGAATAATTTAATATCAAACTCTGCCACCTCACCATCTATTCCTATTCAGAAGATCAATGATTTGTGTGACACAATGTGCTGAACATGTCAAGTGAGTCGATTGTTCAGATGTGACTGTAACCATATGCTGAGACACCTGGAGCTAGTTCTTACTCTAGGTGGTTTAATCCATGCTGACTTTCTTCTGATTTCTTGACATTGAGCTGTATCTTGCTGGTGGGACACAGGAAAAAATACAGAAGTTCTTCAAATGTCTCTCTTTGGGAGATCTACCTGTGATTTCCTACTGAACCTTTCACAGAAACTTATATGAAGCCAAACAAATCAGAGGCATTTGTCTCTATCAATGTCTTGACAGGACTTGATAACCAAGTGACAAGGATGAGCTAAACCATCCCAAAATCTAGTTAAGCTATCTCTGTGCATTACTGTCTGCAAAGGAGATGAAATGAGATTGAGATAATTGCAAGTACAATTTGCAGGAAACAGTGGGGGCTGGAACTACTGTGCTTAATTATTTCAGATTGAAACAGACCACACAACTATGTATGCCAAACAGCTGTAATTAAAGTGATTTAAAATAGAGAGATGCTAGCTCCAAGTGTTGATTTTCAAATGAGTCTTTATACATGCAAGAGTTACAGCCATCTATGAGTTGCAACCTACAGCTCTACTGAGAAAAAATTACCACTATATCCAACATGCCTGATAATTTAAAAAAACCCAAACACACACACAAGCAAATAAATCACTCCAAATAATCCACTCTAACTCCCACAAATCTAAATCCACTCAATCAATGTGACACTGGTTACCTGCCCCTTAAAAAGAAAAAAGCAGTAGAACAAGCTTCAGCCTAAATTGCCTATATTCCAGACGGAAAAAAAAAAAAAATTAGGCTTAGAAATGGAATTTTAACCCAATAGGCAATTGGGAATCATCAACCAATAGCATCTTTGGTTTTGGGCTACAGGGCCAGCCAAGAGTCTCCCTTTCTTCTGCTTTCACAGATAAATAAAACTAAGTACAGACAAAGGTATAACCTTACTGAAAAGAATCCAAAAGAATCATACATTTTCAATATAACACCATGGGGACTTGGCCTGGCTCTTTATCTGGAGCAATATATTTACTTTCTTGTGGATTTTCGTCATTTTTTTCCCCACTCCAGAAAAGCTACTCTTCTTAATTGAAAACAAGGTTTTAATTCCTAAATTTCAGTGGCAGCCGGTTTGCACTAGAATTTAAGAAAAAGAAGAACAAGACAGACATTCTGATTTACCTCAAACTTTTCCTGAACTGTCTCTTTGTAGCAAGAAATTTAGTATGCATGTGTATGTTCGTTGATGTGGAAATTAGAAGATATTTACATGCAGCACAAATGTGATCCATCTGCTTTACACATGACACAGATCACACCAAAATGACTTGGTCTGCTGATGAATCAATGGGCCTTAAAAGTTAATTTATAATGGCTATCTGGGGAAAAGGACTATACTGTTGACATGGATGAGAAAACAGAATATGAATGAAAGCAGTACTGAAAATTTCCTCAGTATTTGCTTGAGCATAAGAACTGTTAGGAGTAGACTGCAGCTCTGCAAAGTCAAATGCTGTGTCTGATGCTGGCTAGTAAGAAAAGGATCCTTTTACTTGCAGCCCTCTGTGTAAGAGGCTTCTTGACGCTAAACAGACTACTGAATTAAACAACCAGTGATGAATGTATTCTGCAAGAATTCATCTGATCTTTCTGTAAACTTATGCATACTTCTGGCCCCCATAACATTAATTCATGTATTTTATTAGCACCATTTATTCAGGTACTACATGAAAAATATCTCCTCTCACTTATTCTATATCTGGAACCCACCAACTTCACAGCTGCTTTCCACTGCTCTTCATTCTGAATTTTAAAGACCTCTAACTCTTGCCATCACAGATAGAATAAAGAATCTTTGTCTGTTTAGTTTTTCCTACTATGAAAACTTTTCTTATCCCTCATAATCATTGTTGTCCTTCCTGACATCTCTTTGTTTTCCTGGATAAAGCTTGCAGCTCTAACTCCCCCGTTTGCATTTTTGTAGGTCCATTCTCTTTAACACCACCTTATGGAGAGATGTTCCAATCAGGTGTCACTAACTGTCAAAAGGATGTTAAGAATTTTTCTGCTTTCCCAGGATTAGAAGAGCACAAATATATCTAAAAATCTTTTCAGAACTTTTAGTCTTAGTGAAATATGCTACTGTTCACAGATATGATCATAAGCAGGAACAGTAATTCCAACAAACCAAATTTTGTTCCAAGAAAGGAGAAAAGTCTGTTGCACTCCCATCTTTTCAGACCTCCTAGCTCTTTTCAGAGACAGGATTTTTTTTCTTAAATTAAGGACAAAGCCCATCCTTTGTTTTCTTACCAAACAGAGAATCTAAGCCATGGACACAAGGATATTGCCTAAAATGGTCTGCAAATACACAAGCAGCAAACAGAACCTAGAGCAAAGAAAAGGACAGACTCTTCCAAACACGGAATGACCTTAAACATGGGCACCATAGTACAGTTCTCATACAAATACCATCAATGGCATGGGTCAGCCCAGTTCAGATTTTACACAAGACTGTATTTCATACTTTGCTTCCCAGACACATGAGGAAGCTTGCCTTTAGATGAAAACAGATCTCTCTCATGTGCAGAAGGACCCCCTTATGTTCGTCACATCATTTTCATCCATTGTCTGCTGAAGTAAAGGGATTATAGCTATCTTTAGTATTTCAGGAGGACGTGTTTGCTTGGGTGGGGTTTTGGTTTTTTTGTTAGAGTTATTTTTGGGGGTGGGAGATAGGGTGTTTTTATTCTAAAACTAACCACTACTGACAGCATTACACAGTTGTATCTGTCTTACCTTTAGGTGTACCCTCAGAGTGATCCCTCTCCGGTCCATCCCGGAGGTTTAGCTGTGAGATCTCCTCTGCACTCAGTCTGACCCAGGCGCTGTTGGGTGTTTCCTGATCTTTTGAGTTAAAGGAATATTCCAGCTCACAAGGAGATTCAAAGTTGCAGTCAAATACTGGAAAAAGAAAATGGACAAGAAACATAACAGGTTAATTAAATCCAGCTTCCTCTGTGCTGGAAGGTATGTATGCATACATATGTGTACACACACTCATTTTATACTTCAGTAAGTTGGGGCTTGATTTTTTCTGTAATGAGGTAGAAAGAAATAGGGGAGTTCCATAAACAGACAGGCAAAAACATGCTTGAAATGGGCTGCACAGAGGCATTCATTGTGGAGGCAGCAGCAAATCAGAAGGAAGGCCCAAGAGCCAGTAATTCCCTTCAGGACAGGTCAAAGGGCAGCTCAGGCTAAAGCAGGGAAAGGCATCTTCTGGACTGAAAGGAAAATAGCTTAGTCAATGGATAACATGGGACAGAAAGCCAATCTCTCCAGGGATGCTGCTTTAAACTCAACCAGGACCACTACAGTGCAAGACTCAATGTGCTTCATGCCCATGTTCCACCTCAGTGAGCACAGGTCTGTTCAAAGAGAGACACATATTCTGTGCATATGGGATGTGCTGGAGCCATAGGACCTGTACCCTCAGAGGTGGCATTCTGACCCCCTGGGTTTGAAACTCTTTCCTGAGGCAGCAGAAACCTGAGTTGCTGATGCAAAACTTCAGCCTCCAGGCAGCACAGCCAACATCTGCCTCCAAAACAGATGCCTCTTTTTGAGATGTTTCTCTTTCAGAAACCTATTACCCTACTGGTACAACTATGATTCACTTCCCAGTGTCCAGTTTACTATCACACCATAATTCAAGTTGCTTAACACAACATGCAGAGACAACCTGCAAGGATTTTATTTTAATTGTCAAGATAATTAAATTTTCTGGAACGCCTTGTATACATTTGCTTGTATACCTTGCATCACCACAGTCAACACTCAACACAATATTCAGTAAGAGAAAGAAATGATTTCTGAACGGGTTAGATCCACTTGAAAAAGCCCAAGAAAAAAATCCAGCTGCTCTTTGGAGTTTTCTACACTGTCTTTTGTCCTGCCACAGCTATGCAAGTGAAACAAATAATCTGAATTGACATTAGTGAAATTAACTGATTTTTTTAAACTTCAATTACATTCCCTATTAAACATCTAATTTCTTCTTTGTGGGCACAGATTTATGTAGTTCAGCCTATTCTCCTTGTGATAAAATATTTTCTAATCTGCAGGTTAATACTACTGCCCTCTTGCTATACTTTTCCCAGCTAATTCACCTTTTTAACAGCAAGCTGGAAGGAACAGAGTCTTTTTCCAGTTTATATTTTATTTTCCTTATCAGGTGCTTTGTTATTCATTCAGAATTTTAAATACTTCACAACACCAGGGAAACCATATAACATAAGGAGTCCATTTACACCACAAGCAGCAGTAACAAGGATTACACACACTTCCTTAAATTCAAACGCACAAGCCCCTACTCTCTTCAGGCCTCTAAGTTATCAACATAAATTTAATGATACAAGAAGCAGACTTCAATTTAGGCAGCAGGGAATTATGAATATATCTGTGCAGTTTACTACTGCAATATCATATCCAAACCTCAGACCACTTATTTCTAGTCCCTTAGATGGCCCTTATGAAAAAAAACCCCCAAAACATGAAAGCCAAACGCAACATTTTTTTAACTCTGTGAAGTGTTAGGAGTCTGTTAAACTTTGTACCAAAGCCCAAAAGAGCAACCAAACACTCAACTACAGAAGATATATATGTTACAGAAGATATATTGTCCTTACTGGTAACAGGGAACACCTTGAGCAGTGTTTTAAGGCACTGTCAAAAAAAACCATGGAGGGAAGAGACACAGATCATGCAAGCACTTTTTTGATGGAGGCTGCTGGATGACAAATGCGAAAGCCCAGGCCAAGGACCACACATGGCAAGAACAATCATTTCAAATCAACTATTTCATTCTTTGTGCGCCTCTCTTCCCGATCAATCTCATATTTTCTTCGGCTTTCCAGCAGTTGCTATTTGCTTCCCCTCCTATCCTGCCCAGCTGCTCGGAACAGAAGCCTTTGTGCTCTCTAACCCTCTTGACCCAAGCAGGGAGGCCCTTCATGGATATCCACAAGGCGCTCTCATTTTCCTCCTCCACTCCCCTCTGACAGTCTGACCGTGGTGCCACAAGCACTCAATAACCAGCTCTGCTCCCCACTTTGGTCTCACTTTCCAGAATGCCCATCTCAAAAGAGAGCTATCAATCAGCTGTGGAGCCCTTAACACAGCAGGCCTCTGACCTACAACTGGTACAACTTAATTGGGGTATGTGATTAAATAACAGTCATCACATTTAGTGTTATGACCCCTGCAGACAACTAAAGCCTCTGCCTGAAGCAGAGAAAGTAAAGGAAAAAAGGCATCCAGCAGTGCCATTTCCTTCCCTTGCAATGAAAAGCCTACAGAGAAGTGAACATGATCTAACATGCCTGCTGTGGTCGCACTGAATGTCCTTTACAACAGGTTGTTCCTTGGAAGAAGGGGAGACTATTTGGCTCATACATCCCACAGTGTCTGTGATTTAATAGAAACATACTTGCAACTTTTGTACAATTCAATAGTCCCCTCACATCACCAAGATATCTGTACTTTTCATAGGCTCTTATTTAAATTAGTGCTATATCAGACACACATTTCAGTGCTATTATCCTATTCATTACAAAGAAATGGTGACAAAGAAATGCTATCTGATGCAACGCAGCAAAATCTATGCAAACAGCATCCAGTCTTCTAAGTCTAACATTAACTTCCAACCCTCAGGCTTTCCTTCTTTCACAACGTCCTTCACTATTGACTGTAATATAGTTCATAAAAAAAGAGTTATATACAATACTTTTTTTTTTTTTACTGATAAGCAGGTCTTGGTGTGTTAGCTACTACAAGACCACATAAGCCACACTTGCAAATACAGAACCTTCATAATATTTGAATTGCTGCCACAAATCACCTGCCATTTTTTAAAGCTCTGCATAAAAAAGTAGTGTTTCTCCTTCCTTTTTTACTTTTGTCTTAACACTTAAAGGCTACTCCAAGTTTATTGCTTTCTTGTCCAGTTAAGCACAGAAAGAAGTAGCCCTGTGCCTCTGGAAGCCGGATAAAGGACATTCTGCCTCTCACTGCAAAAACAAATACTTTAGGAAAGGCGATTAAAACTAACACAACTTTCAGTGATTATTTTTTAAACCCACTATCAATATAAATTGACTAGAGATAGAGCTTTTGGACTTGAATAGTGTTCCTACTCAGTAAAGTGCTTTTTATGTGATTTCTGATGTTTTCTAAAAGAGATGTCACAGATATTTAAATCCAGTACATGCATTTATGCCAGAGCTATATTGACACTACAGATCCTAAATGTTCTATAGGAATTTAAGTTACATATAGGAAAAGAATTGAAAACCTCTTTTTAAATAATAATAATAGTTTTTTTAAAAATCCAGAACAAACAACAATCTCTTTTGTCTGCAACTGCTGGGCACGAGACAGACAGATAATTCATTAGAACTCTACTTCATCATCATTACACCTTTAAAGAGGAAATGAAAGTGATGCTTATCATCAAAATAAGATAAAAACCTGTTTAAGAAAGGCTATAGATATAAATCAGTTCAGCTTCTGGTAGGTAAAAACATACAAAAGATAATTTGTGTACAAACAACTAAAATACCTGGCAACTACATCTCTTTCAATTAAATTGATTAGAGTTTTCTAATAAACAAATGAACTAAAAAGTTAGTATAAGTAATACACAAAACCACAGTAATCTGTGAGAAGTGTCCTTTTACATTGCTGCAGGTCAGATTACACATCAGTTGTTCTTTGGGTCATCTTGGATCATTTACATAACCACATATCACAGAAATACCTTACTTAGAACAAAAATAACCTAATTTAGAGAGATATAGATTTAAAAAAAAACTCTTCTTGTTAAGAAACTATTTTGAGTATTGTTTCTTCAGTTGTCCAACATAAGACTAGGTTTATTTGGTCTAAACGACATCTCCTTGCAACAACTTACCAGCAGGTAATTTCTTCTTAGACTGCTCCTTTCTAGTTCAACTTGTGTCTGACTTTAAAAGATCCCCTTCACTCCTGGTCTGCTGACTCTTATAAATCACTCCTCCTCCATTACTCTCAGCTGGGCATCCCTTTGAAAGGGTGTGGTTGCTTTCTCACCTCAGTGCCACACACAAGGGAGCAGACAGAGGTTCTCTGTTCTAAGCAGGACCAGCATAGTGATGTACATCCTCACTGGCACCTCATTAGCATAAACATGATTAATTTATACTACATCTACAGAGAAATGCACAATGTAAAGGTCACTTACACTGATCAAGTCCGGACCACAACCTCCCTTAAGAACTCTTTCAGTAGCAACAATAGCAGCAGCAGTGTAAAAACAGATAAAATATTCTTGCAGAGGATGTCTTTTTTTCAATACAAATATTGACAGATATTCCTTGTGGAGGAGACATAATTTAAATTGTATAGTAGAGATCTGCTCTGCTGAGTGAGCTTTGAGACCTCCATCAATATCCACTAACCTCTATTTTACTCATGTTATAAGGCCTATAAGCTTTTAATTTATGACAGGGAAATGACAAATTGATTTTCCAGTTATTAATCCTAGTGACAGAGCCAGTTCCTAAAGCCTTCCCATTCCCTCTAAGTACAAAAGGGCACAGGGCATTCAATTTAAGGGTTTCAATTACCTCATCAGGCCTTTCTGAATTTCTATTCACCAGTACAGGGTACACATGTGGGGTGACACAAAGAAGCCTGCAGCAATAGGTATTTCTTCCCAAAAATAGAACATAAATAGGAGACTCTGTGCTCTCTGGCTGTCAGCTCACCAGCCTGCTGAACACCCAGGAGGACCCAAACATGGGCCAGGTCCTTGGAAGTGAGCATTGCCCTGCCAGCACAAAGAAGAGGTGAAACTTCCTGCAATTGAATTCCTGATGCTTTGTTTCAGCTATGCAAACTGGAGGTACAGCAGCAATTTAAAATGAGTGGATCCGCCATAGGATGGAAGGGCACAAGAAAAACAAATGCCCAAAGGGAAAGGGGAAAGGTGTTGGCAGTCACACAAATTCAAGAAAAACAATTGAAGGGTTTAACTGCCTTGTTCCTGCTGAGCAAGCACATCTGAAGAGACATTTCCACCTATTTCTTTCCATTGCCTAGCCCTGAGAAAGGGCAAACTGCACATTTTAAGGGATGGTATGTCACATGTATCCCTGCCAGGCACCCCGGGTCTTACTGCCCTTAGCAAACACCTGTGCTAACAATCCCTGCCTGGTCTTTGGGCTGCCGCTCCAGGAGCTGACAAACGTGAGAGCAGCAGCATGGCCTGACAGGGAATGTGGGGAAATGAGGAGGCACTCAAGGAGCCCCATGGCATGGCTCCGTTCAGCACAGCTTTGGGGTCCATCCCATCTGACGAACCTCAGTCACCTGCAGGAGAAGCAGTGAGAATAGCCAGGCAGCATGCCAGCTCCTCTCCCTCCCTGAGATGCAGCCTGTGTTCACCAGGGACCTCCTTTTAATTTCAAGCTACTTAGCACAAGTTAGCTTATCTCTCTGTGTCCTTCACTGCACCAGCAGGTCTCTGTGCACAGGGCCCTGACCTTGAATTTACTGACAGGGATGGTGCTGTACCCTCACAGTGCCGAGGTTCAGTCACAGGGCTTCAAGGGCTCCTCAGAGCTCGCTGCCTGCAAGGCAGAGTTCAGTGGGGCTGATTACTCCCCAGCACCAGGGATGGTACCTGTGGGGCAGAGTCAAGGCTGGTAGTGCCAGCACTGCTCATCCCTTCGATGCCCACCTTGAAGAAAAACCACTTAGGTTTCCTTTGGGAGGGGCTTTAATGTTAGATTATATTCTGAAGAAAAAGGTTTTAGAGGAGAATACCCCAGGGAATAGCCCAGCAATACTCTGGGAAGGGTGCTTGGGCCTGGATTCCCAGTGTAGGGCAAGCTGCCTGCCTCCCTGTGGAGCCCAGAGGTCTCCTCACGCCAGATGTATTTAAATTAATCCTCTGGGGAGTGAGCCACAGCTGATGGGCCACTGCTTGGAGAAAACAGCAATAATGCAGCTATTCATTTATTTGTGAAGAGAATCTTAAAAATGACAGCATCTACTTTATATCCTCAGCAGTTCCTCAGCGTGCAGCAGGGACTGAATCACCAAAATCTCTGACAGCCGCTTTGTTCGGTGGAAATCAAACTACAAAGAAAGGGCCAGGACTCCTTCATCAATCAATTATAAGCACAGTCTTTCAAGACAGTTACAGAGAAAAGTGTGAGGAAGGGGTGTTGGGAGAACAACTAGCAATAGCTCTCGTTTTCATTCCTCCAGCTCCAGGAAGTGTCAGAGCTCATTCTCCACACAAGAATTATTTGTCCACCAAGCCTCCCATGCATGCAGCAAAAACAATACATGAAAGTGCATTTCTAATGCCACTTCTGGTCAAAAAAAAAATGAAGTACTGACTAACAGCGGTTGTTAGAAAACATGCTCCAGTTGGCACAAAACAGTAGTTGTACGAACTGTCATATTTTGACAATTCATGCAAGGAACCTCTTGCATGAATTTCAAGAGATCTCTAGAGAAAATGAATACTTGAGAGATGGGGAGAAAGGACATTTGTTGTCTCAGTGTATGTTATTTTATTATTGAGAAAATGTTAAGCTGTCATAGACATATTATCTGTAAAAGAAAGACGATATAAAAAAAGAAAGTTAAAATTTCTCCCCAATAAGCTTTTTTCTTCCTTCCTGCTTAACAAGGCCTTCAGTTTAGCTAGGCAGATGCTGCTTTTCCTGACTTTCCTCCCTTTAGATTTCAGCACCATTGCATATGGCAAAAATACCATCTAATTGTTAAATAAGAATTCCTGCAGATGTATATGGGGTCACGGCATCTGCTATTTTATATGGAGCAATTCTATTAATTTGGTGTGAGTAACTGCTGTTAATTGAAGCCTTGCCCTGTTCTATTCAGAAAGCTATTTCCAAAACTATGTTAGAGTACCTTTAAGGCTGCAATAAGGATGTGCTTGAATTAAGGTGGTACATCACTTTTCCAATATCTTTACTAAGAAAGCATTGATTCATTTTTCTCTGGGACAAAGTAACATTCTCCTTGTTCCTCTCCTGACTTTACCTCACCTTCCGAACAGGAACTTGCTGTTACAATCAGTTTGTATACATGCATCTCACCATGCCTTGCTGAGCCAAGAATCACAACAGCTTTATCATTCTGAAGATGTCAGTATTAGTCTGATTTGTTGTAGGATTATCAAACAAGTAGTCATGGGAAGCTAACTGTAACATGAATTCATCTGGCTGGTGCCCTCTTTCTCTCCATCTTCTCTTTTGTTTGATGTTCAGACTCACTGAATTTTGTGGCAGCAGTTTCTCTTTGGTATCCAACTGACATGAATGAAATGGTGCATATGACCTACCAGAGAAAAAAATTTAATAATCTGACACTTTGCTGAGCAACTGCCATGCCACTGAGCATCAAATACTCAGCAAGAATGACTCCAAATTATTCCTTAGTAAAATTAGTCCAATGCATTTTTATTTTTTAGATAGCAAACCCAATTCAGGAAATTGGGAACTCATCACAGACGACATTCCATTAGAAAGTGTAAAAAAACCCCCAACAACCCTGTCAAATTAGTTTTCTGAAGACATAGAGCTGAGTGAAATTATTAATAAGTTGTTAATAGAGGCCATCCTCTGGATTAGGCTTTTAGTACCTATTAAATCAAAACTGTGAATAATTATGCATTCTTGTAGGTGTGTGTTCCTCCTCTACTAAACTCACCTTTTCTGGACATTTTTAGGCACACTAGTCATTTGGTAGCAATATTTGCTATGAGCCTGAGTTTTAGTCCCAGTTAACTTGGGAATCCAAAACACCAACACCAAAACACCAAAAATCCAACACTAGTTCCTAAACTTCAGGAGGGCAAAAAAAGTCTGTAAACCGTATTGCAGAAGCCTGACACATCCTGAGAGAGGTACTTCAGTACTTTGCCCAGTGCCGGTTCAAAGCAGTCAAGGAGTTCAGCTGCTACTGGACAATGTGACAAAGAGACAGAAAAACAGCACGGTAATGTAAGAAGAGTTAAAAAGCAAAAGCCATCTCCTGTTTCCTAAACGGTCCCACATGGCAACCCTCAGCCCTGTTATTCTCATGAAACGTGTTCTTCTTTCATCGCAGAGTTTAGGTGGGTTGAATTGCAATTGATTTTTGCTCCAATCAGTAGCAGTTCCTGCAGTTGCCACCACACCCTCCCGGGATCATGCTCCAGGGGCAGTGTTGTTGGCTGGCCCGGGGACATGTAGAGGATGAGGCAGAGAGGGGTGTGTTCCATTCATGGAGGTCTGGAGGGACAGCTGTTGTCTGGAACCCCTGTTACACAAGCTTAGTAGATTTTATGCAGTGGACAATTGATTTCTTATACAATACCGGCACAGAAGACAAAATTAACGTTCAACCAGCCAGGACAAGAAATGAAATATGTGGCTGGGTGCAGTTAATCATGTAAGCCTCAGGACAGACATCCATCAGATCTGCAAATGGAAGACTAATACGCTACCATAAGTCCACATATGCCGAATGCATTAAAAGTTTGTTCTAGCCACAGGAAACAGTCTGAGTGTACCTCATGAGAGCAAAAGAATATTAAAAAATTTGGAGATTTAAAGTCTCTTCCTTCCCCACAGGTAGAATTCCTAGACAATTTTGACTTCACATGCAATTTTTATTCTTTATTTTCTGAAAGGCAGGTGGATTTTGCATCTCTGAGATGACTGATGATTAATCAATGCTGGGATTGAGACAAATTTTAAAAATCTCTAGACAAAATAGAAAGAAAGTCTTGTGAATGCGTCACTCAAATATCTTCTTGTGCCAGAGATTATCTTTTGGGATTGCTGCACATAGTTTCAAAGATATCATCAGGCATTCTTCCTGCCAGAACTACCAGAGGCAGTCTGTCAGAATTTTTAATTCTGAACAAAAGTAAAGAGAACTTAGTTTGGCAGAGGAAGAGGGACACTACGTATCAATTTACTCACTCTTTCAATCAGAGATTTCTCCAATAGCAGAAGACAGAGAAAGTGTAATTAAGACAACTAATATTGCCCCACTCCAGGAATGTCAGCCACTTAGTTAGATGGGTCCCATCAGATGATTAGGCAAACAAAGTTTAGGCAGAAGTTTTATTGAGCACTCTGTAATCAGTCGCGCTGGGAGCAGTGAGGAGAGCTGACAGAAGAAATCTCTCTAGTAGTAAAAGACTGCTGGGTTTTATTTCTGCTTATGATTTATTGTGTGATTTTGGATTAACCACTAATCAGAAGGCTGGGGTGGGTCCTGGGAGAAGAGTACTTGCCTAGAGCTTGGATGATCTAACTTTTTCTTCTTCCTTGCTCTGCTGAGTCCCTACATAACCTCCCCAGAGCTGTGTAGATCCAGGGCCAATAACCAGCCGCTGAAAGGCACTGTCCACCCTGTCATGCACAGAGCAGCTCTGAACAGAAATCCAGGTCCCTGGAAAGTTTGCTAATAAACATTCAAGTGGCTATAAGCTGAAGGTATGCAGAGGAATAGAAGTTTTAAGAAGTGCCCTCTTAGTCTTGGGCTATGCCTACAGGCTTTGCTGCACATACCCACACCAGTCCTCTGCGTGCTGTGAGTCTGAAGTGGCAGCAAATGTCTACATAACAATGCTATGGGGTGCTCCAGCCTGAGAGATGTGACTTCGAGGGCTACTGCTACCCCTTTAATCTAAATTTTTGTAAATGTTAAAATTGCAAAGCTAGAAAAAAACCCAAATTACTACTGCATCTCTTCAAGATTCTCTGGACGTTTCAAGGTGCATGTCCTGAATTACTGCTACTGAGGGAGAAAAGAGTTTAGATTTGTCCTGAGTGAAGATTGTATTTCATGTAACACCTCATCAAATTCCTGCCTTTCCTTGAAAAACACATGGTCGGAATATGGTAGAATTTGGCCTGGTGCAATCAGCTAAAATCATCATAAATCATTTCTGTTTAGATGCAGTACATTTATCTCCATGGGATGCTGTCAGATGGAATCAATGCTCTTAGGTTTTAAGAACAAAGCCTTCCCTTAGAATAGTATTACTGGGAAACTGAAAGAGTTTAGGAGGAAGTAATAAAGGATAAATTAAAAATCATTCTTGCAACTTCTGAGAAAACCAAGTAAGGGAAAAAAGATTGTACTACAGTTGCTTCCAAAATGAAATTGGTGTGTCCTCATCACTCAAGCAGATACAACAGCTAGGAGCAGATATTGTATGCCAGTGGAAAGAATATATATCGCACACATAAAAGGCTGCAACATAAATTTGAAGAAATATGGGACTCCTTCATATAGGTAGGTCAAACTTTTCCCTCAAGCAGATAATTACAGGCTTGGGGTGAGTAAATCTTATTAGCCTCTCAGCACCTTATCTCCCTGCATAGGGACTGGTAGTAGATATATAGTAGATATATTCTACTGCAGTCACTTTCTGGATTGCACGTTAGATGTTGCCTTATGCAGTCCAGTCCTAACTACCACCATCATACTTCACAGTGGAATGGCTATGGATAGCCAATAAACAGGTCATACCAGAGAACAGATGAAAACACATTCACAGATTTTGGAAGGGATGGGTAGAAGAAAAGGAGATGGAAAGAAAAGCGTTCAGTACACAGCTCATCTCTTTATAATATCACTGAATTTCAATACACCGCTCAAAAATGTCAACATACCACACTAAATATTACAGTCTGGGACCTTGGTTTTGAGGGAGCAGGGCAGGCTGGGGCAGCCCAGGTCACCAGGTACCTCCATAGAGGTGTCAAAGACCTCAGGCTGGGCTGCGCTGAAATGGGACTCCTGGGCCCTTGGGCATGGTGGGGGAAGGCCCAGGGGAAAGGAACAGTAGGGCTTATTAGTGCCCTCAGATGCTGACAGTACGGGTATTTTACCATGAATCATTTGACTTGTGTTGTTCTACTCCAGTATTGCACCAATAACCTTGGCCAGTTAGTTACAGCCTCCTGAGGACAACATATGCTACTCACTGTGTCGTCCTCTGTGGGAGAAGAAAGGGGATGTATCTCTCATGACCCAGGTCAGGTTCCAAGCAGAGTAACCAGGAGGAAGAGAAAGGCTCCTCGATGGGTGATCCGGAGTGTTCAGACCTTTTATTAAAAAAACAGAAAGCCAAGAAAGAAAAGCCCATTATGTGTGATGTAGCTGTTTGCATGCTACACATCAAGTGCAAAGAACTTAAGCAGCTTTAAAGACCATATGCAATAAGGACCAATATTCAAATACTTTTTGGTTGGTCCTTCCTTCCTGATACTTGTGTGCACAGGGAGACAGGAGATTCATTGCTTTACATTGCAAAATTATCATCACCCAGAAAAACTGACGAGTTTCATCTCACACTGATTCTAAGTTCTCTTTGATCTTTCAGTCTCCCAGTTTGTTTGGGGTTTTTTTAAAGTTCTGCTAGCATGAGGATTTTTGATACACAGAACAGGCAAATGTCCCCAACTTGTGTTCAACAACCCGATGCATCTCAAAGGTGCTTTTGGTGATTCAAATACTACAGAGACCCAGAATAGGCGAAGTTCTGTACAAACCTGCACTAACCCTGCAAGACTGTGATGACATTAGAGAAACAGTATCTGAAATCACACACAAGATCAATAAGCAAAGAAGAACTCTGCAAGCTTTGAAAGTACAAATTTTTCCTGTGAATGTTTAAGTTGGGTTTTCTAAAGAAATCAGGGTCTTGAGTATTCTGATCTCATTTTTTGAGGTCCTTGGAGGAAAGTTAGGATTTAACTTTGTAGGAATACAGGCAGGAAAAACTTGAGTTTGGGAGCTTTGATTGATGGAAAAAAAATAAACCTCTGATTTTCTGATTTCTCACAGAAGCCATAAAAAACTTGGTGTTCAGAGCGAAAATAAAATGCACATTTTTGATCTATTAAAAAGATTTTTGTCAAGTAAGAATACTGCACTTGCTTCCTTGAATTCTTTAAATGCAATGCTAAGTTTTGCTGTAATAATAGCAAAAAATTTTTGCTAATAACTCTCAATAAAAAGTTTGGAAAACATTTCTGTAACAATAGGAATTCACTAATGTAATAATTGATGTGCTGATGTAATAATTCAAAGAGCTGAAGAACTGTCCTGTTGCATGGATAAATAGTAACTAATAAAAAAACCCACTTTTCAAAGGGTAACAGTAAACAAGGTAAATGGCTGAAGTCTTGGGGAAAACACTGCTTGATTTTGCAAAATTCTGCCTAGCCCTACTTCCCACTTCCACTGAAGAAAAACAGGAAAATTTCAGAGGGACTTGTCAGAAGCTTAAATACCAAGTGTTAGTTGTGCCCTATCTCATTCTCAGTGCAATCTCAGTTTTAGCACACTCTTGTAACTAACTACAGCAAAACCAAAAGAAAAATAACCACTCTTATCTAAGAGCTGTGACTCTTGCTCCTTGCTTAGAGCAATAATCTCCAAGGTAAAAATGGACTTCACACTGTATTGTAAGACATTCTTGAAAAAAATTAATATTCTAATGGCTCAATTAAACCTGGCCTCGATGCTAAGTTACAGTGCAATAACTAAATACCCCCCATTTCTGTCTGGAATGTAGCAACACAGAAGATCAGGCCAGTGGTTTGTGAGGGAAGGTAGCAAACCTGGTGTCCTGCCTTCAGCTGTCATTGATGAAGTGATGGGTAACTATGGAATCATCTTTACATTGGCTTTTCCTTCCTAACATCAAGGCATGGTTGACACATCTTTCAGTAGCCCCTGATAAAGCTGGTTGTGGAAAATAATGTCAGGTTTCATTACAACAATTACAATAGCTGCTAAAAGCAGATTTTTTTTCCTAGAAATGTGCTTCACTTTGATGCTAATATAAAATAATAAATAAAAGAAGAATATTAATAAAAAATGAGCTCCTGAAATAAGCTGGTTTTCAAAGCCACTTGTGTTTTGCCTGATGTGAGATGTCTGACCAGTATCAATATCCCTGTTTTATAACATCTGTAACCAGTGACTCTCCAAAATTGGGAATGATTTAATATCCTGAGCACAGATCATGCATCTTCCCCAGACAAGAACTTCGGCACTCCTTTACCCCAAACAGACCCAAATGCATGCAGAAGTCACTCATTTAGTACTACCAGCCAAGACTTCAGGTCACAATCCTGTGAAACCTGACCTGCTTCACACCTCTGTTCCCATGGCAAAATAATCCAAGAGAAAGTCACTGAGGTGCATTTCTTTCCCTAATGCTTCAGTCACAGAAGTCAAAATTAAGGCTCTTCAAGTACCCTGACCCTCCTTACCTGGGAATCACTACCACAGGACTCAGTACCACAGCAATCAGCTGCAGTACTCCAAATTCCCTGGCACTTCTCACATTCCAAAAAATGCCTCTCCATATTGCATTCTTCAGAAATCATGCCTACCTTCAGCCTCAGCTAAGTGGAAATATTCCCTCTGGCACAAATATATGGAGTAAATTGAGATAAAAAATAACGTTGAATATCTGAGCAGAGAAGACAAGGCAGTCCAGGCACCTGAACCTCCCGTCTATCAGCAGCAAGAGGTCAATAAGAGATAACATAAAAAATTGAAAGTTTTTCTCTATTTTTAAAGAACAGAACAGAATCAGCTCAATTCATTTTAACCTAAGAACTCTTAATTTTGGAACTTCATCTCAAATGACCTGCTTGAGCTATTGGTCTGAACTTGAAGACAAGAAGATTGTATCAGAAGTTATGAATCTTTTCCAATTAAGTTATCTTCTGAGAGAGATGCTGGGTAAAAGGTTTTTGTATAGCCAAGAGGCTACTCTTTGCAGTGAGGAACGATTTGATTTAAAAGTGAGCTATAGGTTAGGAAAAGAAGAGACCTTTCCTCTTCCTCCTCCAGGGCATTTTATGTCCAGAAAGGTAATAATAGAAGACTATTTCAGCTAAATAAATGCTTCTTGTGCAGCAAGGGTAATGCAAATGGAGACAACACTCTAGCCCTTTTACAAAGTAAGAGGGTTTTCCGCTCTCCAAAACAATTCAATTTAAGCCAATATGCACTGAGAAAATTTGTCTTCTTCTTTTTAGATATGTTAACCTCCAGTTCCAGTTATTTGTATCAGGGTACTCTGTCACTTGTCAAAAGTAAGCCTAACCTTTAAAAAAAATTAATGGATTGGCAACTGGAAGCTGACAACTCCATTTTTAGTCACTAGAAGTATGGCAAGGTACAACAGAGGTTTCTTTGATATTCCTGTCTAAAGACATATCCAGGGCTAAATCCTGACCCAAGGTGCTCCATCACAGCATGAAACATGCACCTGAAGAGAACACCTGACATTTCTGGTTTTTAAACCTGTGCAAAGGAATCTCCTAAGGGGATGTGAAATTCATTCAGTTCACCATGAGTTTCAGTGAAAAAAGGCAGATAATGGCTCATGTGTACTGAAGCCAAGCCTCAAGGCTACAAATTCATTCCATAAAATATTTATGTATTATTTTAATGAAAAATACCTCTTTAATAGAACAACCCCACATATTCACATAAAAATGGAACAACAAGAAAAGCTTTCTACTTGGGTCATTTTTAAACAAACAGGATTTCCTCTCTTTTTCTCTTTTCTGGATAAAGGAAGAAATATCCCCAGCAATTAACATATGTAGTTTTCTAAAGTTCTGTGAAGTGCAGAAATGTAAATGAATTTTTACCAAAACACTCAAGCTTTCTTTAAGCAAAAAATGCACCTACATATAACCAAATATTGCTTATTGTTACCTTTGGATATTGCTTCATTACTCAGCTCTCTCACTTTGCTGAGCTGTATTATTTGCAGTTTCTCAGTGGTAAATCTGAGGTGACAAACCAGCATGTACCTGCCCTCTACATTTCAGACTTGCAGCAGATGTGTAAGATAATAACTGAGATCAACATGTACCTTCAGCTACATCTACATCTAAAAAATATCTCAAAATCAGACATGCTTGTTTGTGTGGAAATCAAAAGTCAACATCAGTAGTATTTGTGGCTCTGATTTATAACAGCAATCAACAGAGTAGTTATTAGCAATTATTAAAATAATGTGTCTAGAAACAGTCACCATTAAGATCTGGATTTTCCAGTCTCTGGGAAAGCCTGTCATTTCAGAAAAGGTTATTCCAGTTCTAAGTAAAAGGTAGTGATTTTCCACAGAAATGATATTACAACATTAAGATCTGGATTTTCCAGTGTCTGGGAAAGCCTGACATTTCAGAAAAGGTTATTCTCGTTCTAAGTAAAAGGTAGAAATTTTCCACAGAAAAGGCAATACACAGTTATCTTTCCCCTATTAAGAAAAAGAAGGACTAACCTCAGAACCAAGACAACTTAATTTCATTAAAACAAAAATTCTTACAGAGACCTGACTGCCCCAGGTAAGGCAACCTCTGCAGACTTCTCCTATGAACCTTAGGCAGGCCAAGGGCATCGTTGAGAAGAGGCAGATCCAACACTACAGGACCCTGAAGCTGAACAACTTGATCTTAGAAAGAGCTCTCAGAACCTGGCATTTATGAAGCCCTGGCTGGCTATGACCAGCAGGGTTTTCGGGCTTGCCTCTGTCTAGCTGCAAGTATAAACTCCAGAGGCCCTTGATAAAGGATTGCTGAGCTCCTAGCTTCACAAAAGTTCTTGGATTCAGTTTTTTGGAAGGTATCCCTCCAGTCCTGACTACCCTCTAGTACGTAAACTGGAGGAAAAAGATCTTCTGAGAATTGCCTCTCAGATTCACAACTGATCCTCACAATCACACTACAGCAGTCACACCACTTAAAAGCTTTCATTCTTCCCCTCTTCCCATCTACAAACATTCAGTTATCCGTGAAAGTGCAAAAAACACTTAATATTGAGGTGACCAAGCAACACCAAAACCAACAAACAGCCCAAGTAAATGCTTTGTGAATAATTCATCCACTCAGCTATGCTCATACAAATCATTGTCTAAATGAAATTTAGAAGTAAAATTCAAATTCTGTTTATTGTCTAGATGGAGAACGAGGCAAAGGGCAACCATGTGGTTTCTTGCTCTGAATTGTTGGTGAGCTTTTCTTACACTAATGGGTGGATGTACTCCAAGGTTTTTTTCACTAACCTTTTCCACAGCATGAAAATGTTCAGTGACAGTCTGTCAAGTTTATCTTTTTCATCTGGAAAATATATTTAATAATGCATTATGTTACAATGATTTTATGTCATATTGAAAGCCTGATGAGTGTAAATAAACTACAGCATGTGTGTGTCAAAAAAACTGTGCTGGATTGCTACAGAGAGGGAATTTTCACGTAGTGGGCTGTAGCAGACCTGTGGATAGTGAATTCAGTCTGCATGAGGCATGGAAGTGATCAACAATGCTGACTGGCAGGTGCTTGATGAGTAAATTTGGGAATAGCATACACTCCCTGTACACAAAGCATGTGTCACTAATAAAACCGTATTTAACTCAACAACTGGGTTATCTTTCTGACCCTGACTACATTCTTTTTTCCTTTGTAAGCCTTGTTTAAAAATTTCTTTTAAACCCTTTCTGTTAGCCATGTATTTTTCCCCATCTCCTTATCAGCTGGAATATTAACTTCTGACTGAAAAAACCCAAATGTCTCAAAATTGATGCCAAACTCTTTTTCTACTGATAGGGCAGTTCCTCTACCTACCACATCCTGTAAACATTTATTGATGCAAGGAAACTCTGTGCTAGGCCTGGGAGATGTGGTCTAATCAGTGGACCTTGGATCTTGAGGAAGAGGAACACGAAACACCCAAATTGCAATTTGATCACAACATTGTAATAGGGAAGTATTAACTAAATATAATGTGCTGCTGCTCAATACAGGAAAAGAAATAATCCACATTTTCCGTACAAGGAGCATTAAAATATACCAATTAAAACGACCAAGCCTATAATAACCAATATAGTTAAAAAATGTACTGCCATCTAGAGCATACTACTGCATCTCAGGTGCTCTGCAGCTGCCGAAGACCTGCCCAGTAAGACACCACAAAACACTAATGAATCACTGATAAAGAGCTCAGGGCCTCAATTACAGACCAGGCTAGGAATGGCTTAATGTTGTTACTCATCTGTGTGCGCACAAGAAACCTTTAAAAAGTCCAACTGCAGACTGGTTTTTGCTGCAATAATCTTTTACAGCACAATTAAGCATCTCTGTGGGCAACACAACGAAAACAAAGGAGTCAAGGTTAGTAACTGAACCGCTCTTAACTCTGGTTCAGACCCTCAGAAGCTGAGCCTGCTGGCAGGACTGCATCAAGGGATGTCCTTCTCTGGCTTGCTTAGCCTGCAGCTTAGCTAAACAGTGGGGGAAAGCCCTTCAGCAGCAAATCTCCATGAACAAACACATCTTCTGAATTTTGGATGCTTGTGCTTTGTACCAGCTTTTAGACATTTTAGGGTCACGACTGGAAAAGGAGTGTTGGGGTGATGATTTTGTGAGGTTGTGGTATTTCAACACAGGGCAATACTTGCCCTTGTCTTTCGACTGATAAAAAATCCATCTGAATTACTGACCAGATATGCAGTGAAAACCAAAAGCCATTATGTCTAGCTGTTTCCTGCAGCATAGACAGACCTTCAGGCACTGCAGACAGTAGGAAAATGCCAGATAGAAGTCTGCAGAATTGGTAACCTTTCTACTCAGGCATACCAAAGTACTTCAGCTTGCAGATGTTCTGAATTCTTTTCTGTACATCTGCAAACAAAGTGACCCTTTCACTGTTGTCTGGGGTATTTGCCTAATGTAGCTTAGAAAAATCTCCAAAGGAACAACTGAGAGACAGAATTAATGTTTGGTATGTCAACTTTAGAGAGTTCCTCCATTCAGAGTGATGGGGAGCCCTTCCAGAGCCTGATGCACTGGCTCCCAGAAGGACTCTCCATTAATGCTCTTCATCCAAAGAACTTTAGAGCAGTTGCTTACCAGTATGACCATTATACCAGTGCATATATCCACACACACACACCAGATTATACCAATATGATCACTATGCTGGTATATTTGCTATACCAGTATGATTTTCATCTTTTAGACCTGTGGTCCTGATCCCACCTATTGTCCATGTTCATCTCTTTGCATGTCTTGTATTACCCCTCTGCATATACTTTCCCCTAGTCTGTACCCAGTTAACATAACCTCCAGGACCTCAGTGGCTAGTAAAGAAAGAGTTGTTTTGACAGCATTTTAATAATTCATTACACACACTGACTTCAAACCATTTAGTGCCTTTACCTTGGATTTCTGCATAGGGACACATACACCCAGCTGGAGTCTCATCAGATCCACACACTTCCTATATAATTTTAGGTAGTGGGATTAAAGAAATAGAAATAAACAAACCCAGAAACAACCTCCTGCTCTTCATACAGTTAAAGTCCTCTTTTGTGCTACACTGACTGTGTACTAAGCCAAAATACATACACAAATTTGCACTGCTAAGCAGTTACCACTAGAACACAACTGCAGGTATTTAGATACCTGGTGACCCACAGCCCCTGCAAATTTTAATACAAGCTCATATTTTTCTCAACACCTGCATTTTGAATCTGTATCTCATGCTTTAAGATGTGGCATTCAATGCTCACTTATTTTTGTATCTGTATTTCTTGGCAGTGGACAAAAACATATGAAAAAATTTGTCATTTAAATGCCAGAGAAATGAGTATTTGAAGGCTTCAGTGCAGATCTGAATCTTTGTGGTCTGCAGGAGGCTTTTCACCCTCAGAATAGGCAGCCTGCATTACCTCTTAAAGACATCTTTGATCAGGATGAAAATGGTGGTACTTCTCCTCCCACACTTTCATGCCATGTCAGTACCTCTGGCTCTAGAGACACGTGTAACAAAGTTTAGGGAACATTTATTTTTCCCTTTATATATAGCATCTAAACACCTCCCTTCCCAGTCAAAGCCATCTACAGTCACACATGACCTGAGCATTTACAATCCTCCCTTCGACTGCACTGCAGCATTGAGCTTGGGTAGTAGGTGGAGAGGAAACACCGTTCATTTTCACACACCTATTGCATATCAGAGGGAAAACCAGGCTTTTTCTCATTGCAGTTTAAAGGTTCCAGTTCAGCCTGAGTTAATTTGGGAAGGGTCTTTACTTTGCTCCAGCTGATTTATCAAAATTTTCCTGGGAACCCTCATTCCCTGTTTACCACAATACTGCTACATATATCTCTTTCTTTGTGAAAAAAAGCTTTCTGAAGGTGTGCACCATCTTTTTCCTCAACGACCATGGGGCAATGACCAGAACAATCTCTGATCCACCACCTGGCATAAACCCAACTTAGGTGCAAGCTGGCCTTATTTTGCTGCCTGGAACCATTCAACAATGCCAGCAGCAAATGGTAGCCAGTAAATACTGATTATTTGGAAGAAAGCAACAGCAGTGGCATAAGTCAGCCTTATTTTTCCTTGTTATTATCATTATTACTATTATTTCTCCTGTGAAAGGAGGGAAATTCTATGCTTACTGCACAAGTACATGTGCAAGTTAATGTTGGCAAAAGGCTCAATAATGGCTCCACATATAGAAATACAAATCCAGGGGCTTTTTTTTTTTAATCACACATCCCCACCCCTTCACATTTAAAATAGTCCACAAGTAAAGGAAATAAAATTCAGGAACTTCAGATAAAACCTGGAGATTTCTTGTACAATAGAGGCAGAAATCATGAAGTGATGTTTCCCATAGAAACTGTGCCTCAACTGTATCATGCAGACAGAGGGAACACCTTTAGAAAGGTCACTACAGCTGCAGATGCCTTGTCCACCTTTAATAGATGGAATAATTCTGGAATCTTGCAAACCAAAGATGGCATTTTAAAAAAAGAAACATTTAAAATATGCCTACCATAACCAAATATAAAAGGAACGCTCAGAGGAATCAGATGAATCCCTACATATGTACAACAGACACAAACTGTGAAGAAGCAACAGTTACGAATTTCCTGCCATTTGTAAGACTGAACCCATTTATTTGCTGCATTAGGCATTTCTGTTAAGATATAGTGTTGCAGAGTAGCAATGAAAGTGCAGGGTGTTTTGGTACCAGAGAAAATACAAGACATTTGTTATTGGAAGGCAAGCTGCATTATTTCTAGAAATAGCAAAAGGGTGTGATGACTATTTCAATCTAAAACACAGCTGTCTTGGCAGGAACAATAAAACCTACTTCATATTCCCTTTACTGGGAAAGATGCCAATGTGCTTATATTGTCTATTTTCACTGCAACATTTAATTTTGCTTAAGGTGAAGGACAGCATCTCTGACTACAACTGTGGGGCATTTAGATGTGAAAGTATTTCTCAAGGAAGTTCTGCCAGTGCTGCCAAAATGAAGGTCATAAAGCATCTGAGCGAGGCATGAGGAACTCCTGTCTTCACTTATATAGACACCTCTAAATTGACTATGAGTAAAGATTGTAAAAGTGAAATTGCTTGTCATTCTGTTTTTCAGGTGCAGAATTAAAGTACGAAGCAGTATCTCTGAAGATATCCTGAGTTCTTTAGGATGTTTTGGATTCCTTGGCACAATTTTGCTCCGTATTGCTGCTTTCCAAAAATCTTAACCAATAACTAATCCTCAGCATTCGTGTAAGAGAAGTGAGTGGTGTTGTAAAAGAACTGATGCCACCAGCCACCACCATCCTCTGCTGGACGGCACCAGAGCAGCTCAGTTATGTGATACAAAAGAAGGTACTCCAGCTCAAGGTACGACCTTGTGTGTGGGGCAGGATGGTCCTGATCCTCTCTGCAGATGTAAATTCTGCTGCTGTGACGTTCTACTCAGACTCGTATTGAGACTCTGGTAGAACGACCGCCATTTAAATACACAATGAGACACAGTCTAAGATGAGTAGGAAGAGGCAGGTTATCGTCATCTGCCTATCACACAGATGAGGAGCTTTCTGGTTTCTCTCTTACATATTCCTACATGCTGTTACAGCCTTCATTTTGTGGAAAAACTGGTGAGACAGACTGGGCTGAAAGGCTGGCCCATAAGGAGCTGTAAAACAACTAGCAGAAGACATGAACTACGTGGGAAAATATGGGCGTATAAATTACATACCTCTTATGTGAAAGGACATTAAGAAACCATGGGATTAAATGACCTGCGCAAATTCACACTGCAAAGCAGCAGCAGTAGAGCTTAGAAGAGAAAACACCTTTACTGTTTCCTTCTTCCCAGAATTCCCCACTTCTGGTAGTCCAGCCCTCTCTGTCAAACGACTTCACCCTGTCTTGTGAAAGTGCAATTCTGAGCATTTGGAACAGAGCCAGTGTGTGGATGGGGCTGTAAGCTACACAAAAATAAAACAAAATACCTTTGAAGAAATAGCTAGATGGACAGTAAGATGCTTTATACCAATTTGTTTTTCATTTCTCCCCAATTCTATGTCTATCTAAATCCTTCTCTGCAACAGAGAAATAGCTTTGCTTTTCTTCCCCCCAGAACCTGCACTGTTCAAATAAGAATTTCCCAAAGTGATTACCAAAAGGCCTGTAAGAGAAATGATTACAAATGGCTGAGTTAACTGCTGCAGACGGCCTCATCAGTCATCATAATGCGATCTCAGCACCAGGCTCATCAGGACAGGCAACTTGTCATGACGGATGACACCTCTTCAAGAAGACTTCCTCCCATGGCTTTTCCCCAAGAAAGTCTCCTCTGTTAACGTGCTTGCAAATAGTGGTCCTTAAGCAATAATCAAGGAGGAATCATCACCACCTGCCTTCATGATCTGCTTCAGTGATGGGGTTTGTTGGGTTTTTTTTTTTTAGTTTTACCGTAAGTCTCTGAGTGTGCAAGGTTTTATCTGCATGTACATCTTGAAATCAAAGTAGTTTTGGCAGTTGCTCTAAAGGTGAATTTCGAGATTATGATAAGAGAGACAAATTAAGAGAGAGGAGGCCTGAAAAGGCTGAGGCAGCTCTGAAAGCCTCCTGCTATTTTTCCACTGTCAGCCCCAAATGCTCCAAAACAATTCGTAATCTATGCCTCCTTTTCCACATCTAGAAAAGAAAGAGTATATATTCTATTGTACATCTGCTATGGAAAGTGCTAAGCTGAATTTATTTGAGTTATACAGTTCCTTCTGTGATGAACACCACACTAACACCCATTATAAACAAAGGCCAATTTATCATCTCATGGATATTGTTTTGTGAACTGGATTTTGAGAGCTAATTCTATTCCCACCTTTTCTTGTCTGCAATGGGACCTACAATAAATTGTGTAATTTCTCCTTTTGCCTTTTAATTCTGCTACTAAAATGGAAGTAACGATGTTCACAGGGCTTGGGGATCCTTGCATAAAAAGAAGTAAATATTTTTTATGAAGAAATATCTAAGAAAAATATAATTTCCCTAAAACTCTACTGTCCTGCTCCTCACACATACAGCTTTTACTATGGCAAGGGTTAAAAGCTTGCATGAGAAGAACCGTTAGCTTCTTATTAACGCACATCTCTGTCACAGTGAAGAGGCAAACTATTTGCAGTGAACAGTTTGCTTGTGAAATCTGGCACTTGTTGGCTGTTTGCAAATTGTTCGTGGGCAGAATGCAGTTGATGAATACTTTGAAACTACTCAAATATTTACTGGGAACAGATTTCAGCCCTTGGGGTTTCTTGTTTGTTTGCTTTGTGTGGCACTTCAGTTATGCACCAGTTGGTCTTTCAAATGCCCATGGTACACAATAGGTGCTGGATCTGAACAACAACATGAATTTCTGCTTTGCAGGAATCTCCATGACTTCTCTTTCTTTCCGTTCCACATGTTGGAATGAACAAGAATAAATCTGAAGTTTCCTGGAAATAAAATCTTGCATAGGAAAACAGCTGGGGAGCAAATGCTTCTGTGTAAAGGAATTAAAATTAAAGTGTTTCATGTCAATTTTACAGCAAAGTATACTATACTATAGTGGCAAATGAAGTAAATTATTGAACTGCTTCATCACAGTAAGTCCAAAATATTTCATTTTGATTTTCTCTCAGACTGAAAAAGACCCTGGCATTTTGTGTAAATTGATATATTCCCATAGGAAGTCTAGTTTTCAAAATGATATTTCTTGATGGAAAATCTGCCATTAGAAAACAACTTAAGTAATTCTAATTCTTATGCATCTGACATGGTAAGAGTTTGCTATGCCACTGCCAGAGCATCTCTCTGAGAGTCCCCTGATAGGGACCTTAAACTGGAAAAGCCACTCAGAAAAACACTCATGGAGAGTCAACAAGGTCTTTTAGAAAATTTAGTAAAGAGCAAAACAGAATGAGCACAGCTATGATAAACTCATAAGAAATTCAAATTTGAAAAGATCTCTGTTAGCAACAAACTTCAAGCGGATATTTATTTTTATTGACAGAGACAGAACTGCATGTCAGATGCAGCACAACACACTGTGTGTATTACAATAGACTGAATCCCCACCAGAATGATGCACTGCTCCTTATATCCACACCCTGCTTTAATAACACTGTCAGGCAGTTTCAGGATGGAAAACACATATTCCCCTTTCCTTTGCAAAAAAATACTGGCCTTTCTGTTTACAAGCTGCCCACGCCTGTTGTCGTAGCCACATCTTTGGCTGTCTTACAGTGCAAGCAGCTGATCCATCACTGAAGGCATTAAGCTGAACTGGCACGTGTGGAGCTGCAGGGAGCCACTCTGTGAGTTTGAATCCCATCAAGGAGACAAGGACATTCAGACTTTTCATAATTTCTGGTTTCAAATTAGAAGTCTTTTAAAACAATCAGTTTTCCAAACTTCTTGCAAGGCCTGCCTAACATCCCTCTGTCAATGACAGTATTAGTAAGCACAGAAAAAATCAGGTGAGGATTTAGGATATTTTAAAGGTTCTTGTTATATGGCTTAGCAAGTAGAAATAAACAGGAGCCAGTACCACCTTAGCAGTCAACCCTCTCAAATTTGTTATTAAACTGACTATGCATTAGCCAGGACTACAATCTGAGACATTCTGGGAAACCATAAAATTATATGAGGAATAAAGTACTTATATTAAGTAACTTGTTATTAAATTCTGTTGTAGAGAGTTATCCTGCATTAAAAGATTTGCTGCATGCCACAATGCTGTCTCAGAGCATCCTCCCCCTGCTAGTCTGTGAGCTGTGGAGGTGACTGTGTGGGCTCTAGACACGAACAGAGCCCTGCACTGCACATGGCAAAAGGCACCTCAGATTCAACCCACTCAGATGATGTGTTGCAGATCTTAGAGCCACAAAGCTGTATTTCTCTCTGACCAAAGAAGGACTTTGTGAACATAAGCAGCCTTCTTTCCATCCCATTTACTAAAAGAAATCCAGGCAAAAAGAAAAACAAGGGGCATGCTTTTCTCCCATGATAACTTGATCTCAGGAAAGACTCTGGTTCAGCAGGGTGTCTTAAGTCTGTAAAGACAGCTAGGTAATAGAGAAAGACATCACCACCCTCCAGACACATTGCAGTGTGCAAAGTGAGGATATGAATAATATGATAAAGTTTCTGAATTACACAGAGGTGACGAGAAGATGCAAAAGAACAGAGCATGGTAAGGGGATTTTTACCACCAGATCACTAAGTTTACTTCCTGGCCGCAACTCTAATTCAGTTGGTGGTCAGAGTCCTGTTTTCTTGAGGACATTTATCCTACACATTTTAATACTGAGGGCCCCCCACCCAGGTTCTCCCCTGTGCTTATCTGTCACCCCCTAAGCTGTCCCTAAGCCATTGTGTCTTCCTGCATATTGCTGTCCTACAGCATTCTGCTGGGCTGCTAGAAGCAGTCTTCAGGAACTGGGGATATCTACTTGAGTTTTGCCTTATTTCTTCCCCTTCCTTCTTCTACTCGAGGAAAGTAGGAGGGACAGGCTGTCTCCCTGCCCTCTTTTTTTTCCTATATCCCTCCTCCTGACCCATGACTGAACTCAGGAGGCATAGGATTTCTCATGCCATTGAGAGATAACTACTTTCTTGGCTCTGAGAGCTGGTACCAGAGGCAGCACTGGCTCTGAGGGGAGGTATTCCCTGGCATTTTACAGCCAAGTGCCTCTCACCAGGTTAAGGATTGCTCTGGAGTACCAGAAGGACGCTGAAGGGATGGCAGGGTATAGGATCAGACTGATTCTCGCACTGAGGGGCTGAGTATGTTCTGTGGATGAAACCTGCCTCTGTTCAGCTCATGCAGAGTTTTCTATTAGTAGTCACCATCTCAGATGCTTGTACTCCCTAAGCGCCCATAATCTAATATTTATCAGGGAAATAGTGCTAACTTGCCCAGTCTGTCCTTATTACATTGCTAAAAATAGTAATTAACCTGTTTTTCTGCCCCTCACTATCTCTGGAGTACACCTGCTTACACAAGGTTGATCAGAATCCAGCTCACTACTCACAGGAATTAACATCATTATCTCCTTGTACAGACTGCCTGAGCTGCAAATTCACTTTCTCGGTTCTAGGTTTTAATCTGCCAGTAGTTCTTCTGCTTTCTGACCATTACATCCTGGGCTGCATGTGGGAACATCATGAACTTTCCCTCTTCCTCTCTGTTCCCTGTTCTGAAAAGCAGCCTCTCCTGCTTTCTCAGGGCACTGGCCTCTGTGTCTCCAGCACCACCTGACCTTCCTGACCATGACGACCAGCTAGAGCTGGAAGCTTCCTGCAGTGCATGTGCTAAAAGTGAAGCTAAGTCAAACCCCTTCAGTCAAACTGTCCTGGATGCTGAAGGGTGCAAAATCCAGCCTGGAACCCTGGCTTGGAGGGATCTGTATCACCTTACATTCAGTAACTGCAGAGTATGATGCCAATTCTGTTGTAGTCTAAAAAGGATTTATCACAGACCTATCACCATTGACAGGTCAATCATAGTGCTGTAATCAAAATTCAAATTGCTACTTTTAAGTCTATTTTTTTGAAAACCTTGACATTGGACAACCAGGACTAATATGAGGTGAAACAGGTAATATTGCTCAGAATTTCATCTGGGGTTTTTTTTCTTTTTCATTCCTCTCTTCTACACAATGCTACTTTTCCAGTAATATAGGTTCAAGCTGTATTCAAAACAGCCACAGAAACAGATCAGAATGCTGCAGGCACATGGGTTCTCCTCTCTTTTTCCACCCAGTTTTGCAGGTGTTGGAGGTCAGTATTCAAATGATTGCTTCCTTAGCTAAATTGAATAAGAACCCCCAGCTTCTAAATAACTCTACTGCACAGGAATCAGGTGTGTAAAAATATTATAATGGGACTTTATATTAATGCAGGAACAGTACTCAGATGGACAATGAAAAATACAATCATTTCCTAACCTTCAAAGACATCCTGGGATCAGAATTCAGACAGGTTTCTTCTGTCCTTGTACAATGTACCCAGTAGCAAGCCCACTGTAAACTAAAATAATAGTCTCAGTAAAACTGGTGCAGTCCCAGTGCTTTCACTGGTCAGGATAGGTTACCCACCAGAAGATGGGTTAACAGAACCATTATTGATAGCACTCAGGTGCTGAGAGCCTCTGTGCTGTGCCAGTTATTATTTTCAGTGGATATAATATAGGAAAGTGGAGATTCCAGCTTGCTCAAAGCCTAATTGGTTCTGTAATGCTAATAGAAGTAAAAAGCAATAAAACCCATCATGTTGTCACTAACAGATTTTATATGTGTCTGAATGTACACAGGGAGTTACTCTATTGATTAAATAAGGACCTTTTTGAATAGTCATTCTCTAGAGTAGAATAGCATTTTAAGTTTGGTAGTGAATTACGTTCGTTTGGGGAGTTCATCGGGATGCTGTGCATTCACAACTTTTGCATGTTCCAGTCCTGCAGTAAGAATTAAATATCCTACACCACCTGCCTGCATGCTTGGTTTGAAGTAGAAGCAAAAGTCAGCACAATCCACAGCTATTGTGTGTTCAAAAGCCAAAGATTGTGCTAATATGCACAGCACCCATGCATGGGCTAAGCATCAGGGATATCCTTTACTGAAGAAATACAAGAAAATCCCCTGCAAGGTTTAAGAATTACTTCTGCCAGTATCTTTCTAGTGGCTAAGCTCCAGGCAATACAGAACTAGTAAAAAACCTAAACCCAAGTGGGATCCAACCTAACAGCTGCATCCTCTGGCAGAGTCAGAAAAACAAAGTTTCCTCTGTCAATGTATTGATTTTTCCAGACTTGCTCATTTTTTTTCCAACAAATATTCTTTGGACCTTAATTTCAAACTGCAATAGCAGTGGGTAGGGAGGAATGTACTATTTGTTTGCTTTTCTGTTTTTACCTGAAAAAAGTTTTCATCTCCAGGTATACAAGATCTAATGCAGCTAGAGGAGTAAGTTTACTCACTGCTGAAGACAAAGACAGGAAAGCTTTGCAGGCCAGTCAATTTCCTTAAAGAAGGAAAACTCTCCTTGCAAAACATTTCTGAAGTCTTGTTAAATTCAGCAAAATTAATGGAATTACATGGAAGGATGAATAGAAGTCATTGGTGCTTAGATTTATTTTTCAATTTAAAATAGGTTTTGTTTTAAAATCAAGAATGCAGATGACAACAAACCAAGGGGTGCAGCTGCTATGCCAGGGGGCAAGGCTGCCATCCAGAGGGACAAGGCCAGGCCAGGGAAATGGGCCAATGTGAATCTTACAAAATCCAACTGGGACAAGTGTGAAGCCCCACACCTGAGGAGCAGGAAGCCCCTGCAGCGAGACAGGCTGGGCAGCAGGACCTGCAGGGCTGCAGAAAACACAGACTACATCCTGGGCTGAATCAAGGCAGTCATACAGAGCAGATGCAGGGCAGTGATTAGTCCCCATTACTCAGCAATTGTTTGGACCCAGTTTGGAATACCCAGTACAAGAAAAACCAGTTGACTGGAGGGAGTTCAGAGCTTGTTTGGGCAGGAGCATTTGCCCTGGAAGGAGAGGCTGTGGGATTGCGTGTTCTTCAGCCCTGGGAAGGGATGTCTTGGAGGGACCTGAGAGCAGCCCCTAGAACCTTGGGGAAAGTGACTGAGGTGGAGCGGAGCTTGTTGCAGAAGTGTGTTGTGAGAGAACAGCAGACATGGGCATAAATTGGAGCTGGAAAGTTCTGACTGGACATAAGGTGTGTGGAGGGGTGGGAAGTCCCTCTAAGAATAACACATCAGTGGGACAGGGGCCAAGAGAGGATGTGCAGGTTTTCAATCTCTGACTTGATAAGGCCCTGAGGAACCTGCTCTGAATTCACTGTTGGCCCTGCTTTGAGTAGGAGGCTGGAATAAAGAGCTCCCATGTTCCCTTCCAATCTGAATTGCTCTAAGATTCTATGAAAATACTAGTTGTGAGCCACAGCACATTTTCAGGATGACTTAGAGGACTGACGAGTTTTCATTTAAGAAAATTATGACTTCTGATGGCTTGGTAGAAATGCTTTCCATCAGCAAAAGCACAAAAGAAAATTCAGCTTGCATAAATCCCAGCAGGTCAGCAGCAAACATTTTGCCTACAGATATATTTCCTGGCTTCCCTGGGTAGTTTGATAGACTCAATAGCTTCATTTTGCAGATGGAGCAGTAGATAGTCCATTTAAGTGACCTGCCCATGCTTGTACAGATTCCATATCAGAGCCCAGAGCTAAAAGGTATTATTTGCTCTTATTTTGCTCCAGAAACTCGCCTTCTAAGCATTTGGGAAACATTTTGAATGCTTTGTATAGTACCTAGTACCTTTGTATAACAATTATAATGTTTTTAAGACAACTTCTTGGTGCTTCTTTGAAGACTACAAAGCTGTATAATTCATTACTGAGAACAGCAGAAACTCAAAGCTTAGTACGGAGTTGTAAAACAAAGAACAGAATTTCCTCTTCTTCTTAATTTTTGTTTTTCATTCTCTTTGTGTTCTAGGAAACTAGCCTAATAATGCCATGGTAATTCTATAAGTACAGCTTAATCTTAAACAATAACAACAAATGAGTTTCATTTGATCTGTTCAAACACAGAGCGTGTTTGACAAAAATGCCAAGGGCTGCTGGTGTTAGAGGGATATTGGCAGAAGCTGTTTCCTCACTTATAGAAAGGAGGAAAGGAGGCCATTTTTAGCATTTGCTGAGGCAGTTGCAGCAGATTAACTTTAGATCAATGAGTTGCTTGATTATTCTACTTCACTCTCGAGTCTCTTTCAAGGCTTTTCTTTACCAACCAGGAAAATAAAGGCACAAATTAAACCACTCTCCTAGTCTTTATCTTCACTCACAAAGAAGGGATTTTTCAAAAGTGACTCCATGTCATCTGCAGTGAGGCAGAGGTGCCAAAATGTCACCGGGTGTCACTAATTACCTAGTGATGCAGTGGGTAACCAGAGGCATTTTCAGAGGGGCTTTGACAACTTTGGCTCCACTAGGTTGTGACTGTGTTTTAGTTGAGAAACGGGAGAAAAAGTACATGATTCCTATTTTTGGTTACATGACTCCCTCTCAATTTAAACCACCCCTCTAACTTGTTTCCCTCTTTCTCCTTTCCCCCCACGCTACCCCATCTCTGGCTCATGAGTCATTTGTAGGAATTGCAAAACACTACACCTGCATGCACATTCTGCAGGCCCTGCTTGTGCCCAGCAGACCTTGGAAAAAGGCAGGCTCAGAAACCCAGATCTTTAGCTGGCATAGTGAGAGCTGCACCCTTGCAACCATGTTGGGAGGCATCAGCTTTTGCTTACAGCAAACTGTCTGCACAAAGATCTCCAAAAATTGCCTTTCCAGAGCTTCTTACCTCTGTTCCTGCTCTTCTGACTCTATGTTGCTTACTGTTTCTGCTCAGATCCAGCTGCCTTTAGACTCAATATTACCCTACCGAGTGCTTCCAGGTAGGTGAAAGAGCTGCCTCCTCCACATCCACAGTCCATAGTAGTCACTCTCAGTCGTGGCCAGGATTGGATCAGCCTCTGGAACAGAAGGCTTCTAGAAAAGCCTTTCCTTTAGACGCTGAACACAGCTAGGTATTTGCCAACAGAACACTGTGAAACTGGCAAATTGATGCCCTCTGATTTTAGTGATGTTTTAAAACAAATATTTCTGTAGAAAAATTCCAGACTCCACTTGACTGTCTTAAAAAACAATTTGTGGTAGTATTTTGAAAACTTATCTTCAATAAAACTACCTCTAGAACGACCTCCTGCAGAATATAAGGCTTCTCATTCTTCAGTGAGTAGAAGAAGAATAGTCGGGGGTTCATATCATTACTTTTTGAAGAAGCTATGCCTGTTTCGGAGATGAGGTCTGCTTAGCAGACCATTATTCCTCTACCTTTCTGTGGCAGCCTGCCTATGCCCTGAAGCAGAACCTAAACCATCTTGAGTTTGATTTTTTTCATCTTTGGTTTGTTGAATGTTTAAAACAAGATATACCAACCCTTTCTGGACTGACATCAGGTTCTTAATAGAGTGCTCTGGGATTTCTCCCTTATCTGGCAAAGTCCTCTGTCCTTTCAGCTGCATAAAGTAATGGAATTTGTAGGCATATAAATGCATTAGTGTTGGGCAATGTGATGAACAGGCTTGTATATTTATACTGCAAATGAGTATCATAATGTTTTACGGCCTGGCAACTAAGGAGCCACTGCTACAGTCCCTGTAGACAAGATATCCATTACTCCTGAGGGTGTGGACAATAGCTTACCAAACTGAGAGACACAGTAAAACAACAGTTAACAATCTCATTTTAAAAAATAATTTTAAAAAATCCTACCCAAAATACAACAAATGTGATAAAAACTTACTATATCTTCCAACATGTACTTAGAACTTAGGCAAGGTAAACTCATCCCTTCCTAGACATATTCCAAGTTCCGTCTTTCACTTCCTTTTCTGCCTCTGGTGACCTTCTACAATACATGTAAGCATCTAAGCCTTGTTTCTCTTTTGGTATGTATTTTGTGTCTTCATTTAGGCTTGTGAAAGCAAAAGAGTATATGGTAAAACTACTTTTTTCTTACACTACTTTATATGCATATGCCCATAATGTCTTAATTTATAAATTAGAATATAACCAAAAAAATTAAAAATATCTGAGCATACAGAGAATAACCAGGTATTTACTATCATCAGATAAGTAATATTTTATAACTCTATTAACAGATACAAGTCAAAAAGCTATTAAGCAGAAATGGATGAACTGAAGCAGGTACACCAACACACAGCAACATGCTGCTGCTGCTTTAACTAAACTCATGGCATTATTTGCTTTACAGCATTTTCTTGATGTTTCTTCCTCCCACTTTACTAGACTACCTCTCACTGCACATGAAGACACAGACTGCAAATTATCCAGGAATCTTGCATAGACCTGGACCCATATGGGAGCCACGCTTTTTCTTTCAGCTGATGTGTGGATTTTTAGAGGAATCTAAACAGAATTAGCTTTCTACATCCCATAGAGATTTCCTTGAAGCAGTGGATAGTACAGTATTTTTGCTTCAGCATGTGACTAGCATGGAATTAGTCCTCATATGCTTTACATCCATTGGCACAGTCCCCTTCATTGCTATTATTTGGGTGGTACTCATATAGAAAGGGACCACAGCCAGCTCCTCACCAGATTTCCAGAAGCAGTTATATAGGATTCCTCATACAAATATGGCATCGGGGTAGCACTTCAACATTTGTTCCAGCCTTGTAATCACATTTATGCAGCTAAGCTGTTCTGGAAATCTCTAGGTTTCTTAGGATCTCACTTGTTTGGACTGTGAGTCAAGCAGCAAACTTTCCCTTAATGAACACACAACACAAACATTCGGGGCATGTTAGCACACGAGAACCAGAAAGCAAAACAGTTATACGAAGGTATTGTTTACCTTCCTAAAGTTGTTTCAGCTTGCACAAATATCATAAAGAAAGAAAAGCAATAAAACTGAAGTGTGTAGGTCAGAATGCTCCACCTGAAGTGTGTAGGACAGGAAAAAAAATGAAGACTTATTTAAAAATCAAAGGTTTATAGATTGTTCCCTTTGCTCAGGGATATTAGGGAACTAATTCAATCTTCTAATTTCAAAGTGTAGTGATTAATTAGAAGAAAGGGATTTTCATGGGTTTTACCACCTCTTTAAAACACTTAGTAGAAGAGGGCTAGGAGCTGGGAGATTTTCATATCTCTTTTAAACTGACAAGATCCATTCAAGTGCCTGGTCTGGTGTTTTGCAAAAGATGTAAACTCACTCTGCAAGTCCACCCTGCCTTGCATGCTCCACATCAGGCGAGAAAGTAATTATACAGAGCCTGGGGGGCCGTGCCAGGTGAAAATTCCCCTTTTCAGCACGGCACAGCAGCTCCACATGGGTACAGCTTTCCTTTGGTTTAAAGACACCAGCAGATGCCCTCTCCTCTGCCTGCAAAAGATCATGATGACCTGCTTGAAGGAACCTTGTACTCCCTACCACTACACACAGTTCCATGCTCACTCCTCTGGAAGCTGTTCAAAGCCCTGTTGGACTTCAACTTTGTCCACCAAAGGAAGAAGATCTGGTTTGTTTTCTTCCTAATAAACCTGCCAATTTTCCTCAGACTTTCTCAGCATCTATCTTCCTTCTACAGGTCCAGTTTTGGCTACAGCAGACACGGTAGCACGCAGGCTCAATGCTCTCCAGTGCCCCTGGAGACTACTCAAGGCTATTGCCACAGTAACAAATGGCATTGGCATCCTTGGAATTGAGCCTTGGCTGCTTGTGTGCAGCCAAAGGGTGTCCAGGTGGCAGCTCTCCCTGGAAACCATGTTAGGTCAACTGAGCCCTCTGACAAAATGTATGAATAACTGATGAAGAAGAAAGAGTTCTTGCAGAACAGGCAGGCTGAGAGATGTGGGGACTCCCCTCAGTCCTGCTTCACTGTGTCATTCTAAATACACGCAAAAATAAAGAGAAATTAAAAACAAAGACTAATTTCTCTGTCTGTGTGTGTCAGAGAGGTTTCCTCCCTCTTACAAAGACTCTCACTAACATGAGGAGCAGGGAGGCTCAGGAAGTGTGTATGTGTGTCAAAATTAGTGCTTTCCAACATTTTACTGGAAGCAGGACTGTGAGCTTCTTCTAGTGACTTTGAGTGGAACACTCTCTGTGAACACAATGAATGGATCGACCTAGAAACCTTGCTGATTTTTACTGAAAATCTCACTGATACTCAGCCTGATTTGGAAACGGAATGGTAATATATACATGATATCATATATGCAGTAGTCAACACTTTGATTCTCAGTGGTCTTATAGCTTTCCTGTTAATTACACATACATGAAGTGGGCACAAATCACTTAAGGAACTATCTCTTCTTTTTTTCTTTATAATTTTTTTTCTAATGCTACAGTGAGCTCCATAGAAAAAAAAGATTAAGGTTTTATTCTGAGCACAGCTGCTGCAGTCTTTTCCAGAACCTGACCAGCAGTGTCCTGAGCCTCAGATTTGATGGCTATTCAGGACAGAAGCCTTAGGAATTTGAGTCGTTTAACCTCTTTTCGGCTTACTAACAATTAAGAATTTTTTTCCTCCACTATTAAGCCGGTCATGCTACTTCCCTCAGTCATGTTTCTGTGTACTCTCAACAAGTTATTTTCTCAAGCCTTGAGAAATTTGAAAAAAACATGCAAATATTTGCACATAATAATGTACACACTCACAGTTCAGCTGACTCACTGTAGGCAAAAATCAATTGTTTTTGGCATATAATCAAAGCATTGACTTTTGGCATTTTTCAGAGAATATTTTTTTCAAATCTTTATCATTCATTGCAATAGAAAAAAATGAAGCTGTGTTCTCAGCCCAAGAGCTTTCAGATTTCAAAAAGATATTTAACATTTAAAAGTTAATTCTCCCTTGACAATGTTTAGAACTTCCATTAAAACAAAAATTATTATTAGTATTCTGTAACCCTTTGTGAACGGGTCCATTGTTCAAATAAACTGACCTCTGCAGCAATTGACCTTAACATTGCTCAAAAGTTTGACAGTCAATTATCTTCTGATCTCCCTTCAATGGGCCTTGTGGCTGGAATAACCAATCCATCATCTGGAAGGTAAGTATAATTGTGTCTCACGGGCATTTCTTCCCTCCTTATGCCATAAACACACTGCTATGGAATAAGTCGAGGAATTCTGTCTCAGTCCCACTGAAGCATCCCTAAAAAGAAGCGATTCCCCCTTGTGAATACCTCTGAACACACAATAAGAACCATGATGAAAATACCTAATGGGTTGGACACAATGTCATCTGCTGCTTGGTGAAACCATTGGTACTGGACTGTGCCTCCACCAAATGTCACAACTCCATTTAGTCTGGAGGACACAGATTTTGGTGTGCTGCAGGAAGATGCAATTCTCTTTCTCCACCACTTTTTTCCTTCCAGTCAATCTGATCCCACTGGGGCCCTGGGATCTGCTGCTGGCAGGGTCTTGCAATATGTCTGAGACTACCCTTCCCCCTCTCTGGCTTCCAGAGCACAGTGTGTCCTTCCCTGCACACCACTGTGTCTCCTACATTCCCCTTTCAGCCCATAAGGACATGAGCTCTCCTCCATCTCTCTACCTGGGCAACCCAAGGGGAACCATCAGGACAGCACCACCACTTTCCCCCGGGGAGACATGCATGTGTCTAGATGAATATTGTGGATACTGGAATACTGTTGGTACCTGGGATCCTGCCACTGTTTGCTGTCCTGGTCACTTACAACTGTCACGCTGTGATGAATTTAATACACAGCTTTTCCCCAGTGCCGATTCAAAGTTTAAAAAGCTATTTACCATTAAGTCTAGAACAGCGAGGAGTTTCTTTTCAGCAAACAAAAAATCTCCTGCACTTGAACATCTGAACTTAAGGTTTAAAGGGTGGTATAATTTCTATTATCATAGACTATACAATGTTAAACTACAGAAATACTAGTTTATTGCTTACACAGTAAACCTCAGTTGTGCCCAATCTTGTTCACCCAAGAGAAACTACTCCTATCCCCAACACACACATTGCTCCAGTAGACACTAGGCATCTTTACAGCACGCACTTTCATAAACTAGTCTCCCTAGAAATATAAACCCCATTGTAGCCTTTGTCCAGGCCTCTTGTAGAGGAAAATACATACAGTATCTTGGGAACTGGAGAGAAGCAAGGAAGAAAAAAAACACAGGTTGATTGAAAAGACAGACAAGAAAACATGAGGAAAGAAGTTGAAGAACAGCAGGCCAAGAAACAGAAAAGCACATTACACTGGGTGGCAAATCCTGCACTGCAATTCATAACTCTTCAGTGATTCCTTAGCCCAACTGAGCTTTAGGGAAGCCTTACAAATAGCCCTGTATCAGCCAGCAGAAATTGCTGCAACCTTCACTACAAGAATAACTTTGAGTTATTCACGTTTGAGGGTTTCCCTGAGCTGGAGCAGCTCACATGTGCACACACACGTGGGCACACACACACATGGGCACACACACACTCAGTGCTATGCCTACACAGGGCAGCTCAAAAATTATGACAAGATCTGGAATTTCAAGCATATGAATATAACCATTGCGAAGCAAAGGTGATTCCTGATGGACAGAGAAGTAGAATTAAGTGAATAAAAGATTATTATAGTAGGATGAAAGCATTTGAAATTAATAAAAGAGTTAAGCTAGAGATGAACTGTCTTGATGTTTCATGGTATCTCTTCTTCTGACATTTAAAACATGCTTAAGATTATCCTGAATGTCAAAAGTAAATATATACCAAGGACAACCACCTCAGGACACATCAGCCATTTGTCTGTTATTACTGAACTTACTAACCACGTACAACAGAACAACTATGACTAATGTCATCAGAAACCATGGTTTTTGATCCTCAAAGGACCGGGCACTTCATTTTTCAGGTCTGTCTGGTCTACTTAAGGGTCTAGCATTTCAGTACAAGCTGAGACCTCCTGGGTGTCCCTGGTCTGGGGGCAGCACTCACGTGGTTGGTACAGCTGCTTGTTATCTGAGGCAGTTCGGCAGTGTGAAACAGTTTAGGATTGTACTATGATCCACGTTTACCTGCTTGTTCTTTCATGTGCAAGATTGAGGGTGCTCACCTGTCTTTTGACATTTTCTACATGTCAGGATTGATATCTCTAGCTGGTCATAAGATTTTATAATTCTATGAAATCTCAACTCCAAGAAACTCAGTCTCCTTAGTGTCATTATATTTAGCAAAATAATATTATGCCTCTGGCGAGGCTGAAGAAGTGCCCATCCTGGACCACAAGTCAGCCAATGCCAACAGGGAACATGCAAATTATGAAAGAGCCCATTAGCTACTCCAGGGGAGCATTAATGGCTTTTATGACTTGCACACAGGAAACCCTAAGCGAAATGGCCACATTAGCGTGAATGTGAACAGCAGATTGTAACAGGGACAGAACTCTGAAAGTGTGCTGCATATATTTATTATAATGAGTGATCAATTGTAGAACGTGGGAAAAGTGCATCTTCTTTGAGATGAGCTCTGCTTTCCAGCTGGAGACATAGCAGCAAGTTTAGATAAAAACGAGATCTGAGAAAAACAGTATAAAGTAAGATTACTTTACCTAATGCTTCAGTACACTACCATTACCAATCAGCGAGCTCCCACTTCATCTTGGCCATGTCTTCCATTACTAAAAGTTCCCAGAGGAAGTAATTTTGTAAAAGAGAGTACCAGAAGGGAGAGTATCAGATAGCCAATGCCAGCAAGTGTGCATAATTTATTAGGATCCTAGAAGACAGCACTGTGGAAAAACTTTGAAGCTTTCTGTAAAGTCCAGCCACAGGGGAGGAGAATTACATTGGTTGCCACTACAAGCATTCCCTGCTTCTGTTGTGACCTGACCTATCATCTCCAGCCAAGATCAACTCCATTTTCCCATGTGTGGTCCACAAAAAAAGAGAAATATACTCCCTGCCCCCAAAACTTCCTTTGTGCTGCGAACAAAGCCACAGAAGACATGTTTTGGCAGGGAGGGGATTGGGTCCTGCTGCACAGGTATTTTGAAGACCCTTGCTAAGCTAATACCCGGGCTCAGCATATGGGCATGAGCATAGCACTACACGTATAAGCACCAGGGGCATGACAGCAAAGTTTTTCAAACTTATAATCTGTGAAAAACTCTCAGGATGTTTTTGAGAAAACTAGGATGTGAAGCACAGGCTGCCAAGGAAGTCCTGCTTAGGATAATTGCCTGGGGCTACATACTTTTACCTGTGATTTCATATGCAACATTATGCCTTGTCTTGCAATGGCTGGGTGCACTGTTCCCTTCTACTATGAACTAGTGGCTCTATTAGGACATGAAATTGGTTGTTTCAATGGTAAATGTGGGAGATTAATTGCTGGAAATGTGTGAGAAAAAAGAGAAAGCCACGTGGTTGAGAAAAGTAGGAAAAGCTTTTGCTCTAAAAAGATCAAAAAGAGAAGATTCTGTAACACATAGGTGTAGGTATAGAACGCTGTTGTCAAACTGCTGAGTACATTGTGTCACTCGTTCTTCACTGCTTGGTTATGATCTGACTTCCCTCATATCCTACCTTTGGATAAAGAAAGGAAACACTGCATGAGTGGTTTGTGTTGGCAGGTCTGCAGAAAGCAGACCTATATCAGTTACCGTTAAGAATGAAAGAAGTTTCTTTCTCATTCTTTATTCTTTATAAGTATTAAAAACTTGATTTTTCAATTCCTCTCTGGAAACTAAATGGGCCTTCAAGGAGGACCATCAGACAACAAAAAGGTGGTTTTTATTTGTGTGTTTTTAATAGGACAAATAAAGAATCTCTGGCAATCCATGACAGGGTGACAAATAGGCAACCGTTGCGATTGTTATTAGCCCATCTGTGAATATCCACAGTGGAGTGCTCTGAGGAGAAAAAGTATGAGACAGAAGAGAAAGAAAGTACCCTGTCATAATTTAGATTCATAAACACAGAAAATATGAACATGTTTCATTATAGTGTGTAGCCTCTAGTGCCAGGGACCTTGGCTCATAATAATTTTAACAACCAACAATATAAGATTTATGGAAATAATTTAGCACATCTTAAATAAAAAGTCTGGCTTACCCATCTCATATGTGTGTAGAACTAACATTTGAAAAAAACAAAGCAGATAACAAAAGCCACTGGCATATTTACCAGAGTCTTAAAGGGGTATTACTGGCTTAACTTAGGTCCTAGCTACACTGACTTGCCAATCTTACTATGAATATTTTATGGGTATACAGCAGTATGCATGTAGATGGTAATTTTCCAGGTCCAATTAGCATAAACACGTGGAAAGACAAATAGAGGCATGAAGAGAATTTGCAGTGACCCCTGTGTTACCACAAACCCAGGGAACATTATATGCTAGCAAATGATTGAACAGTAAAAGATGTGGCTGTACCAGTGCTCAAGCTGATGCACAAGAAGGGCAAAACTTATGAGGGAACTTGCATTAGCAAAATCTTGGAGAGGGAAAGAACCTGGCCTACCTGCTGGGGTCAGCCAGAGTTAGTTCTGGGTTTGCGTGGATTTGTTTGTTTATTTGTTTGTTCTTAATAGGAAAAGTAAAAATTAATTTTGAAAATCCTTTCCTGCTCAGGAAAACAGAAGACTTCCAAAATCTCAAATGCACACATTTGTCTGACATGAAATAATTCCTGACATTACCTGGAAGCAAACCCTGTCATGAATTCAGTGACACAGCTTCAGATCTAATCTGAGCTCTCCCATACTACTGTCTCCTACATTTCACCGAGTTGCTCCTTTATTAAGCCTCATCTCTTCTGTTTAAAACAGAACTTCCAGAGACGGCATCCAGTCATGACCTGAAGGGGAAAGATTTGATGTTACGCTTTGTTTCAACACTTCATTTCCCCCTCCCCTTGGCAGAAATCTGTTTCAGATTGGGATTTGTCACTTTGCACACACAGGTCCTTTTCGTACCTTGCTTTGTTAGATTAACATCCATAACTAGTGCCAGGAGAAAAACAGGACATAAAGTCTCCCAAAATGTCACCTTGATCTCTTCCTAAAGGGGCCAAGCACTTCAATTCTCTCATACTAAAGCATTTCCATTGGCTACTAAATAACTTTGCAGACTTTTCTTCATTATGATACAGGTCAGGTGTGGGAATGGATGACTAAATATGACCTTCAGGTGAGAGCATTCAACCAGGAAATGGGTTACTGAGGTTCTGCTTCAAAGAATATTCAATAGTATTACACAGAGCAAAAGAGCTTCTAGAGAAGAAGCTGAGAGAGGGAGAGAATGCTTGGCCAGCTGAGATTATCACAAAAATGGATTTAGAGGTCACTTTAACTTCTAAAGCCCAGTATTTTCATCTGCTGCCTCCCCAGTAAAAATTTGTTCATTTTTGCATAAGCCCAAGTTTTTATTTATGTTCTGCACTTGCTTTCAGTCCTTTCACTTTTATACCTCTCTGGAACCTCATTTTTGACCTGCCTGTGTGTGCATAAAAAGCTTGTGTCTGGAGATCATTTGGATCCCTGCTATGTCGTATGAGCCGAGGCCACATTTTTCAATAATGCATGAAGCTGCAGCACTCACTCTTGTGCTCAGAAATGCAAAAAGGATGTCTTTTAAATGGTTTCCAATGTGACAGAGACAAGTGAAAAGCAAGTTCAGTAAATATCAGCCTATCTCACAGCAGAAGTTCACCTCTCTGTAAGGATTCAGATGCAAATAAAAAGTTACAAAAAAGTCCCACTGATGTAAGTTTAGGTTAGGTACTATGCTCTGAATTTCATGCAGGATTTTTTTAACACAGTGAAATGTCCTTATACATACTACAACAGCTCTTATCCAGAATTCATTTAATAAATTTAAGGGCCTGACTAGAGAGATGTAGTCTGGGAGGATAAACTAGCATGTGAATTTACAATGCAACAGCCATTCCACAATTCCTGTGCACATCTTAGCCAGCAGTACAACAGGCAATAGTCTACTGTTTCTGAGGGTGCCTTGCCAATGGGATACATGGATTTCTCACACTGCTGCACTAAGACAACACCAAATACAGGCAGACTAAGTTTCAGGATGCCTGTCCCAGTTCTGGCCAGGATAGGGTTAATTTTTTGTAGTAGCTGGGGGAAGTGTGGCTGGGACCCAGAGGTTATTCTATACCACCTCACGGCATTGCCTGGGGTGGGGGAAAGGGACTTTCTTTCAGGGAGACGGAGTTCCTTCTGGTCGAGTAAGCATGGTACTGATCCTGAGCCAGAGGGAGTGACTGGGTGACGCCAGTGCCAAGCCAGACGGAGAGGTCGGAATGGTGTGGCTGTGGTTGGGTTGAGCTCCATGCTGAGCATCTTCTCATGTGAATCACTCCCCCTTTTGTACTTTTTTTAAAATTAATATTGTTGCTGTTATTATTCATTTTCTTATCCCGTTGCTGTTTCCAGTAAATTGGTCTTATCTCAACCCTTGACCTTTGCCTTTTGTGCCTCCAATTCTCCTCTCCAGCCCACCACAGAGGGGAAGGAAAGGGGAAGGGGCAGTTAGTGAGAGCATGGTTTGGAGGGTCTAAACTGGGGAGCAGTGAATTGGGGAGTACCTTCCTGAACCACAACATCATCTAAACCTATCCACATAGATATGCCCTAAACATCAGTTTCAGATGCAGGATGTGCACATCATTATGCCTCTCCAGAAGCTGGTCAGAGGAACCTGAAGAACCTGCTACTTCTCCATGCCAGAATCATATCTGCAGTTAATATAGAGGCCTGGTTCTTCAGTCCTGTTGTCCCTGGTTCAAGGCTCTGGGATGAACACTGTACCTCATGCTAGTGGCATGTGGTGCATTAGAAACAAAAATTACTCCTAATAAAATGTATGATGATAGCATAAGCTTTGTAACAGAAAAATCAGATAGGCTGGGAAACATGTAACTAAGCTGAACTGTCTTTTCTGATCAGGAAATTTCCTGGGAATTTTGTTCAAGGTTATTGTAAACAACAAAAGTTGTGGGGACCTTGGTTTCCTTAGGCAGAGCAACAATCCCATAGGGCTGACCCAGAGCCTTTAAATAGGGATTAAATATCTCTGGTTAACTCTAAGATCAGGCCAGTTTTGCACATAAGCCATTTCATTTTTCTATAAAGAGGACAAATTTGCAAGTAAAATCCAGCTCTCCAAGATTTTTTTTATTCTGAAGTTGCTAATCTTGTAATTATTGAATAGTTGATTTTGTGGTAAAGGTGGGGAGGGAGGGAGAAATGACAGGACCAACCCAAAACCCATCCATGTCTTTTCTCCAGACAGCAAAAATACTCAGGAAAGAAGAATTTGTGTGGGATTTCAGCAATTCATTTTTATTAGTTTAGTGTAATCCCCTGCACATTGGGCACATACTCAACCTCAGCTCTCCGTGTGAAAGGTGTATCTGCAGAAGTTTGAAGTACAGAAACTCACACCTAGCTGGAACTGTCACGTTTCCCTGAATCATGGAGACTCTTAGGTAAGAAAGTGCTGGTTGTCCTGTTGCTAAATGAGTTCGGGTTACATCCATCACAATGAAAGTAATTTGATTTAATGCAGCATTAATGCAGACACTAAAGGTACAGGAGAATCTATTGTCATTAAGTGATTCATTGATTTCCCACTAAGGTGTTAGCATTTTAATTTATTTAAATTATTGGTTGCATGTTAAATGAGCAAAGTAAATATGCATATAATGTTTTGCTCAACCCAAACTGTTCACAGAAGCAGTGTCAGCAATATACCCTGCTTGCATTTGGCTCATCACAGCAACCTCACTGGAGTAAAAAGTCAAACACAGCGTTCAAAGTCAAGGGCTGAAACATCAGATGACTCAATCCACACTGAGCTCTTTACAAATGCTCTGAGGCTTAGCTGTGCTGAGTACACACAAATAAGAAAAAGCAGAAATGCTCTGAGGGATAGGAACCCAAAGGTGAAATTTCCTTTTCAATGCCATGGCTTTGCAAAATGCTGCATCCTCATCCTACATGGGATAATGAGACACGGCCCTGTTTCTTTAGCAGAGTTTACACCTGGATGTGCTACAATGCACGTTGCTTAACAAAGCTCACCTTGCTACTTACTGCTTGAGTCTAGTTCATGCATCAGGAGCATTAAGCTTGCTGTTTATCTTATCTTACTCTTTGCCTCATTTGAAAAATTTGCAATTATTTTACAATTTCTCCAGATCCCTGATAAAACAATGTTAGGTAGCAAGAAGTTTCTGGAAAATCCAATGTAAAAACATTCCCTTTGTACAATATCTTGTTACCTCAAAGTGCTTAATTTCATTAATATGGCCAATATTATGTAGTGCTTTATCATACATATCATATTGGATAAAATAAACTACCTCATATTGGATAAAATAAAATTCCATGTCTTAAACTGTGCTGGATCAATACAGTAACTTTGTGACATTACGAAATCTATGACTAAAACTTACACTGAGTCAAGTGCAATGACATTGGAATCTGTTCAATCTGTATTTTCACAGTTGGGCAAGAAAAAAAGAAAAGAAGATAAGTAGGCAAAGGGAAAAAAATATCTCTTTGGGGTCAAATAATGAGTATACCATGAGCAAGAGTGCCCCAGTAAGTAAGATCTCTGTGTGTAATTTATAGCCTGCCTGGCGTGGGCTCTCAGACTTGATGTGAAGATGAACTGTGGCCTCCATCCTGCCCAGCTCAAACACGGGAAGGCCCAGAGAATGTCACAGCCCAGATATTGAGACAGCTATACATTTGCTCTCCATCTCGATCAATACACAATTATTTTATGATAAATTCAACTGCTTTAGGGGGAGGGAGGAAGAGAATGCTGAAGTACACCCTGCAGCCTGGCAGGAAAGGTGTCTCAGAGACAAAACTGTCCCAAATCAAGCAGAGATCTGAGCATGGGTCTAGTAGGTGAATGTCTCTACTGATACTAGGGAGAAGCAAAGCTCCTTGGTTTCTACATCTTGTCAGTCTCAACAGCAAGATGCAATGGGCCACCATTTTTCATTTTAATTTCATTTTTCATTTTATTAAACTGTTTACCAACATCCCTCCTCCCCCATACCAACAATTTTAGTAGTTGAAATCCCATTTCTTGGCTAAGCAGCTATTCTCTTCACTCAAAATGAAGCAGAGCACACACTCTCCTGCAGCACTGGACTTTTTTTTAAGCCCTGCTCTCTTCATTGTTTTGTCTTCAAGTTAAGTGCCTCAAATAAGCATGTTGGTATAGCTATGGTGAGAGCCAGAAGGACGAAGGCAGGAACGATGGACATGGTGAAAGTCAAACTGCCTTTACCACTAAAGACACCACAGAGTGAAGCCTTCACGCCTTGCAGAGGAGGCAGGAGTTCAGAAGTGGCTTTTTAGTGATACTTCATTGTTTCAGGGCTTTCATTTTCTGCACTTGCTAAATTGTGTATCTGCACTGAGCACAAAATTTGAGCAATGGTACCAATGAGAGTAAAGGAAACAGAAGATTAAGAAGGCTGATTTGCACATGTGAAAGAACCTTCAGACAAATGGCAATTTTTACAATGATGAATGCTCAGACTCCTCAGTTCTTTCTTAATAGGATCATGAAATAAATTTACCATGATCTATTGCAAAATGATCAGGCAAAGCTTCCACACAACCAAGGCCAATTTCAACATTGCTTTAGCAGGCAATTTCACCCGGAGGTGAAAAATTCCTGGAACAGCTTAACCAATATTGTGCAAAAAGTATGTTGTATTTACCAAGAGCCAATTTTAAGTCTATCACCCTAGCATCTAAGCAAACAAGATCATAGCCTTGCAATTATAATAAGGATGAATTGGTTTTGTCTCCCATCTGCAAGCCCTGGATTTTACAATGGCCTTCAACAAAATAACATTTTAATTCAATGTCATTTTCATTTTAAATATGGAATCCTGTTTTCTTTGCCATAAGAATGAAGGATTAGGACATATACTTTGCTTGTGCATTGGTACAATTAAAGACTATGTAATAAATCTTTACTTTCAGTCTCTGAAGCCATGATCAGTTCAGTTTTTTCTACTGTTTGGTCAGGATGTACCAAAAAGAAAGGAGTAATACCATCTATTGTTAGCAGTAATATTATAAGGTATTGTAGAAGGGAAATAGTTCTACTGTCAAAGAAGGAACAAGCTGTGATTTTGACTGAGATTCTGAAGCCGTGACTACCTTTATGAAATGATATCTGGTAGGTGTATTCAGGCCTGTGGAACTACTTGATTATATTTTACAGGACTCACAGTTCTGGGCAATTCAGTCACACCAGGATTTCTCCACCACAGTCAAGAAGGCAGTATCTGGCACTTGTGAAGTAGCAGCTACACACAGGCTGCTGAAAGCAAAGGTGATGACTCCATGCACGACTGAACCGTGGTGAATTCTGCCACAGCAGCTGCTCAGAGTGAAAGTGTGAGCCACCCATCTTCCTTAATCTCCCTGTATGCCCATTCCTGTTTTGGATTCTACCATTGCTATTTAGTCAGCATTTGGAATGCTTTATTGTCATCCACCCTATGCATTTACTTGGAGGAACTTACTGTGCTGCAATCAAATTGAAAATAAAGCCAGGATATTGGATCACAGCTTGCATGATCCATCAGACATTGCAATTCAGAGAAAGCTCTGTCAGATCAGATTGAAAGACGAGGCAGAATCTGAACACTAATAAACTGTTTCCTAGAGAAGCCAGTTGGATTTGAAGGTGTGTAACCCACAACACTGCTCACAACCTATTCAAGAATATCTCTGCTAAGCAGAGTCTCAGAACAGTTGCACCAGCCACTACTCAAAGTTAAAACCACTCTTGTGCCATGCTGTGCAGGTGCACACTGAACACAGAATCAGGCCCACTGCTGTCATTGAGTAAATCTGATGTTTCATTTATATTATGCAATGTTATTGATAGGTTTGACAATCTATGTCTTAATTTCTGTATAGGATTAATAAAACAAGACTGATCTCTTAAGAAATAAAAACCTTTGGAACTGAAGGAAACTTGCAAGAAATAGCAATACAAGCCTTTCCTCATGTGTAAATCCTCTCCATTTTCCTATTTAGCTCCTACAGCACCGTGAATTAACATGATAAAAGCAGCAACTTTCCACTGCATGTGGAAGACAAACTCAAGGTCCAATTGAAAAGAAGTCTCAGAGCAGTAGCAGACAAGAGACTAAATGGAAAACCCTTGTCAGAGTAATGCATTCTCCTTAGAATTCATGGAGTGACATCCTGAGCGCATGATAGTCTTGGCCATCTCAGGCTGGTTATTAAAGAAAATCTCTTGGAGAACAAGTTACCAGAATGGGCCAATATTCTCCTCTTATCTCTAACAGCAGGTCAGAGATGTTCACAAGTGCTTCTCAAATGGGAACAAAGTGGTATAAACAGGGTTTTTCCACAAGTTCTGAACTAGAAAGTTGCAATTTTTGTTCCAGCCACTTTTTAAGACATTGAACCCATCAAATACACCCAACGAGAGAACCAAAGCACTGTTTAGCAGTAGAAAATGTTAGTCACCGTGAGGATAACAGCAAGACCTGTAAAATGCAGGCAAGTAGGATTGGCTCACACACACAAGTTGCAGTAATAAAGCCAGAGAAGTCAGGCACTTGTCTGAATTATTGTCAGATAGCTCAGCAGATAACTTGCAATACTGTCAGTTCATAGAAAGATAGAATTTTTGGCCAAATAATTCTCTTTGCTTATCACTTCAATGAGCTCATTGTTCATGAAAACTTCCCAGTTACTTTAAAAAAATGAAAGCAGGCACAGGAGCAAGCAACTCAGATCCTGGATAGAGTAAAATATTCAAGTGGTTTAGAAGTGAGCAGAAAGTAGAATTTTAGGGAGGCTGATTATTGCTTCAGCAAGTTATACGGAAGTGAAAGTACATCACGAATGGGACAGATCACCCTTTTTGAAGGAAATGGACATTGCTCTTAAAAAGCATATCAAAGACCTCTTGCAGGCAGGCAGTGTTTGAGATGCAAGATGTCTGTCTGCAGGCACTCACATCCCCTAGAAGAGATGCTTGCAGGTTTTGCAGCCACACTGAGGGGGCGAATTCCAAGCTTAATAAGGGCAGGAGTGACTTTCTGAAAAAGGGACATTGGAGAGGTACCTGAGGTCTTGCAAGAGAACCAAATGTCAGAGCCCCCCTAATTTTCTGTGTGGTTAGAAACAATGCTGGTGGGACTTCACAAAATGCCCACTGATTTAAAAGAGCTGTTTGGGAAAGTGTCCACTGACACCTACACAAAAGTCAGTGCCTGCAGAACCAATATCTGGAGAGTATCATCTCCAAGGGCAGGGATACAAGTACTGAAAAGAAAAAAAAAAAAAGAAAACTATTTCCACGGTGAGTTGATTTGTCTTCAAGGCCAACCACCAGGCACAGATTCAACAGCTGAATTCCTTTTATATGATCAGCACTGTGCTAACAAGACCAGCCTCTGTTTCTTACCAGGCAAGGGGGCTGGATGCTGTCTTTGTCACCTCCCACTTCCAGAAAAAAAAAAGAAAGGGAAGGGGAGAGGGAGAGGGAGAGGGAAAGGCAAAGGGAAAGGGAAAGGGAAAGGGAAAGGGAAAGGGAAAGGGAAAGGGAAAGGGAAAGGGAAAGGGAAATGTCCTGTCCATTCCTATCCTCGGTGTCAAAGAACGATACAGATTTCTCTCCAGAACTAGTTTCTAGCATTGATACTTCCAAATCTTGCTTTGAAATGGAAACATGAACCATCAAATATTTGTTTAAAAAATTCCTTCTTTTCCAGTGACAGATGAGGAGCTAGCTACACAGAAGAGGATACATTGAAATTGCACTTCTTTAGCATTTTATCTTTCATTCCTTTCAATGAAAAGAAACAAAGCAATCAAATATTCTCTGCAGTTCTTGTAAACTCAGCATCTAACCAAGATACCAGTGTACAAACCAGGACTGACAGGAAAAAAAGCAAAACTCACTTGTCTTATTGCACTGGGGAAATAAATGATGAAGTAATACACAAAATAAATGGTTAAAAGTAATTATACTTACATAGCACAGTGCTTAAAGGCTCCTTTTTTTTCCCTCCTGAAAAACAGAAACTAGATTTTCAAACACTTGTACAATTGATACTTGGCAATGTTGTTCTAGTGAGTCTGCAAGAATGCTTTGCTCATAAATATATTATTTTTATCTTGAGAGCATTCCATGAAAATAAAATAGACGAGCAAAGAAGGGCAGCTGAATGGGATGGGACCCTGAGCAGCCTGGTCTAGTGGAAGGTGTCCCTGCCCATTGAGGGTGGCCTGGAACTAGATGATCTTTAAGATCACTTCCAACCCAAACCAGTCTATTATTCTGTGGTTCTCTGAATAGAAGGTGAGAATATGAACCATTCACTTAAGAGTTGGGCTCGATGATCCTTGTGGGTCCCTTCCAACTCAGAATATTCTGTGAGAAAAGGGGGAGGTAGACAGTGGAGAGAGAGGGATGAGGTGGAAGAGAGGGAAAGGAAGGGGACAGAAAGAGGGCTAAGCTAGCTAGCTTCAGTGAAGTCCAATAATCCCGAATTAAGTACTAAGCAGTAATAGCAAGTGCATATGGGGATCCGGATGTATAATGTATGTTTGGAACAGAAATAGAACAAAATAGATCATATTTCAAGGCAAGAGAGAATTGGAGAATGAGAAGAGCCAGGAAGTAATATAGTACTTTTTCCCATTACTATAGGACCAAATCTAGAGGCTGTATATCAGTGAAGGAGGCAGTTAGAATATTACAGAATGGATATAAAATCTGTAAAATATATGCAGCATTAGTCAAAATGTATTTTTAAGCAGAATAGTAACTGCGTATCTCCTGGCTCTGGCTGTAATACTAGGGTTTAGACAAAGCATGCTGGGGAGCTAACCAAAAGGAAATGGAGAAATGCCCAGCATGTTTCAAGAACGAATAGGAATGTCATCAGCAAATAAGGATAATAAAGGCCAACACATGATGCCACAGTAAGGCTATTACAACAATTGTCACATCCTAGAAATGCCCAAATATGATGCAGGCTTTTCACATTTTCCAAATCTGGACCATGTAACAACTCTAACCTCCTCTCATGCCTTATTTCCTTCACACTGTTCTCTCTTCAGCTTTCCCAAAAATTTGATTTCATTAGGAGAAAGCAAACAAACAAACACAAAAAATCAACTAAAATGAGAATAAAGAAGGTTTGGCCCAAACAATCTCCTCAGCTTTGCGTTCTTCCAGAGCTTGTGCCTCACCTCAGGACTTTATCAAGTGGAGCATTATGTCCTGCTTCCCACAAATGCAGTCTCAAGAGTGGCATTAATAAGTCAACTTCAGGACTTATTTAGCACTTCCTTGCAGGACCAGCCCAAGTTAATAAAGCTGGTCCACAGCAACATAGATACTTATTCCTGAGCCTACAGGAGAGTGTATCTTGCAAGTGTTATTTTCCTCCTCAACTAACTAAGCAGTACAGTTCAGTCAACTTCTCCCTTGTTGATTAGTGCTTTACTTTGCAAGTAGCTGTTCTGAGATTAGCATGCAAAGTATTAATTTATCACCCTTGCAAGAGCTGCCATCAGGCCCTGCATGTAACCTTTCAGCAAACAAGCTCATAAGCACAAACTCCCCAAGAAGAAAACCTCTGTCAGCCAAACACAACTAATGCATCGGGGTATGAACTGTGCCGCTACCTTCTTCCTGCTATTAGGTTTTGCAATGAGGGCTTGTATCATCTGCATACCACTGTGTCCTTCTGCCAGCCCACCTCACAATAGCTAAGAAATTATTTAAAGGGAAATGTTAGGGAACCACCCAGAGACAAAGCTGGATTTGATATTATGATGAGGTACATAGGAAACTAGAGATCAAGAGGAAAACAATAACCCCACTGTGAAATCAAATAGCTTTACCTTCACACCGACACAGTGAACTGAATATACAACCAGAGGGGAAAATGTTCATTCAAAAAGAATAAAACTAGATTTTTGAAAACTTCAGATGCACTTGCTAAAGCCACATAAATTGTGATTTCTAACCTAACAAAACTGTGCTTGGAGAAATGGTATCACTGGTTCCTCAGTCACAGCACTTCACCAATTTCAAATCTACATCTGTTTGATCCTTGGATAAACTTCCGTTTTTCCCTCACAAATCCATGGACAAACCCTGAGCTCTTTCCAATCGTATGCCATCGGTAGCAGGACTTGACAGCTTGTGCTATCTCCACTGGGCAGTGCAGTCATCAGAGAGCTCTCCAAGGGACAAACAGAGCTTTCTGGTAGCAGGTCCAATGCAACCACCTCCAGTTGAAAACTTCTGCACAGCATCTATGAACAAGCGCCTGGCATTGCCCTCCCTACTCCTCCAAATGACAGCAACAGGTATAAATGAGCTTTTGGAGGGACAGGCAGGCACCTCCAGCATTGGTGCCAAGCTTTGCAGAGAAAAACAAACCGTGACCAACTTGGGCAAAGACAGAGCTGGCCAACAGCTTAGTAAAGCGGGGAGAAGTTATGACAAAGATCAGTGAAATGCAACGTGCAGGGGAAACTGCAGCACTACTTACACAGCAGAGCTGCAGTCTCAGTGACTTTTAATAAGCCACACTACATGGTGCGAACAGCCAATAAGTTGGCCGTGCATTTACTTAAAGCATGGTGATTTGAGGGACTGCTACTGTGGGTATTAGGCAGTTGCCACTCTGCTGTGCTGAGAGCACACAATCCCATTTCTCACGAAGGGAAAGAGGACCTGCAGGAAAGGCCAAGTGCAGTGCCTGTTCAGAGTGAAGTGCTGCTGAATCCCGTAATTCATCATGCTGATCCAAAATAAAAATAATGAGCTGAAGGAATGTCTGTTTGCTTGATGCCTTTTTGCCATTTACACACATGGTATATAAGTAACTCTGTGAGAGCTGGCCTTACACTTGGCTCAGCTTCAAGAAGAAAAGAAGAAGCCAACTCCGTTGACAATTTTAGCCCAGCCTGGCATTAACAATCAACTTTAATGAGCTTTGGGTAAATACTGCAGTACTTCAGCATTCATTAGTGAACTCCCAGTCACAGTGTGTGGAATCTGCAGGTACCACAACAGCTACAGGCTAAAGCACAGACACACTGTGCTGGCTTCAAAGCAGCTCTCAGTATCCAACCACCACATGCTGCAAAGCCCACCTGAAGGGCAAGGTATAAGGTACTAACACGGGACTTCTCAAAGCAGCAATGTGAGGGGAATACTCTGACAAATCAAAGAAGTCTACCATTTGAAATCACAAGTCTGTCCCATCACTCCTGGAAGATGGAATATGGCAAGTGACAGGAATATGACAGTTGCTTTCGTTCAATCTATGAGAGTTTCAAATTATTACTGTCAACTGGATTCACTGAACAGCTTATGTGCAAACATAAGCTGGATGCATTGGCATAATAAACGGCCAATCAATAACAGTGAAAGGACAGATTAATAAAAGTTGCTTCTGTCAGAGGACAAATTGAGGACATCAGAAAAGATGAAATTCTGTGAATACAATTGCTTCCTGAGAATAGTAACATTCAGCTCTTGTTCTGATTAGATGGAATTGGTTCAGATGAGCATCAAAAACTTCTGAATGCTTTTCTAAAACTGCTGAGGCTTGTCAAAAATGCACTGCACCAATGCCAGAAAAAGACAACAAAGCAAAACACCAACAACTCTCAAACCAATTCTGAAAGGATCCACGGGAATTTGCAGTCGTCCTTATCTGCCCCATTTGTGCCTTCCAAGTTTTCTTATCTGCTCAGTAAATTTATATCGCAGGGTACCTTCAAACTCTGAATAGGTTTGGATGAGTAAGCTGTACACTGCTTTGCCTCATGCGACTCTGAGAAAAATAGCCAGTCAGTCAAGCCCTGATTCTAAATTCTTTACTGTGGACAGAGATGATGATATATAGGATGGAAAAAACCCACAACTTGATTTTTCTAAAAGCTGCATGAGCTAGCCACATCGGCAGCTAGAAAAAAATCTTGTTCTGACTTGTAGTGCTGAACAAATTTGATGGATTAGTCACTCGCTGAGAACTGATATAGAGTACCAAATTACTATATTGGACACTCCTCTGACCACAATGAATTATATTAAAATATATAAATGTCATCATTCAGACGGTAGCTCTCTGGCAATGTTCTTAAAGAAACAGGACCCTGATGTGCCCAGCTGCCTCAGTATTGGGGAACATGAGTGTGAATAAAAATGTCTCTTATTTGAGACATTGTTTTATCCTATTGTCCTGGCAATCCATGTACTCCTCATGAAAGAAAAAGAACATGTTAGTGGTTATCCCTCATCTGCTCAAAACACAAAAAATCCCCAGGTAGAATCTGGAAGGCAACATCAGAAGAGCTATGTTTTGTCTTTAGAGACAGAAGTTATATCCATGGACATCTGGCCATTTACAAGGGAATACTGCCTAAACAGTCATGCTATGACAAATGTCAATCCACCTCAACCAGGAGTCACTGAAATGATCAACTACTTGTAACCTTTTTCTTTCTGACTTCTGTCCACATGCAACAAAACTGGGGTGCTGAGTGAGCTAAACAGTCACTAACAGCAGCACAGTACCTGGGAAAACAGTAAAAACAGTTTCTGACACTTCCAGCCTCAGAATATGAGAATTTGCTGGTGGCCCAAACACTGAATCTCCCTCACATCTGCCATAAAGACAGATTTCCATCTTAGAGAGTGAAAACTCATTGAATTTACACAGAACAGCAATAGACACAATACAAACCAGCATATTATATGCAGTATGTGGATGCTATGCTGAAAACTGTATTTTTACACAACTACTGAGGTCCGAGAGAGCTTCCGTGCCCAGGACTTGAAGGCACCATAACACATCACATACAGAAGTGCAGATCCAGTGCTGCAGGATTAAGGCCACAAGAAGAAAATAGCTCAGAAATGGCCAGGAATACATTACTGCACCACTCCAACTCTAAGCTCATGCAACTTCCCACACTTCTCACTGCACCTTCAAGAGACACGTACAGGAAATGCATAAGCCATAGAGTGAGAAAAGTCATCAAACTTGAAGATGCATTTTTAATATTTACTACTTTTCATTACAGGATTTCAAATTACTTTAGTTTAAAAGGTAGGACTTACCCCAGTTTACAGGCAGAGGGGTTAGGCAAACTGGTTCATGTCTATCAGTCTGCAAATTGCAGATTTTCTGACAGAGTGCAGAGCCCTCATGCCATTTAGGATCATCTTGAATGACATATTTCTCTCCTACTTTGTCTCGTTTCTTCAGTGTAATCTAGCATCCCTCAAAAGCCAAGATTACTGCTACTGCCTGCCTCGTGAATTAGGCAGAACAAACAAAGAAAAACCACAAAGCTTTTAAAATGAAAATCAGAAGTGCCAAGGTGTGGAATTGTGGTCCAGTCTTTTCATCATTCTTTCCCAAGTGTTTCCATCCTCCTTTTCTAAATCTACACCATCATTTATTGCAAGCTTCTGGTTAGAACAATGAAAGCATTGTTTTTCTTCTGAAAAAACAAGATTTTCATGGGGTGAAAATTTTCAGTACTATTTTGCTAATTAAAGTGAATTGCTTTTTCTCACTGAGACTTCCTGTGAAAAACAGAAAACAATTTCCTGATACCTCTAAATTATGCCATTAGATACTATAGAGGCTGTTTCAGTCTTGAACAAAACACAGAATTTTGCTTCTGTCCAGCAATCTCTCTGCTGAGAGTCTGCTCTATATTCATTACAGCCTGTTCCTGACGTGCTCTCTGCCATAAGGCACAAGTAATTGCAAGTCGGCAGCAAAGATTTATTTTTCAATAAATCTATTAAGCCAGTGGTGTTACCATATGACCAGAGATACAGCACCTATATTTAGTAAAAAGGTGGGTGATCCAGACATACAGACCTGTTAGCCTGACCCGGCCAGAATACAAGGCTGAATATGTTCTGCAGTGTAAAAGATTTTGGAGGGGGATAGAGGGAAGAGGAATAGAAAAAGGGTTGAAAGGTATCTTGGGTTTAGCAAAAGCTGGCAGATCCAATGCAGGTAATTGCTAAGGTAATTGATTTTCTAAACAAGAGCAGTGCCTTTTATTCCCCCTGCACAGACAAAATGTTTGAGATAGCGCCATGGAGGGAATCTATGAGACTGGGAAAGGTGAAGGTCAGGGAGGAAGTTGAGAGTCAAACAAGGGAGTAGTTAAAAGCAATGTGTGATAACCAGCTGTCCTGAAAGGGGAACTCACAGCAAGGTCTCCAGACCACTTCTGCACATTTTGCTGGATACAAATTCTGTAGCTGATTTCCAGACTGAATTGAAACAACTGTATATTGCAGAGCTATAAGAAGTGTTGGGGAAGTTACCCGCACAGAGAAAAGGACTTTTTCTGTGTTATTCACAATGACAGTAGCTCACCCTTCTGGGAAGAGGAGGAGGAACTTAGAGCCTTAAATGAAAAATTGGATACTTGGTGTATTGGGTCTGACCAAGAGAGAGTTCACCTTTCCCTTAGCAGTCCTCACAGTGCTGCGCTTTGCACTGGTCGCTGGAAGGGTGTTGATAACACGCCAGTGTTTTGGCTCCTGCTGAGCAGCGTTGTCCCTCTGACATTCCTTCCCCCATCAAGAGGGCTGGGAGGGGGCAAGATCCTGGGAGAGGACACAACCAGGCCAGCTGACCCAAATCAACCAAAGGGGTATTCCATACCGTATGATGTCAGCTCAGATATAAAAGCTCAGGGAGAGAGGAGGAGTGAGGGTGGTATTTGTTACTCTACAATGTTTGCCTTCTGGAGAAACCACTCCGCATGCTGAGGCCCTGCTTCCCGGGAAGTGTCCAAATATCGCTTGCTGATGGGAAGTAGAGATTAATTTCTCTTTCTGCTTGTGCGTGCGTAAACTCTCACTTTGTTCTTTTTGCTTTAGTAAACTGCTTTTATCTCAACCTACGAGTTGTTTTCCATCTTATTCTCTCCCCTACCCCACTGGGAAGGGGGCTGATAGAGCGGCGTAGGGGGCACCTGGCACCCAGCTAAGGCCAAACCACTACACCTGGGTAGAAGTACCAAACTATGCAGAAAGTGCCCATACTGACATACATTTAGTGATTAATAGTAATTATCAGCCAGTAATTATCAGCCTAAATTAAACATAAGACACATCTGAGCTGTCAGTCTGAGCATAGGTCTGCTCTAGTGCATTCCAGTAGGATGAATTTGAATCGGATCACACACATGGCTATTAGTGTGAATAGAAAAATAGAAGGGGACCAAATATCAAATAGAAATACAGGGTGAAAAGGTAGAGAAGTGTTTTCTTTAATATGTCTGGAGATAAATAGCAGGGAAAAACAGTCATTAAAGCCAAACAGTGTTATTGGCATAGGAGCAAACAAATACAAATCATTGCTAAGAAAGTACACCTGGAAATGAAAACAAAGCTTCTGAACAGCAGAGGAACAAGGTTCAGCAGTAACCTTTTTGCAGTAGTAATTGGAATCAGGAAGGTAATCTCAGCTACTTTAAAATCTTAAATGGTTTTACAACTGAGATTGTGGGGAAGCAAACATGATGACCCAGTATATGCCATTCCCCCTACTTTAGTTTTATCGTAGTTCTGAAAACTAGAAAATCCTTCCTTTTCTTTGTCCAGAGCTTCTCTTCTTTGTCATGAGAGACAAAAGGATTGTTAGAGTCCTGTGTTAGCAATGTTACCTTTGGCCACTGAAATGGTTAATTGTAATCCCATCATATCCAATCTGATCTTGGAAGGTTCTGAAGCCCTTCAGATCACAAGATCAATGCATCTAGAGGAATTGATGCAAGGGTCTTCTAATAAGAGGCTTCCTTTAAGTACATCTTCCAGAGAAACACCATGTATGCAGCACACACCTGGAAACTATTCAGCTTTAACAGACATTCTGCACATCTTTTCCTTATTTTAGGTATTTTATAAAGCATCTGGTATTGCTGTAAATGTACTTGGACCTGCACACAAGCATGCACAAGCAACCAAATATCAAACCAAGCAAAAGGAAGACAGTAGAGCTCAAGTGCTGTCATTCCTGGCTCTTGTGAACTAGGTGGCAGTGTCTTTTGAGTTTTCTACCAGGTTGTGCAAGGGAAGAAGGAAAAGCTGGGGAAAATGCAGTCAAACGTTAATCTCATCACGACAATCACAACCCTGGGCATGTGTTGTGATTTAACCCCAGCCAGCAGCCAAGCACCACAGAGCCAGTCACTCACTACCGCACGAGCAGGATCAGGGAGAAAGCTGGAAGGGTAAAAGCTGGAAAACTTGTGGGCTGAGATAGACAGTTCAATACAGAAAGCAAAAGCAAAAGTCACGCACACAAAGCAAAGCAAAGAAAGGAATTCACTGCTTCCCCTGGGCAGGCAGGTGTTTGTTCAGCCATTTCCAGGAAAGCAGGGCCCCTTCACACATAATGGTGACTTCAGAAGACAAATGTCATCACTCAAATTGTACTCCCCTTGCTTATTCTCCCAGCTTTATATACTGACATGATATACTGACTGGAATATCCCTATAGTCAGTTGGGGTCACCTGTCCTGTCTGTGTCTCCTCCCAACCTTCCAGGCATTCCCAGTCTCCTTGCCAGTGTGAGCACAAAAAGGTGAAAAGGCCTTGGCTCTGTGTAAGCCCTGCTCAGCAATAACAAAAACATCTCTATTATCATCCCTGTGTTCACCACAAATCCAAAACATGGCCCCATACTAGACACTGTGAAGAAAATTAACTCTGCCCCAGCCAAAAGCAGCACAGCCTGTATTGAAATTGTCGTGAAGCACCAAGAGTCAATTATTACTTTTTTTAGCCTTGGGAGAAATTGGGAGAAATTGCTCTAAGATGGCACAGAGACTAACGTCCCACAAGCAAAGGCTACAGAGAACTGTCTGTACAGCCAGAGAGCCCATGGCTCTTAGCAGCTCAGTAGTTCTTTGGTAAGAGAGCTGCAAACCAGAAACCAAGCACTACTCCTGCTCTGAGGGTCAGTCTCCTCTGCACTGAGAGTCACAGCAGCAGCTGAAAACTGTTGCCACTTAGGATCTGTTCAGGCATTCAATGAAAGAAGGAGGTGTCCTGGACAAGTTGCTGCAAGGAGGCACATTCAGGGTATGTATTAGAAAACACTAAGGAGTGGGAAAAGACAATACTCGTGCCTACCTGAGCCACAGTCCAATGGACTGGATGGCAAAGGGACAAACAGTCCACAGAGGGAAGTGCCAGCACTGTCACTGTTCCTGCTGTCGCTATCAGCCCATGTAAGGCTCTCTGACAAAGCTGGTGCACAGATCTGTGGATAACAGTAGCCCTGGAGTGCCAACAAACATGGGATTTGTGCTGTGATTTAAAAATTAGCCAGAGAAAATGTGTGCTATTTACTGAGGAAAGGGAAAACACCATATTATCCTGGTGGACCAAGGTTCAGTTTTCTGGCATAGGACTGGTTATGAATCTGATGTTCTTCTGGACTCTGTGGGTCTAGACATGCACACAGTATGGGCTGAAGTTTTCTAATCATTATTTAAGGTTTTGAAGATGGGAATACCAACCATTAGTTCCACATGGTTACTGCAAAGATAAGTACCTGAAAAGACTGTGAGGTACCCAGATGTTATGATATTAATAACTTAGAGTGACAGAACCTGGTCATCCTTTTTAACATGTGTTTGATAATTGCTAGATCTACATGAGGCCTGCTTCACTTCTGTGAAAAGCAAGATGACAAAGGTAAATCTTTGAGATAATGGAAGCACACTAATCTTCCCTAATTACCCATACTTCTCTTTAGTACCTTCCATCCTCCCACAACCAACTCCTGCTTGCTCAGGCAGTTACCACAGCAGCAAATAAACAAGATTTCAACCATACAGTCCCTACTTGTATTCCCTCACAGCTGCAATGAAACACAGGCTGTGGAATGAGGAGAAATACTGAGAAGAAGCAGAAAGTATCCATTAACCTCTTCAACAAACAACATCAAACTCTAGGTTTTATTAAGCTGAGTAGGACAGCTTAAGAGTTAGTACTCCTTCCTGAAAAATTTAATTAGGTTGTGATCAACAGCCCTAGTATATTTATCCAACAATGACTAAATTACCCAGTGCTACTCTGAAGAGAGATTTTGGACTTCTTGTTCATGGTTCCCTGAAAATATCAACTTCACACCCAACAGAAGTCAAAAAGACAACTCCGGAAGATATTTTTTAAAAATGCAGAAAACGTCATGATGTTACAATTCTGGTCCCATTTTCTCCTCTGAGGTGCCTACCTTTTCCCGTCGTTCTCAACACAGACATGAAAGAACTAAAATCATAGAATATATTGAGTTGGAAGGGACCCAAAAGGATAATCAAGTCCAACTCCTGCTCCTCCCTGCCCAGGACCATCCTCAAGAGTCATACCACGTGCCTGAGAGCATTGTCGAAACACCTCTTGAACTCAGACAGGCTTGGTGCTGTGACCACTGCCCTGGGGAGCCTGTTCCAGTGAAATTAGGAAAGTTTCAGGCAACAATAGCCAGCAAAAAAGATCAGCAAAATGGCACACCTGGAGAACTTAAATAGGCTAGAATTCGTCATCCTGGAAAAGAGATTATTGTAGTGGTTTATAATAAGGGAATATGAAATTATGACTCAGAGAGAAAAGATGGCAATTATTTTTCATAAGTCAAAACCTAGAAGTTTATAGTGATGTCATCCAACAACTTTTAAACCACAATTGCTTCTCAAATTATGCAGTTATTAAATAGTGACACCCTGGTCCAAATATTCTCTGGAAGTACAAAGGTTTCCAAAAGAAATGAGAAAAAAAACCTTAGAAGAAAGGTCCATTGAAAGCTTCTAAACAAGAGGATGCTGAGGGGACTTACACCTCAAGAAATTCCTGTGCTACAAATTGCTGGAAAGGTGGGCCTAATATTACCAAGGAATGTACCACTTTAAACATGCTCTGTTCTTTTTTTTTTTTTTTTTAGAGCTATGGCCCTTGGCAGAATCACAGGTTCCTGGTCTGACCTGGTATAAACATTCAGTGTTTGGATGGTGTCATATATTTCTGGAAGCTAGCAAGGATGATTACACTCGCTGATTCCACAAGCCAATGACTGTTACAGAGCTATGCCGTCAAACCTCTGCCTCAGTCTCAGATTTGTAGTACAGCTACTACATGAAGGAGGTTGTTACAAGGCTGCAAATGATATGAGCCACCAACTACTTTGTGGACTGCTGCCCTAGCTGGCTACCATTCAAAATCTTTACCTTATCTCATTTCTGATTTGGTACTACTCAGATATTCAGCTATTTTACTAAAGCCATTCAACTTGTATCAGCAAGAACAACTGAAGAAGTATCCAGCATTACTTGTACAGTTAATAAGATGAAAAAATGCAATGAGATTTATCCAAATGAAAAACCCTGATCTTTTTTTTAAGTCATAGTACATAGCTGTGTAACTGTTATTCTGCTAGGTGAAGTTAAATATTAGGGGAATGCTGAAAATAATAATAATAGAAGGCAGAGTATTTTTAAGGCTTGTGGTTGAATTATCCCAGGAGGGAAAACAAAACATGACAAGACACCCAAGTGTGTTGGCTTATCTATCAGTTCATCTGGATGATAAGACTACACAATCTTTGCTGCTTGCTTTCATTTGTGCTTGTATGTCATGGTTTTAGCATTCATAAGATCATTCAGGCTTACAGAAGCCTCATGCAATATTAAAATGTTTATGCAACCCCTCTCTGTGCTTTAAGCAGCAACGACAAGTTCTGAGTGTGAAGAGCAAGAAAAAATAGGTTCCACATCTCAGAAGAAAACCCTACTCCAATCAAACAATGATCTCTGAGCCACGTTATGATTAACCAGAACAGTAATTTTTACCTCAATTAGTGCCATTTACATTCCACCACTTCCCCTCTTAGTATGAGTTTTGGAACTTCTTTCTGGGCTCAGATGCATCAATAAGCTAAAGAACATGCTTTTATTTCAAAAAATTGTCTCTTCAAAATAATTCAGTCCCTACAAGTAAAGCATTCAAGTTGTATATCACGAAACAAAGATTAAGATGCCTAAAAAAAGCATGACACTTTGATCTACATGGCAATTTACAGAATCACTTGCTGCTTAATGAGATGTAAGTGCTGTAAGCAGCAAGCTTCAGATGATCTGGAGAAGATCTCCATTGTACCTTGGCTTAGCAGCATGAATTGCTTCATGGCAAACTATCATGAACAGAGTAAAAAAAGGAAATTAAAAACGACGAGGGAAAAAAAAATCAGAAAAGGGTTCTGCTTTGTGTGAAGGGACTCTGATGCTGGGGCCCAGCTTTCTCAGGTGCACAGCTGGAATGGGACTGTTTCAGACCCACAGAGGGCTGAAACAAGAGAACATGGGATAAGCAGCACTCTACAGAAAAGTGGTGCCTTTGTTCCCTCTGGAGGTTTTGTGCCAATGTCTGTATTCCTCATATAACCCCTTGGAGTCTTGAATCACAATTCAGATGGAAGCAGCAAACCTTCACCCAATGCAGTTTTCATCAGCATATTACTCTTCTGGTCCTCTCTACTTCAGAAATGTTCCCTTTACACTGTGTGCAAAGTTCAAGCCTTGGTTCCCAGCTCATATGTGGCTCTCACAGTTAGCTGCAGTTTTGGCCAGAGTAAAGAAGTCAAGCGTAGTCATAGATTTGGGTTATGTACACAAGGGACTGCAGGATCTCATCCGCTCACCACTGATACCAGTGAGCAGTACATTGATCTACATGGTGAAGCTAGATCCTCATACCAGTCTAGATGATAACCAAGACATTCTTTACGTTCATTTCTATCAGCTCTTTTTATGATGTTTCTTCATTAACTGTAAAGTTAAATATTTTACTACGTGTTGTCTATTAAAGATTTAGAACTCAGATAAAGCCAATCTGAAAAATTCATGCTCTGCACTTCATTTGACCATCCCTCACACAGCTGCTGACATGCTTGACTGGGAGCCCTCTGATGAGCATGGTGAGCTGTATATGCACTAGCAAAGGCCCTGCAGGAACCCCTGGGTTGAGCAGCAATTCTCAAAATGGCACTTTAACAAGGCACCAGAAGACTGTTTAATCCCCTGCTACCGCCTTCAGAGATAATCACAAGGAGACTTCAATAGCTTTTTTTTTGTTACTATTTTTTAAATTACCTTAAAAAGGTTTTATTCTTCAGAACAGCAGGGTTTGCATCCTTCACTAACAGTTTGGAAAGCATGTGTTTGCAAACCCCCTAATGATGTTCTTGTTACAAATAACACATTCAGACACGGTCTCTGAAGCCCACTGTGTAGCATATGAGCAGCCATGTACCCAGCACTGTGCTGCCTGCCCTGAGCCAGCTCATAACCTCAAGAACAGCCTGAGGTTTTCACACTGCACAGCTAAGCACAGCCTCCACTTGCTCATTTTAACCCAGTCAGACACTTCCCAGCAATACACAGCCCAACATGCATTAGCACTGGTTGTTTGATCCAGTGACGAATTCCATGTATCAACCAGCCAAGATTATTGATCCTTTTTAACTTGTTTACTTTCAGAGATTCTCAAAAGTGATTCTTTTCTGAAAGAGTTTGAAGGCACTATGCTTCACAAAAGGGGAGGAAAATGAAAGGCTTGACAAGACTCTATGTAGCATTCATTCAGTCTAACAAAAGAGCTGTAGAAAACTAACGCCTATAAATATCCAGCAGTGTTTCCCCCTTGTTTCTAGGCATAGTATTGGCTCATTTAATATCATAGACAGCTAAAAATCAGTCTAAATACATTCATTCTATTACCACCTCATCTGCTTGCTCTTAACCCACAATGCAAAACACCAAAATGCTCCCTCCAGAAAGATGTCCTGTCTTCTCATTCTTTTTTTCTGCTTTTCCCTGCCCTAACTTGCTCATCTCTTCTCTGTTCAGATTAATGTTATGTGAGGAATTGAATTCTCAGTTCTGCTGCAGAACTGGCAGAGCATGTGTACAGCAGGGAGGGAAAGTCACTGTGGCAGAGAGGGTACAATGTTTTTGCATCCAATATCCCTTGATCCTGTCCAAGACTACAGTTCATCTGAGGACTGCTTCCCAGGAAAGTGTCCTGTAACCACTGAGTTGCAAGGCCTTGTCAGGTGGGTCACCTTCCATTTCCCCTGCTGGCGTTGTCCCTTTTTGTACAAAATGCTTGCAGGTTTGAGGCTAGTGCAATGGAAAGAAGATGAAGCAGCCACCTCCTGGAGACACATCTCACCTGACTTGTGCGGCACTAGAGTGCCAGCTCTTGCTGAAAACAATATTCAAGGCCTCTGCACAAAATGGAGCAGCATCTGATAGGGATGCAAACAGTCCTGCCTCCCCCACTGAATGCAGCACTACTTGATGGCTTGGTTCTCTTCTGCCATGAGGGAGTTGCAAGTCCAAACTCCTTCAGACAGAGAAAGAAATTAAACCTGGAATTTCTACACCCTGGGTTACCCCCCAACCAGTTTGTTAAATATAAAAAGAAAGCCACTAGCCATTTTAATAAACCTAACTCCAGAAGCATTTTTACAGCTGTAACTATTAAGTAAATATATCCAGAATGTGTAAATAGTTCCAAGAAAGAACAGATTTCTTTTTTCATCAAACAAATTATTCTGCAGAGGTGCAACCAGGAAGAACAGTGAGGTATCATCTAGACTGTGACTTCTCCAGGGCAAGGATGAATGAACTATTCTCTTTACCCCACCCTGAACAACAGTGGAGCCAGGATCTTATAATGTCCTCAGGCAAAACTCTCAAGAAGAGAATCTAACAATATTTATTTTACCAGTTTACACTCAAACAATTAGAGCATTATCAGATAGAACTCCCAATCAATGCACAAGGCACAAGTCTTTTTAATAGGGACTGGCACTCTTGACACCCTCACAGCCCCTGTGAAGTGCTGTGACCACAATGCACGTGCGTGCCAGCCTCTGTGGCTGGGACCTCTGAGAGCACCTCATTTGGAGATGCCTCAAATAGGTTGAGAGGATGTGGCATGGTGCTGCACAGATGGTTCCCAATGTACCAGGACAGAAGTTTTGGGCTTCTCAGTCTTCAACTGAATTGCCTCAGTGGGACTTATGTGGAATGTAGGTGCCTGGAAATCTTTGTGGACCCAAGCCCAGAAAATTTTAAATTGTATTAACATAAATTAATAATAATATATGAGAATTTACATTTCTAGCTGGAAGGTATTTGCCCATTCAGGTACTTCCTTCCTTCCTTTCTGTCTCATTAGAACTGCCCAAAGGACATCAAAGTTGCAGCATTTCAATCAAGGTGTTCAAAATACAGCCTTGTAAATTCAAAATCATCTTGAAAATCAGAGAGAAAGAAAAAGAAGAAAGCCCACAAGAACAGTTTTCCCAATCAAACAAATTCAGCTCTATTTTAGTTTTTTTACGTTTAAAACAAAACACATCAGAATGGTAAATATCTTGTCTGCTTTTTAAAACCGAGAAAATCAAATATCTTCCACTGGTGAATTTGTCACATTTGATTTGAAAAGCACTGATTTTTCTCTTGTGTGTTTCATTTCCAAATGAATATATACAATGTAAATGAATTTATGTAATATATACAGCCTCCTTTGAAAGAGGGCCATTTGTCAATGGTACATTAGCTAAGCTCTAAGCTGCGAGCACAACTGACACAAAAATAGAGCAACTGCAAGATAAAACTACACGCAGCTCATTGCAGATGCTGAAACCTGTTAATGACATATTAGGAAGTTACAGAGGATTTACTGCAACATTTTCAGGCAGTTTGGGACCACAATATACAAGTGTGTATGCAGCTAAAACCTCTTCTTCAAAATGCTCTTTACTTCCTCGAGTGCTTAAGAAAATTTTCTGAGTAGGGGCCAACTCCTCTCCCTACTTTTTCCCTGCCCTTTGACAGGAACTCACTGAAAAAGAAGTAGGCAGAGTTAAGAAAATTTTATACTCCCTCACATAAAACTAGAAATCAAAATTCTTTTTAAAAGGTCTGGCTAAACCAGGTATGATTCGATCTGGAAACATTGCTACAGCAGCTCAGAGCCACAAGAGCTGAAGCAAGTCAATTGCTGCTCGTTGCTGCAGTCCAGCCCCTGCAGTGCACTAAACCTCCTTGGTCCGGCACACTCACGGATTGCTGATATCCCTGGCTGAGGTGCACCATGGACAGTGCAGCTGAGTTGATGCCAAGCCCACAGGGGAGCTCACTTCTCCAAATATTCACAAGCAAGCATTCAAGTTCGTATATTGTTGAAAGCTTGTGATTTTAAACCCAAGTATTGGAGGCTGGGTTTCCTCTGCTTTACTTGCTCCCTTCCTCCCACCTTGCCACATGAAGAAATGGCCTTTTCAGAAAAACTTAACAGCCCTGTCGATTCCATGACTGGAGGGTTCTTCTGTGGGTTTGTTTCTATTTTTTTTAAGAGAAGATATTGAATACTGTAAGGCTTGCTGTAAAATTGCAGGAGTTGGCAGAAGTGCAGCTGTAATTATAAAGGGCTGTTATTCTCTTCTGTGTGAAGTTGCAGAATATTTATATATGGGTGGCATCCATCAGCTAGAAGCCAACGGAGCAGCCCCCCCATCACCCAGCAGGGCCAGCCAGTGCAGGCAGCACACCAGCCTCGCTGGCAGCATCAGTGCCTGACAATCTGGGGGCCTCGTACCCAAGGCACCATCTCCAGCACTGACGTGGTGACGGTCCAGCTTTGCTCATGAGCACTGGTGCTGCAACAGCCCAGAACACAACGACTTTTAACTGTACGGATCACAAGAGTGGGGAAGAGCAAGTATTCACGTAAATTATATTTGTGATTTAACACTGTAAGACCCGTAGGAATTTTTGTTTTTTGCAGACCATCTATCCAAATTTTCAGGACTGCAATGCTTTCTTATGAAATAAAGGCAGTGATACCATGATTGAGCTATTTATACAATAAAAGTAAGATGGATACAGTTCAAAGTTGATATCTGTTTTAGCCAGTATTAACTTTTAAGAGACTATGCCATGTTTTAGCCATATATTTAGATGTGGAGTTGGTTGACACCTGGGATTTTATGGCTTAGTTACAGAGAACTTCGACTCTTCGAGCACACAAGAGCAGGTACTACAGCACATTCAGATTCCTAGAAAGTAGGATCTGAATTACAATGAGATGTATCTATCTAATCAAGAGTATGTCTTAATGTCCTAATTATAGAGTCTCAGCAGCTGGATGAAATATGAGATGTTGAGAACAACTGACCAAGCAATTTTAAAGGTTGGCCTAACATTTTTTGTATTCCTCAAGGGGGGAGAGAACAAGTACTTTACCTTTCTGAGGAATAATGAAGTAGGGATGAAAATAGTGATCATGACTGACTAATCCCTAATTGCCAAATAAATCTGTGTAGCTGTCTGATACCTGTATAAACAAATGCTTACTCCACTCCTATAAAGCCTTTCCATACACCAGAGAGTTCCTGTAACCTGGTTCTAATTACCTTTGGATGAGAAATACCATCCTATGGAAACAGATCTCCAGCCTGATCTTGGTTTTGATTCCCTGGAGGAAATCTGCCACATTAATGTATCAACCTGTGCTATATGTTCTGAAACTGTACCTGCTGGGCATTTCTGGTCAGGAGAAAGTGAGACTGGTTTAGTGATAGCAATCATCAGGGCTAACTTCTGCTTAAAGATAATATTAAATGCCTCTTCTTACAATTTTGTTTTAAATTTAAATAATTTACATACTAGTGAGTATAACTGAGAAAAGCCCATTAGTAACCTGCTCCTAGATAAAAATAGACACATAAATAGAAAAGCATCCTCTGAGCCAGTTTCCAACCACTCAGACCTCAGACTGAACAATTTAACTGTCAAGTGAGACATCAGGGGAATGAGGAGACCGTGCTGAAGAAAACCTCACATTCAAGGTGAGGGGGCAGGTCATGGGAGAGAAAAGGGGACAATTTTCCCCCTCACTTTCCTTCCGTGCACCTTTGCAAATTTCTACCCTTTCATTTCCTATATCAAAAAGAAAAACAGAGAAAAGAAAGGGAAAAATATTAGTCTTAGATTACTAGGAAAATATAGTCCTCAGAGGAGACAGCAATAAATAACACCTGAAATAATTGCTTTTACTTTATTAAAAAAACAACTGGGACTGAGGGAACATGAGATTCAGCTATGTTGTTATTTAAACTCAGTACCTAAATAAAAGGAGAAAAATATATATACGTTACAAATAAATACAGGTCTAATGTCCAAACTACTTCATGTAGGTGAGTCCAGGCCTTGATCTGCCAGAGGACTGAAAGTTGGTTGTTGTTTCACAGCCCCACGCGCTCTCTGTTCTTGGGCCATGTCCCTCATTTGGTGCCTGCCCTGCTCCTTGGTGATGCCTATATAAAGATTAATCTTCAGCATATGAGTCTTGGTCTACTTTATGACGTCTGAGATATTATTTGCAATAAAGAGCTCTTCATTCTCTAAATATATCAGCACTAAATGACCAACGCTTTTCCAGTACTGGCCAGTTTGCTGGCACAAACAAAACATACTCACGTGAAGGTAGCTTACTCCAGTTCAGGAAAGACAGCCAGCTTCAAATCATATATTATATATCTGACACATGGATTTCACTGTCTGCTCCAGTGTTTGGATTGCCACAGCCAGAGCAGCAGTGTCCAGAGCCACCCCCAGTAATGTTCTAATGCCATGGTGTTTGTGTGAACACTCACACAAAGCAAAACAGTATCCAGGCGTGGGCCACATAACAAAGCCTTGATTTACACACTGACAAGCAAATTTGTACACACTTGTACTAGATATCACCCACTGGATCACAGAGAGAGAGTCTCATGGAGATCCATTTTAATGTGCTAATAGTGTTACTACCTGCCCATTATAGACTTATTGGGGCTCTGAATTTCAGAAGAAATCCTTGATTAAGAGCCAACTCATAACCTTTAATTAATTAGCAGACATCCAAGCACAACATCCTTGAACTTTCAGCAGAATTAGCGTAAAAGATCCAAGCAATTAGTTGGTGTATTTCAGAATCAGACAAGACAAGAGTGCATGAAGGGAGAAAAACCATTTTTCTGAAGAGATAACAAGATTTTATCCCTATTCAATGGAAAAAAAAGTTAAAAAGAAAGAAAATTGGATGTAAATGTACTGGTTCTAATTTCATCAACATTTCCTTCGTAACATCCAAGGTGTTCTGTGCCTTTTGAATTTTTGCTAAATAATCAAAGCATTATTTTCTGAACTGCAGTTGGCTTGGCAGTTCAGGCCAGCTCCAAGAGACTCTCTTCCAGATTTCCCCACAGTTACCTCTCAGCAGAACCTCAGTGGTGAATTTTGTCACCCCACTTCCCCTGCCAAATTCTGGCAGAACCACAGACCCCATGAGATCAGATGACAACATGGTGGTGCAATTAAGAGTAGTGACAGGAAAGTCATCTACAAAGCCACACTAAGTAATTTGAGGTAAGTCACTTAGCCATAGTCTCCATATTTATATAATCCACCTACCTAACAGAACTGTAATGAGGATTAATTAATTTTTCAAGTGTTTTGAGATCCTTGAATTAAAACAGGAACTTTTTCTTGCAGTACTTTAACCCTGCTAATTTCAGACTGGCTCAAAAGTGAGCAATCATAGGACACCAACAAATCAAAAAGTCTAAGAAGTGTTCAAATCTCAGAAGGAGAATGAATTAATTTATCCTGGGAAGAGCTGAGTTTCAGTCATATTTTAAACAATCTGAAATGAGAGAGAAAAATGACAGGTTCCATCCCCATTCTAGGCTACTTCTAGTGAAATTTTATAACATCTGTTGATGCTAAATACTTCAGACTAGAAGAATCCATTTAAGGCTATCTTCTGCGAGACCATACTATTCTCTAGGGTTACTGCTTGGATGTATTTAAGGCACGCACCCGTCAGAATACTATTTCATGCTCAGAATGGAAAGGAGGATGAAGACCAAGATCTCACTGCTGATTTGAAATGTATAATGTCACTGGGCTGCCAGATTATGATATATTAAAATCCCATGGTCTGGCATTAGTTCCAACAGAAAACAGCAAATCTGTTTGAACTAAATTTTGGTTGAAGACAATTTCTACAGTTTACTCTCTGTCATGTTTTTGTGACAGATACCTGACTTTTAATTCTTTCCTTTCATGGTTTTTAGGAGTCCAAGTAATTTGTTTACTACCAAAATCTTTATCACTCTGGGCATGGAAAATGACCTCAGCCCCACCTTTCTCAAATTTTGAGTTTATGTATTGCTTTTCAGAAGTAGCTTTTCATGTAAAATTGTAGAAGTATTTAAGAAAATTATGTGTTCAATCTCCCCTATATAACTAACAGAACTCCAGTGCATTCCTTTTCCAGCTAAATTCCTAACCTAAATTTTGAATTGTACGCAAATCAAAAGAAACTTAGCTGTGAGAAAAAAGGCCTAAGTTTCAGAATGGTGCTGTCATTTCATAACTGGGGTTGATCGCCTTTTCATCACTGTCCCTTTCAGCAACAAAGGTCCATAATCATGCTCTGGAGAGAATGGGAGAGGGGAGGACCAGCAGGGCAGGAGAGGCACGGAGTCTGCAGGGCTTGATGCCGACACCTTCCCAAAACCAGGCAAATTGGCCAAATTCTGGTAAGGGCACCCCAGGTTCTCCTGCTGAAATCGCACCCTCAGCCTTGTGGTTGATGGCATAGAGTAACAACCTGGTCACACCCACAGAGCGCTGAACTCCACCCTCTCTCTGTAACCAGGACAACTGAAAGGAAGTAACGCCTTCAGAAGAGCTTGCAAAAAGCAGAGCCTGAAACACTCACACTAGAGCACACATTCAAGCACCTGCGTATATTGCTTATCTTTGCATGCACAAGGAGCCTGGGCTGTGCTTACATCTTTTGTTGACACAACTTCATTTGTCATTTTTGTAATAAATGCATACAGAACCAAATTCTTCGTGTCTCCTTAATCCCAGTTTAGGCTGGGATCACGGTGTAGATGTGCAAGTGGTAAGAAGGATATATGATCTGTAGAGGAGAGTGGGAGAAGCCAGTTTTCATTTCAACTGCTGAGGGGATTTTTTATTCATGTGGAAATGTTACTCGGATATCTCTGTGGGCTTTTCCTTCATCTGAGGGAATTTTCTCAGCCATCCTCTGGCTAGCCATACATAATCTTCAATACCTTTCACTGTGTACTGTATAGAGTCAATTCTGTTTACCTTGACAAAAATCTCACAACACTTCAAAAATTTACAATTTTATAGCCACCCACGGCAGCAGGACACAGGGCCTTTTGATGGCTTACTTAGGAGCATAGCACAGGCCAGTTGCAGAGTCATAGGCCTTTCTTTAAGACAGTAACACAAGACCTGACCAGGTAATTTTTTTGTTAGCCTGACCTTCAAAAATCATCACCAAGTTGTCACAAGATCAGCAAAACCTCAGTGGATGACTCATGAATGCAACTACCTACCAGTACAATTAGGTCTCTTTCACATGTAGAATGAGGGGCCTCATTCAGAATCTGTGTAAGTAATAAAGAACTCTACCCATTCCAGGGACTGCATTTGCCCATCTTTTTCCAGAGGTAAAGGTGGTATTTGAAAGAGGTTATTTCACCATAGAAGGAGAAAAAGAAATTATACAGAAAGATTAATCTTCATTTGGAAGGTCACAGAACTTTCAGGATGTCCAAATATATATCAAATTAGAAAGATGTATCCCTTGTTCATGAATAAAAAATATTTCAGAGAGTTCAGAAAAAAAATCAAAACATGGCCACAGTTATGCAAGCCAGGCTAAATAAATAAACAAACAAACTGAAACAAGGACACCCAAAAGGACGAGTCTCCTATTGGGAGACAGACTTAGCCTTGACTTCAAGAAGATCTGTAAAAGTTTATCTTAAATGGCTGATAATTCCAACCTCTAGAGACTTCGACCTATTTTAGGCCATGTATACGTGTTTCAATTAAAAAAAAAAGGCAACAGAGAGCAGAGACAAATGTTCAGTTGCATTCTGTGCATTATTTGTATCAAACACAAGCCACAATAGGATATTAGGATGATAATTTTATACATTATAATGTCCATATGCATATAAACACACATCCCTTAAGACTTTCTTTACTTCTGTTGATACTTTAGAAATTATTCATCTGACTAATGAATTATACACTGAATTTATACATTAACGCCTAATACTTAGGTCCAAATAATTTCTGGACTAATATATTATTTAAAAGCACGTAGGAAGATTAGAAACTGGGTTAATTTACTGGTATCTAGCTTAGGGCTCCAATTTTCTTAAAGACAAATTCAGTACATGAACAGGCAATGGGACTGTGAGGACATAAACTTCCAGATGTTTCAGTTATTAGAGCTGTTTATATAGATGATCTATATAAAATGGACACTATAGCGTTAAGTCAGACTTCAAATGGTAAACTAAGAAGTAAAAACTTCAGATAAGCAATTCATGAAGCTTTGACTTTCCAAAATGGATTAATACTATGTGAAATAGGGAGAAGCAACATCCATGGCTGCAGGGACCTTGAGATCTCTGCTCTTAGACACAACAGAAGCTGTCCGTATTCTTGTACTCTGTGGCAAATGCAATGTCAGATCTAACTCAATGAAAATGGACGTGGAAAAGCAGCACTTGTGTAAGAGTTACGTGCAGAACACCCTGGCATGTGAGCATACACATAAAAATCACTTCTGAAGAAACTGGTCATGTCACTGGAGTTCAAGGTTGCAATTCTCAGAAAGCTCTATCAGATGGAAGCCCAGGTTCCTTTTCTAAACCAGACTATTTGATTGATTTTAACCTCATTATTATCTGCAGATGTCCTGAAAAGAGGTGGTTTCTGCACTTTCACTTCATTCGTTTAAAACACACGCACACACAAAACAAAGCAAATATTAGGGATTGATTAAATAGATGCTGTCAAATTAATTGTCTCCTTCTCAATTATATTTTCCTAGAATAGATACAGATCAAGTACGTTTGGAGATCTAACACTTGCTGTGTGATGGGGAAATTTGGCATGTAGTTTATATGAGCTTTTCAGATTTTACTTATTATGTTGAGCAAGCAATTCCTTTTAATCAATACATTGATTTAAAATTGCTGCCAACCTTTTGGAAGTCCAAAGGTGGCAAAACTTTTCCTAGTGTTTTATTTAGATCTTGTAAGTAGTGAGATTTTGCTATTGCTGACATTGCCCAGCAGTCCTTCCATCACAACAGTAGCTCCATCTTTCCCAATTTAAAGAGATTACAGGGACTTGGTTATCAATTTCTTTAAAATTCATGTTTTCTCATAATAAAATACTGTAATATGCTTATTTTTTGAGAGAGAGAGAGTATAAGATGTCCTAGCTGAAAAACTACTCGAAAAAAGATTTTGGCAGATGATCAGCATGAAGCATTCTCTTTTCTTAAGTTTTAAAGGCTGAAAATTATAAGCAATCAAAGGATATTAAAAATGGAAAGTTTTTGGGCAACGTTTTCTATAGGCTCTGTGATCTGGGCTCCAATAATATTAGAGTGCTGTAAGATGCCTCTTCAAAACACTGCAGCTAAATTAATCCTTTCAGTAGTTTTTACACCATGTCTTTTAGTACGTGATATGTTTTACACCATACCATGTACTAAAATGTGATATTAGCAGTTCCATGCTCTGTAGTCATTCAGGACTTTCTACTGCATATCTACTGCAATATAGATATGGCATTGAGCACTTGCACAGAGCCTCAATTATTTCAACATGTTGCCAGCTTTCAAGGGAAAACGTCTTCCCTTGGACCCACGGTTCAAACACAGTTGCATTTACAGGCCACCACCAACAGATCTAAGGGGAGATAATCAACTTTAAAGTGAGATCGATGAACCGCTGAATAGATTTACTTGATAATTGCTGCATGAGAGGAACTCTTCCCACCTCAGTTTCACATGACTGCACCACATCTTATATCTTTCTCAAATACATTCTGAAGTTTCACAAGCTCTGCACGTTAGGACACTGCAACACAAAAGGAGCAGGGAAAGGCTTATTTCAGCATTTGCTTTACAGCCAACCATAAATATTTTGAATTCAACTGTCCCTAAGTGCAAAAAAGGTAGAGACTATGAAACAGAAATCAATGGTCATGCTTCATGTATTACTTGATGTTTTACTTTTTCCAGGGCTTTTATTGTAAAATGTAGCACAGAATGAGCAGATGCGCATCTCCTTCTTTATGCTACTTTTTCTGCTTTGCTGCTTTCCCTGCTTCTTGACCTCCTGCATTACATCCTAGCAGAAAGCAGATGAAGTTTTCCAAGGAGATGGTGTGGTCACCGTGTTTCTCTTTTGCTGGACAGCAGCACTGTGTGCACACTTACTGTGTTCCAGAAAAATAATTAAGGTCAGGAAACAAACAGGTTGGTATGAGCTTACGTCCAGACTAGATCCAGGATAATTACAAACAATCGACCTCTGATAGCAACCACGTGGTGCATTCAATATTTAACACAGGTTGAGTGAAAAGTATAACAGGTAATTGTTCAGCCCTTGAGACCATCACCACCACAGCTTGCACACTCCAAAACAGTCTCAGCACAGTTCAGCGACTGTGTGAGCTCAGGGTGACTCAACTCCCTGTTGCTCCTAAAAATAGTCCTATAAAAGCAAGAATGAGGTCTCAGAGACAGGAGCTGGTTATACCACCACTTGTGTAACAGCTCTGCAAATTGAGTCCAGGATTTAGGAACTCAGAGTGCATCAGAGCTTTTGAAAGTTATATTCTGTGCTATGTGATCAATCATGTACTGAGCAGACTGAATGACCAATATGAGCATTTTACAAACTTCCCAAGTAATAAAATATATCCCCTACTTTCTGGACTACTGTTTTTGAATCTGATGCACACAGTCACCAGTGATCTGGAAATACAGTAATTTGTTAGAACTATATGCAGAATTTTATTCAATTTATAAAGAAAGGGGTATATGAGCAAAGGGGAGTGAAAGAATATTTTATTGAAAACAATGCTCCAGATGCATCCAGAACAGTCATCCGGGAGATATATAAAACCATTACATATGGAATAGAGTTTTTGTGTTTCTCCCAAAGAAAGTAAAAATACAATATAACTTATAATTAGTACAAACAAAAACGAGGTTAAATTCACAGTCATCTATTGCCAGAATGATTCTAACAAGCTGAATGGAAAAGCTTATGTAGGCAGAATTTTAGCTAGCAGAAAATATAAGATATTTATCTGAGTTACAAGACAGCAAGAATGACAGAACCACTAAATTCACATGCAGGTTTCTAAAATTAATTTTTGTTTGTAGGACGAACAGCCAGATTGCCAACATTGACTCTACATACTTCAGAGCCACATACTTCTCTCATACGATGTTGTTCTTACTCTCTTACAGAAAACAACTATTTTTATGTTGCTCCAAATATGCTATTTTAGTGTTTCTCACTGATTAGGTGAATCTTTGACTACAGGGCCTTCCTGACGGAAACACTGAGTGGGGTGGGAAGGTGGGGGGAGAAGCACAAGATAATTTACATAAGTGCATTGCAATTATTTCTCCTTAATTATGCATGCAGCTGGCTCTATTTTAAGCCATGCCTTTGCACTGTGCACACAAGCACTAAGGGTATCTGTCACTCCATGTGTCAGGCCTTTAACATTCTCACCCACCTGCCTGCGAATCACCAGCAGCAACCAAAGAGGAGCAGTCAGGCTTGTGGCCACCTGTCATTCATCAGCGCTGTCAGAACACTGCTGGTGCCTCTTCATATTTCTCTCATGTTGAGACATTTTTTGCACTGTGTTCAAAACACCAGGTTGATTTGTTCTTTTCTACTAAGTTACTCTATGAACTTTTAATTCACCATCAAACTAAGCTGCCACATTTTTGAAAACGTGGAGTCACACAAATCTAAGCTGGCAGTTAAAAACAAGCTGAATTAGTGGAAAAAATAATCACAGTTGTGTTTATATTAATTAAATTAAATAATTATATATTAAAACTCGGCTTGAATCTCCTCTCAAATGACACTGCTGCACTTTCTTTTTTTTCCTTCCTGGTAAAGATTCTAATTTTTGTATTAGATGCTTTGTCCAGACATATATTGAGGAAATGCTATGCTTGTCCAGGCTTTCAGAGCATGAGGGAACCTTATCTTTGGTAGAAAATAATAATCCGGTTTCACCAGTGCTACATGGATATGCTCAGGAAAATCAGGATCTTTTCTCAAATACAAGGCATCACCTGGAAAACTCTGCCATCCACAGCACAAGGACACATACCACAGCCATAAAATACAAGCATGGTAAATCTGACAATTTCTAATAAGCCCTGGCTCTACTATTCCTATCAGACAGAAAATAAACAAAACCTGAGTTAGACACTCTCATTCCCACCTGGCAGCCCAGTAAGTCACTCCTGTGCTACCACACTTACAATCTGCTTACAATTTTTTTATGTGGATGTCTGCATTGTCCACTGAGCCCTGCTCACCACCTGAAACTTCTTTGGGACAAAATATCTCATGAGGATGTTGCTCTCTTGGCCTCAATATGAAGAGTGGTAATGATGACTCAACATGAAACTGCAGAGAATGGTTAATAGTCTAGAAGAGTTAGAAATGCCTAAGATAATTTAAATAATGGTCTATTTCTTAATGGGATACCCTGTAAACCATTTAGACAGAAACCAGGGTCTTTTCACACCCATTCTATTTTGCTAGAAATGCCCTATATTTAGGAAATGAACTTGCATGACAGTCTGATGCTTACTAACAGCAAGGTAGTATCGCTACCTTCTCTCCTCTTTCCACTTTTTCTCTCCTTGCCTGCCTTCTCCCCAAAAAAAAGAAATGGTAACACAACTGTAAAACAGAAGTTTTGTTCCTTCTTATTATGGAAACCTATTTTAATTTCAAATATCATTGTTATTTGTGTTTCATTTAAACTATGGTGTGTGTAGCTACAAACTCAACTTTTAATTTGTGCTAAAACTGACACACAGTCAAGGCTGAATACAATAAAACACAATAGGTCCTCAGACTGCACTAAATTATCTATATAGGCCCCAACCACGTGGTTGACATGAGATAGGATTCTTAAACCAGCACTTTATTTGCTACCACTTGTAACAAAAATTATTTCATCTAGTTTTGAATTTTTTCTTGCAATGCTGCTGTGAAAACTGTTCTACATGCCGTAGGTATTCTACCCTAAAGAGAAACATGGGGAAGAGTAAAAGATTTGTTTTTATCACACAATAAAGTGTTAAAACCATGCATGTACCACATAGGCCAATAATTCCTATGGTATTCACCACTGAAAGTCATTCATTGACATAAACAAATCTAAGGGGTTGCAGGAAAACAGTACACAGACTCATCAAACACCTTGTTCTAACAGCTACTTTTGAAGCAAAGGATATAGGCTATTAGAGTTCAGTAGATTATGAAACCACGCAAAATCCACTCATTCATGGAGATAAGATTTATCAAATCACTATTCCCCCTGTTCTTTTAAGATATTTCATAATGACACTGACAGATGAAAGGCTTGGATGTCTGGCTCCTTAGCCCAGAACACTGCCAATACTCCAAAATTTATCAAAATGACAATTCAAAGCTATTTTCCCCTAGTTATTATAGAAGGGTCAGTTGGATTTTACACAACTAATCTTAAATGATTGATGAAAGACACTGGAAAGACAGTTGCTGCTGCCTTCCAGGCATGCAAGGCATTGGTTGCTCCATGCTGAAAGTCTAGATACATCCCAGGATGAAAAGCACACTTTATTAAAGTTATTGATAAAACATGGGTCCTGGGGAAGCATCATTATTTTTTTGTTAATAACAATAAACATATTCTGTTCCTGTGAAATGCATGTGTATCTGACAGGATGTCTGAAGAGGAAATGTGAGAGGGGTTGGTTACAGATGGAGGTTACATGAGTTGGAGAAGTGTTCAGTGCTGAGGTATTGCAAAGAATTCAGGCAAAACAAAATGGTACATATCTTGCTAGATTAATTTTCCTCTAAAGGTCATAGAATAATAGAATGGCTTGAGTTGGAAGATCACTCAGTTCCAACAAGCCTGCCATGGACAGAGACACCTTTCACTAGACCAGGTTGCTCAGAGCCCCATCCAACCTGGCTTTGAACACTTCCAGGAATGGGGCGCCATCAGCTTCTCTGGGCAACTTGTTTCAGTGCCTCACCACTGGAATTTATTCCTAATATCTAATCTAAACCTACTTTCTTTCAGTTTGAAACCATTCCTCCTTGGCCTGTATGTGCTCTTGTAAATGATCTCTGTCCATCTTTCTTGTTCTGGACTAGAAACTTAGTTATAAAAAGGACACTGTTTGAAAATATTTTGGTCATATGCAATACAGAAGGCAACATCTGAAGCCACTGGAATTCTCCCTCCTATACCCTTTGTACAATATCAAAGAGCCAAAGGAGAAATTACTTCTTTTCCTGAGATTTCCTCTCTCTTCTTAATAAAGGCCCAAGTAGAATGCAGGCAGTGACATGGTTAATTATACCACCCCAGAAGAAAACAACCCAGCTCAAAAGCGCAAAATAAGACAGCAGTGTTTGCACTTCCACACCCCGACTTGCTAATGCCCCAGTCTAATCCTAGGAGGCAAAGGTCTGCAACAGAGCTGGAAATCACCTGTGTTTGCTAACAGCGTGTAGCTGAAGAGAAAGTGCAGCTTCTTAGGATTTTGTTGGTAAGGTTTTGTTTGGGGTTTTTTGTGGGGGGGTTTTGTTTGCTGGTTTGTTTTTAGCATACAGACAAGAGTAAATTTCACAAAGAAATTAGCTATCTCCATCAATTTCTTGAAACTAATCCAAATACAGGACATTTCTTGTCTCTGAGAGTCTTTGTCACTTATACTCTTAGCAGATGTCTATTCAAAAAAACCACAAACTATTTTACAAACTGCAGAAAGCCCTGAGGTCACTTCTACCTACTTTCCTGCAATGCATAATCTCAAAAATTCATTTCATTTTTTCATGATAATTTTGTGATCTCTTTTGATGCCGAAAATGTTATTTTCTTTTCTTTCCTGGGAGGAACTGCATTTTTAATCAGGCTTCCCAGAAAGAGCTTTTGCTGATCTTAATGTGAAAAGAAATCTATGAAAAAAATTATGCCTAGGAAATATTACTTCAGATGACAGAGTTTATTTGACAGCACAGAAGATGAAAAGGCTTGGGTCCTTAATTCTCTCTTCTCTACAGACCACAGAAGAGTGTTTGGAAAGCTGAACGGTGAAATATGGTTATGCCTAGAGACTGCTTGGTATCTCCTGCACATCACAGGAACATCTGGAGAGATGCAATTAGAGCACAAGCAGCTGCAATGCCCCCACTTGCTAATCTGAATTGTTTCATTGTCACCTTGTGCTCCCTCACTGACTGCTGCATCTACTGAGTGACCTGCATTTTATAAATCAATTCTCAACTGTGTTGCATTATCATACAAATATTAGACAGCAGTAGGTTCACTGATCTGTTAACAGAGTGGGCAGGTGTCAATGGGATGACCTGCTGTCAGTTGAGTGAGCCAAATACTAGTCCTGTGTAACAACCAGACACCCAGGCCATGCCCGAAGGCAGTTAGGGAACTCATGCATGACTTGGGTATTCGACAATCTTGTCAAAAATCTGTCAGTTCCCTAATGAGAGGCACTGCTTTATTGTGCTGATGTGCGTGGTGAGCAATCACGTATGCAGAGTGCCATAAATCTGAGCATAATATTCCAAGCAGATATACTCAGTTTGCTGGCATTCACAGAAAGACAGAATAATGCAGCTAAGAACATGTATCACGAGGTAACACAGCACAGCTTAAGCTGCCCTAAAAAAGCCAGGCCAAATTCTATTCAATGGTGCCTGCAGTCACAGAATCACAGAATGGTTGAGGGTGGAAGGGAGTTCTGGACCCATTTAGGAACTGCAAAGGCAAAACTTTTAAAATTATTTGGTGTGCCAAGTAGCTGCTCTGCGGCTCCTAATCAGACTGCAATGGTATAGACATTTACACTTCACCCATCTCATCCAGGTAGAGGAAAGCCACGATGTTCAAGCCCTGCTCAGCGGACACTACTACAGACACACAGCTCTGACTGGGGCACGAGGGCTGCAGTGACCTGGGCGAGCTCAGTCGCCAGGGCTTAGGGCTATGGTGGCACCGCTGGCACTGCCACCCATCGTCACCCATGGCCAGGCACCGACCTGGCAGGCACACCAGGCTGTGACTCACTGCTGGGTTTCACTGGGGTAGTAGAACACAGTCATCAGAACTAACAAGTAAATCACATCAGACACCAAAAAGGGAGAAGAAAAGAACAAAGTGAGCTCCATGAAGTGTTTCAAGATCAAAGAAGAGGAAGTCAGAATCTCTCATCTTCCCTGCAGTATCAGAGATGGTTCCCAATGACTCAGATTATAGCACAACCTATTCAGCACAACGCCTCAGGAGAAAACCAAATTCATTTCTATTCCCTAATTCCTTCAGCATCACAAGGTTCATTGATATCATTATTTCACTGAAAAACCAGAATCATGAAAGACTATGGAACTGTTACAAAACTTCACTTACCACATCTCTCAACTCTAGCAATTTGTCATTTTCTTGGGTGTCAGTCTTATTTATGCTGACCTCCTCAGCAGCTACAAAAATAAACACTTTAAAAAACTTTATTTCAAGGAAGATGGTTAACAGGCAAAATCTTAGTTGTTTAATTCATTAGTAAATATCTTCTATTATTGAACAGCACAGGAAATAAGCATGAATACTAGTGAAAAATGCAGTCCTTCACTACTGAGACATCAGTTTAAAAGCCAAGTAACTCTTCATGTAACAAATGGTGGTGGCTGACTGTGAAACATGGAAAGTGCCCTTATCTCTCTCCACTTTAAGGGGTAAAGCTGCCTGCTGCATTTCCCATTTAGCCAGCAAAATAGTTGACAAGTCAGTAGTTTATCACCTTGCTGTGGAACCTCCCTTAGGTTTGTCACAGATTTAGTGCTACTCATAGGACCTGCACACACTGCTTTTATGAAGTGCCTTTATGAGAACTACTTGTTCAGCATGCAATGTGAAAAGTAGGACTTGGGAAGGAACATGTTGAGGAAGTCACATCAAAGCAGATCTGTGTAGGATCAAGTCATGACATTGTCAGTCACAGCAAGGCACAACTTCCACTATAATCAGCCTCTTTGGAGGAAGAGGCTGTTTTGGGAAAGGATTCCTCTTTGCTGTAGTACAGAATCATAACACAGAACTCAGCTTGCTCAGATAGGAAAAAAATGCTTTAACAGAGAATCTTATGGCAAAAACAGACAAATGAATTTTCCTGGAAAATAAAACTCATCTGGTCTCTGCATTTAAGACAGCTGAGATTCAGGTCACTAGAGCTGAACTTGGCCCCCTGCTGCACCAGCTCCAGCTTTGGCTCTGATCCAGAAGGTTTTTACCTGTGACCTTTTAGAGAGGTGAATTTCAAAACTGAGTCTTCATCGGACTGTAGCTCCAGAAGTCAAGCACCTTCCCTGTCCTCGGGCATGCAACTGAAAGGAATATCTGAAACCCCCTGTGTGTGACCCCCTGTGTGTGATCTGTACCAACAATAGATGCTACAGCGAGGCAAGAGATACCTGCATTTTACCCAGAGAAAATAGAACTGCTTCCAGACCTTGCAGGACTCTGTTCTCAAGAGACACAATGATTGTTTCACGATAATGGAAATGCCCATGAGGCTCTGGAGAGAGGCTTTAGTGAAGCAGTGACCAGGGTGGGAGGTCAGTAATAAGGCTTTAGACTGTATCATATTCTCAAAGCTACCTTGAAAGCCAGGCTTTCATTGCTAGGCTAGAGACATGCCTGGAGCAGCTCAAAAATTGCCACATAAAACTTATCTTATGGCAATCCTGAGGCAGAGTTCGTTTATACTCCAATGGCTCACAGTGCACCCATGAGAAAGAAGTCTTGGTTTTGCCATGAAATCAAGATCATGCATAAAATAGATGTGTCCCAGGATGTTACCCCACAGAAACCATCAATGGACCAGTTCAGAGACGAGAAAAAAGAATTCTGAATTATTCTAGCTTGAACTAACAGAGGAGATTAAAAGGCATTTCCATAGTGGTGTGGTAAACTAGTTTGGATAAGACTTTTCATTTAGGTACTTTGCCTGCTCTTCCTTCTGGTAATTCTGTTGATGTGACTTTGATACAATCTAGTCTGACCTTCCTATTATTTTTCCTTCCCTTGAGAATTTTAATCTGGACCCCACTCTACCATGCCCAAGTGCTTCTGGGAAAAGAGATGAGAGTGATGATAAAAGACATGTTGAGAGACAAGATCATACTTCAGCTCTTTATCTTTGCAGGTGGATTTGACTACTACAGCTACTTTGGAAAGGATTTTAGAGGTAGGAACAAGGCATATGCTATCCCTTCTTAAGTAAAATGTCATATTCCCCACCCAGACGGACATCCCAAGTTAGTTGGCTTTTTCTCTTCAGAAAGGGTATTGCCTCATTTCCCCCTTTCTAATCCTTTTACCCTATTTTAAAAATTAACTTATTTTCAAACTTTTAGGTGGCAAAAGTCTATTTGAAATAATTTTATTATCATACACTGAGAACTTTTTCATGGGGCAGAAAGGGCAAATTCATTAACCTTTTCAATTTCAAGTCTGGCATACCGTGCAAAAAGGCCTTACCATGAAGGCATGACCACAGCAGCATAGGCAGACTGAAAAAGAGGAATGGTGCACATCCTCAGTTGGGAGACCTGCCTGGTCTGTTTGTGCTCTACAGTACCTTGGGGTAAATCAAACAGTTTCATTTTAATGAAGGTAAAGAACTTGAAACCAGGTCTTCAGGGATGCAATGCTCAATGAACAGTGGATGTAAACATTTTAAGAGGTGACTATCAGAACTTCCATTTCTTTAGATGTATTCTGGTAAGCCTGACAAGCACCTTCCTCCTGGTCAATGAACACTTGCACTCGGATGTTCTTATGCCATCATTCCCCTTATTGGATTGATGTTTCCATTGTTTTCATTCAACTCAAACCCCAGACATATGATGTGAAAAGGCTGAGAGTTGGCTACAGCAAGAGGTTTAATGTTTGATGGCTAACACACATGCTACAGAGCAACAGTTATGCCCCAAAGCCCCTTCCACAAAACACTAAGAATGTTACACAAGGGTTCTTAGCAACTCCCATGCTCATTTGACCTGTGTAAAGACAGTACAGACAATGCTGTTCCAGTCACTGAACTTAGTACCAATGCCTTCTTTTGCTTACCATATAGACTAAGACAAAAAATGCTAGGTTGAAAACAAGTTCTATTTCTTATCTTCTGACACAAAAAAAATGAGGTGTGCTGTGTCTCCCTGTGCACTCACAGCAGATGGCATGGTAGCAAAGAGCAGGAAAGGTGGTTCTGGCTTAGCCTGGCTGTATCTGAGAGCAGGAGAGTGAAGCAGATGTACAGTGGGAAGACAACACTGGCTTCAGCAGGCTTAGGATCAATGCCTTACCCCTCCCATCAAACTCTAGTCCAAGGCCTCCCCGAAAACCTGAAAATTATGACTGCTCAGAAGAGAAACCCCTGCCTATGCTACAGCCTAAACCTGAGACTCAGTTTGATCACTCCTATGGGATGACAGTCATTGCTTTCTCCGCAGGACACTGTACTTCAAAGCAAAGTAATGTACTGCCTTCAGTTACACTAATGCAATCCCCTCTGATTTATTCCTTCTGCCATTTCACTCAACATCCCAGCGAGTCATCTACTTACCAGCTGCACATCTGCTTGACAGTTTTAGGGATCTTTCTCAAGCAATAAGTCCTGAATGTCTTTCCAGGGTCTTATGCTCCAACTCTTTACTGTTTAGAGGATATTGCTCTATTTATCCTCAGCTTCATAGTCCTCTTAATGTTTATCTACCAGCACTGCCATCTTTCAAGCCACTGTACTAACAGATAAGGCCTTCTGCATCTGATTACCGGTCCAGTTATTATTTGTTCTTTGTCCTCTATATTTAGATGTATTTTACATGTTTGCTGGCTTCATTTCCACACACTATTATCCTTGTCAGAGACAAAGAATAACAGTTGCAGTCATAACAATGATCCTGTAGCCAGCTCCACTAACATTTTGCTAATTCTGCTCCCTGTTCATACTCCTTTAGTCATGATATTGAGAGTTAATAGCAGCTTTGAACTTACAATGGAAGGGATGGATGAGCTACACTTTTCACCTGTTGGGGTAAGACACCTTTTTTATTATTTGAGTACGGCAATATTTGTTTCCCTTTAAACTTGGTATTTCTTCTAATAATAAGATAATTACTATCTAATTGAAGGCAGACACAAGTTGTGGGTTTTTTCCAATTACGTTCCACTTGTGTGATTTCTCTAAGGTCATTTCTCCACAGGAAAATGGCTGTAAAACAAACCCTGCAGTGCTCAGATCCAGCTTATCCCAGTCTTATCCTGCTTTTCTTATTGGTTTGCACTTCTTAGAACACAAAGAAACTTCTAGTTTTCCTTCAACACCCCTATCCCCAGCTTGACAGATAGGCCTTTGACAATCTGCTCCCTTGGTGTACCAGTGTACTCACTTGTACATGAAGTGAGAACTACAGCACATTTTTCTTGCAGCTGGTCAGTGTTCCCTGCCTAGGACAGGGCTCTGCAAATGCACAGCATCACTGCCTGCAGAGGGAACCTGACTGCCCAAATCCTCAAGACTCGATCTAGTGTGTCATTGTCTGTTTTCTAGCTGGAACTGTGTCTTTCATTACACTAAAGGTCTCCCTTCCCATTAATCTTGTTGAGCAGCTCTACTCTCCAAGCTCTGCTGCTCACAATTTGTGATTCCTTATTGTTGAGCATCCATCACACGTAAAATCAGTTCTAAGCACCCCATTACTCACATATTTAGAGATGTCAAAGCAAGGCCTCCATGTAGCTCCCAGAGCACTTTAGAATTCCCTTCTGCTTTCCCATCAAAAAGGCAAAAAGGACACAAGCAGACAGCATCTTATTTGAACTTACCAGGGAGGTAGATTTCCTTACACAGAAGTTATGAGGAGAAGCAAGGCAAAAAAGGCGACTCTATAATACAGTTACAGTTAATGATGCATGAACATCACAAAGCTCAGCTGAGCAAGGACCCACTCCTGGGTCCTTCAGGTGACTTTTTCAGTGCAAATCCAACAGGAGAATTTTTCCTTGAAGACTCTGTATGGAAACTAAGTTTTCTTTCTCATATTGTAATTTATATTAGACCACTGTGCACAGAACTTAAGCACCTAGAAACCAGAGTTTTCTTTTGCTCAGCCTGGTATTCAGTTTGGTTTAGAGACCATCTCCATTAATAGTTACGATGTGTACATTCAACTATGTCCTGATGAGATCAGAGAAACTGGGAAACTTCTGGGAAAAAAGAATCACTGATATGAGTTGTCTAGAGAAGTTTCATATATTTAAGAACTTCCATTATTGGGATAAGCCTCAGAAAAAGCTGTGGAGCTCATCTCTAAAAACTTCGCATTCACACACACTTATTATTAAAAGGGAAAGTATGATCAGTTGGTCTCCAGGGTCTATCCACTAATGGATTCCTCTTCCTAGCACAGGCTTGCTGTAGCTCATTCATGCACTCATTCATTCATTCTGCAATTGCACAAACAGACTCTGTAAACAAAAACTCTTCACCAGCAAACTCCCACCGTGCTAGCAATATTAAGTGGCAAGAATACGAACACCCTGCAGAGAAGCAGAGGCAAACTGTTCATTGATATTTCTCTTTCCTCTTATCAGTATAGTTGATCCTGCTTTACAACCAATGTAAAAAGATAGGTTACACTGGTAATAAACCTCAATACATTAAGTCTCTGTACAGACTGGTTGCTGAAGGCTTAATATCAGTCATAATTATTATCCATAAAATGTTATTGAATCAGATCTTAAAAGTTAATGCTGCTTTGTTTCAAGAGATAAAGGACAGTAGGCTGGTAAGGCAAAGAAGGAAACATTGAGCTTTTGATCATTCTTTGTGTGATTTAAAACCTTAATCACAAAAGGGACTCAGCACTTCAAATATTATCCCAAATCCTGTGAGCTGGCCTAAGCGGAGTCCTGTGGCAAGAGAGATTACTCAGAGTATGTTTTATCTTAGAACTTGATATCAACACCCAGATGGAGGATGTAACTCTGTTCTTGAGCTCAGGACTGGTGAATGCTGCCCTTTTAGGATAGATTGAAATGCGCACTTAGTAGGAAGGGCTTTCCTAAGCTGCAACTTCCCACATTGCATTTGAGGCCTTGCTGTTTACAGCATCACCTTCATTCATGGGCATTTGCCGTTGCAGCCCTCCCATTAATACAAGATGCCAAGCAGGTGCCCTGACAGAAGGCATCAGGACACTGGTAAATGGCACACGTAAACTGCCCTAACATTTACAACTAAGACTGCTATCCTTCCTGCCCACTAAAACAGAGGGATCTGGATAGGCTGGATTGATGGGCTCACACCAACTGTATGAGGGTCAACAAGGTGAAGTGCCAGGTCTCAATTCTTGGGTCACAACAACTTCCTGCAGCGCTACATTGTGGAAGAGCAGCTGGAAAGCTGCCCAGCGGAAAAGGACCTGTTTGACAGGTGGCCAAGAAGGCCAGTGGTATCCTGGCCTTGTATCAGGAATAGTGTGGCCAGCAAGACTGGGGAAGTGATCATCCCCCTGTACTTGGCACTGGTGAGGTCACACCTCAAGTGCTGTGTCCAGTTCTGGGCCCCTCACTACAGGAAAGACGTTGAGGGACTGGAGCGTGTCCAGAGAAGGGCACCGGAGCTGATGAAGGGTCTGGAGCAAGAATCTTGTGGGAGCAGCTGAAGGAGCCAGGTGTGTTCAGCCTGGAGAAGAGGAAGCTGAGGGGTGACCTTATCACTCTCTACAGATATCTGAACAGAGGTAGTACCCAGCTGGGGGTTGGTCTCTTCTCCCAGGTAACAACAGACAGGACAAGAGGGAACAGTCTCAAGTTGTGCTAGGGAAGGTTTAGACCTGATAATAGGAAAAAGTTTTTCACTGATAGGATTATCAAGCATTGGAACTGGCTGCCTAGGGAATGGTGGAATCACCATCCCTGAAAGTGTTCAAAAAATGCGTAGATGTGACACTTAGGGACATGATTTAGTGGTGGACTTGGCAGTCTGGGGTTAACAGTTGGACATGATGATCTTAGAGGTCTTTTCCATCTTAAACAATTCTGCGGTTTTGTTCAGCTTTCTGCACTCACAATATCACTAATGCAGCTCTCCCTTTCCGTTTTAGTAGTACAATTTTGCAACAACCTGAAGCCATTACTCATCTCTACAAAGAGCCAAGAAGAAGAAAGGGACAACATAACAGCTGGGAAGAAGCAAAATGGACTCCCTACCAAAAGCCACAGTGCTTCCCAGCCAGAAGGAGACCTTGGCTCCCATGTAAAACAAGTCTCAACTCCTCCTTTCCTCGTTAACTTAGCAAATACTAATCATGATATGGACACCCTAGTGTCCTGTAAAGTGAGGACAGATTTTTAAGGTTCACCACAGGCCCTAGTTCTTTTAAAATAAAAAACCAGATTCTGAGTTATGCGCCAATTCTCAGCCAGCCCTGACTAGATTCACTCTCTGCCTCTGTAATGCACCTGTTTTGCAAAGCAACCATTAAATTTGGAAGCTTTATGGAATGCAACATTTTTCAAATCTAAAAAGTATGCCAAAGAAATCATGCAGAAGGGTAATAGGAAATCCTTTTAGGGAGACCTATTCTAAATCATCTACACATTGATAAGGCACAGAATTCCTTTCCTTAAAGATTTTATTAACCTTTTGCTGATGGAAGGAGATTACTGATTGAGAGCTAGATGAGGTCAGTGCAGCAATTATATTTTGAATTCTCTTCAAACAAGGTTCTTGTACAATGTAAGAAAAAAGTTGACAAAATTAATTGTTACTTAAAACGAGCCTTTTAGAAGAATAATTAACCTATAATAACTATTCTGGCCTCCTCTCCAGCCCTGAAAAGTAATCCTTTCTCATTAGTTTCAAGTTTAATTAGCATCAATAATGAAATAGCCCTCAGAAATAACCATTGCATCACACTCTCCAATGCTGACATACACTGCCCTATAAAGGGAAAGGCCACAGGGTGATGTCTGAAGATAGGGAGAGGCTCGGTAGATCACAGGTGCTCCCAAAACTAAAAAGAAAGCAATACTGCAAAAGGTGTGGAATGTGACAAAGCCAGATTTATTAAAAGACAAGTAGCACAAACACAGTTGGGAGCAGAGAAGCCTCAGATAGTTTTGGCAATAACTGCTGCAGTATTTCCAGCAAGTTACTGAGCCTCTCAACTCTAATTTCTTGTTCTTTCTTGGCCTTTTGGCTGAAGCAAAGAGAGAGACACCACTATAGTATATTCTATACGAGAAAATTCCATTCAGCACTTGCAGTCTAACCAGTCTAACGTAATCAAATAATGCTTTTTCCATCCCTGGCTTCTATGATCTCTCTGTAAAATAGATATAATAATGCTTAGCATTGTCACTAGGGTGATAAGGCTTAAAGTACTTTGAGAATCCAACATGAAAGAGGCTATAAAAAGCCCAGACACTCTGATGCATCCGAGATAACCTGTTACTCAATGGGCCAGTAGAAACAGCACGCGAATGCCAATGTGCAAGTTGTAATTAGAGGTCTGCTGCAACTTGCAGAGCTCTGAAGCATCACCACAAATTTCTAATAGATGAAGTCACAGATAGTCAGCTGCATGTCACAAGCACTGCAGCAACTGCATTCAGAAAAACCACACCAGCTTTCAAAACTGAGCTGGAAAGAAAACTTCAATAACATAAAATTTTTAGGAGTATGACATATGAAGAAACACCATTTCCAAAACGTCTACTTAAGAGTAGTATTATCTCTTTCTAACAGACATCAAGAAATATATAGCACAAGAATCCACACACACATCTCACACTGTACTCACCCTGCAGGATCCTGCTTTTTCCCCCTACACTCACCACCAAGTGCTCTCTGCTCTTCACCTTACAGAGAGCCATCTTCTTCCCCTTTGCCCAGCTTGTAACTTGAAGACAGAGTGAGCGTCTTCTTTCATCACAAGGTTTTGTAAGATATGAGACCAGCAAAAGTTGCTTGTCAATAAGGAAATGGGGAGAAGTTTGCATAAAGACCCTGAACCTCTTTCTTCATGGTGCATTACTGCAGGGAAATCTCAGTCCAAAATGGATTCAGCATTTGCCCTTGTTTGAGCAGGAAAGGTAGTCCTTCTGCCTTGATGTAAACTTTGGAATACCACTGAAGGACTCTTGAGATTTGCAAACAGAACTGAAGAGTTGTAAAGGGGATGAGACAAGTTGTAAAGTGGATGCCCCACATTTCTAGAACCACCTAGGTAAAAGGCCTAGTATCTCCACTTTGCCATCTGTAATCCAGGAAGAAACAGGTAAGCCACTGGAGTTTTAAACAATCTCAAATCCCCCATTCTGTGCAAATTTATGATCTCTTAAGTAAGAAATCATAAAGGATAAACCTTCTCGCACTGCCTCCACGACATTTTCCCTTCCCAACCAGAACAGTCAGTGCTCGGTTTGCTCAGCAGTCCCCACAGCCAAAAGCAGCCAACGCCTGCGGCTCCTCATTGCAAACAGAGATGGTGCCCAGCTGCAGCTGCCAAAAGCACATGGACAGCTGGCCACAGCCTAGGCCATTCTCACTTTTCGTGGGGGTACAAATAATCTTGGTCAAAGACTCACAAACTATTCCAATTTCAAACCTAAATTTGACCATTTGGCTTCAAGACAGGTGGGGTTTTAATACTCGAAGACAGGGCTCATAACTTTTCAAAATAAAAAAGAAACAGAGTTTCCTGTAGCATCAAACAAAACTCTAAATTTGCTATCACTGAAAAGAAGGAAATAGCAGTTCTAGGACTATCAGCAGTGCAGAGATGGAAATAAATCAATATGGTATACCGGCTGTTTTAGCTTTTCCCTTAAAAAGCTGAGAGTTCAAACTGCACCTTACTGCCTTTATTCCAGTTTTTAGAAAGTAAAAGCACTAGTAATCCACCAAAAAAAAGCACCTTCTACCAACAGAGTTCAAAAGCAGTCAAAGCTACCCTTGCTTTGCAAAGGAAGTATCCGCCACAAAGGGAAGGATTTTGTGTCACACAAGATGTCAGTGGCAGAGCTGTGTACTGCAAGATAATTAGTTTGGAAGTCAAAGCAGAACTCCATTCTTGCAGCTACCTACTGAAGTTCTTTGGCAAAAGAAATGCCTGTTGTTAGAAACTTGTCTGAAGTCAGTTTGAAGCCAGCCACCAGCTCTTTCCACTGGATACACTTAGAACCCTTCAAGCACATCTCAGATCCTACTTGACTAACAGGTGAAGGTGATTCTCCTTCACTGCAACTGACACAATTTATAACTTCTGCAAGTAGAGACATCTAAGTCCTATCTATGCTGTCACAGGGAATTTCTGAGTAGCCATGCTAAGCAGGATAGTGATAACCATGAAGATACTCGGCCACCTCAGTCATAAATCAACATACTCATGTAAATTAGACTTTAGTTTCAAAATGTGTTTCTTGCCTAAATATTTAAACACATAAATAACCTACAGCCATTCCAGCTTGTCATTTTAAGCTTTCTGACATTTATTGTTCGCAAGAAAAGAAAGGTCAGACTTATCAAATCTGCATTTATGCTTCCATGACATTTTTCTCCAACCAAATCTTTCTGAATTAAAGAAGCAAGACAAATGTGGCTCATTTCATAAAGGACCTTTCTCAGCTCAGCACTGTGGTCTCAGCAACCATGTTGAGCTCAGCAGTGGCTTCCCAGGAAACAGATGCTGTGGCTCGGTGGATAAAAGAGATCTGGAAAGCAGGCAACCTGAATTGCTGTTTGCTGTTAGGTAAATCACTTGTGCCAAAAAAAGAGATCTCCTAGTCTCAGTACTCTAGTTCTGGGTAGCTCAAGAGGATGCTTTGGTGTGAGCATTAGGAAATGTCCAGGCACAGCATGGAATTTGCTGCCATTTGGGAAGTAACTTGGACTGTCAGAACATCATCACTCCAAGTGAGTTAGCACTGATGTATTCAAAAGGTGATACCTTCTTGATTAAGACAAGGCTCATTTAGTTGGGAACTTTGTGAGTAAGTGGTAAATACTGTCAGTCTCCCCATAACTTTTCTACTTCTTTTGGCTAATTCACAAACATTGTCACATACACAGATTTTATTTCCTATCATGTAATGTTCACGTGAGATGTGCAGTGAACCAAATGACCAGATTACCTCAGGATCCAATTCACTCAGACACTGCAAAGCCTCCTTTGATTTTGAAGAATGTCTCTGCTTTTGTATAATAAAGCACTTAAGTTTCCCTGTGCTCTTCTTTACTGTAGGTATTTATTTCCTGTTTTTAAGGATGGGAAAATAAAAGCACAGCAAGTTTAGAGAAAACGTGTTTTTAAAGTGTGCCATAAATGCTCATTCAAACATAATAAATTGTTACTTGTGCCCCTTTTGGTATTTCTTTATGGCTATTTTACTGAACAAGCTTATGAATAAGAACATTCATAAGAACAATCAGCCTAAAAGTAAACAAAATTTGCAGAAAACAGACCCAGAAATCATAAACTTATTGTGCATAATCCTGACTCCCAATGAGGATCAGCAACACCGCATAACTCCGGGAAAACAAAACCATGTGATGAAAGCATGCCTTCAATGAACCACTCAAAGACTGAGCATCATTTCTAACATTATCTGTCAAATAATTGGCAACAGATTTGCAAAGACTGGTGGCTTTATTGTGAAAGTCTGGTGGCTTTGCAAGCCAAATTTTTGTAGTCAGCATGGAAAAAGAAGACAAGGCATCACAAGTCAACAGTTATAAGCTATGAGTTTTCTTGAGTTTTCTTAGTGCTGCTGGAGTAGGAAAATGACTTGGACAGAAGCAGGCAGGACAGCAGTAGGATCAAGGATCATACTGCCCACAAAGGCAGGCAAACTCATCACTAGGCAATTAGTTTCCTTTCCAAGAGGCAGTTACAGTTCAAGAAGAGGTGCTGTGGACTGACTAAATCCATATTTCTGGAGAGCACCAGTGACAGGAGGTCTAGAGGGAAGTGCTACAGACCTAATAGGGCAGGAAGACTTGGAAAGATGCTCCTAAGCACACTCATGATTCACTGTGATTTAGCAACTGGTAATCAACACGCAGCACACTGGTACTCATGACAACTCAAGGGTTGAAAAGCAAAACCTCCATTTGCACTAGTTCTTGCCTAGAGTAAACTCAAGTGCAACTCCTTAAGCTTTGGACTGACAAAGCTGGCCTGATAGCTGAGGCTAAGCACAAAACCCCAGCAGAAAAAAGCAAAGCCACTTCCACTACAACAAAAACCTTTCAGAAGCCCGATGGCAGTGCCTCAGTCTTATCCACCAAGTTTTGTCACTGCCTTATCAGAAGAGCAAGATCAGATTTCAGATGTAGCACACAGTTGAGGATGAGAGAAAAAGACAGCAACTGCAAAGTGACTGATGTCATTTACCAGTTTTCTGCTCAGTATGGCACAACTCCAAACACTGTCCTTTGAAGGCAGAAAAACAAAACTAAATAATAATAAAAGAAAAATATAACTAAGAGACCTTGATTAGATACTGGTACCTCTAAAATATGCAGAAATAATTCTGTGGACTTTACCAGTCAGATTTCAGCTTGGAGCTCTGATTTTCATTTACAAAATATCCCCTTTCAAAACCACATTTTTATCTAGTCTCAAGTTCTTTCTAATCTTTAGGCAAAGAGTTCCTCCTGCAAATGAGTTCAGGTGTATAGTAGCAGTCCCCTAAAGATGTAGAGCCTAATTGCCTCGGTATTATAATAGCATTGGTATGTAGTGAATGCAGTTTCAGGGAGAATACATGTGGCAAGTTAATAAAATTTTAGATGAAGGCCACAGTGCAGGAGTAATATTTCGCCTAGCCAGAGGATGAAAAGTTATGCATTGCTATTTAAAAAATATAATTGGAATGTTAAATCTATTTCATGAATGAAAGTACATTGACCTTTAGAGGGAAGAATGACTCATTTTCAACCCTGGATGCCCCTTCTTAACATACGTTTCCCACCTTTGCATATGTAAGTAGCAATTAGTTTTCATGGGAAGTTATTTTATGGCCATTTCATCTTATTAAACTTTCTAGGTAAACTCACAAGAAACCTATTTAGCAACATTTGTAGCGCAGGTGCCCTACAGTGAGTAGACTAGTTACCTGTGAGGTTAACATGAAAAAAGTCCAAATACCAGTGCAGGGTAAGGGTGGAAGGGCTCTGGATTATTTCCCTCAAGAAAACTCAATAACCTGTCTAGAGTACACTGCTACAGAGATCCACTGTGGTTCAACACTACATAAAAAATCCTGTAAGACCAGAACTAAAGCCAGCCTGGAATCTCCTGACAATAATATTCACATTGGCTCTTCAGCACCCCATGGCAATGTACTGGTTTTTATTAAACTCTTTTGGGAAAGGTTTCCTTGGAGGCTCAGCAGAGTTTCCAGTCAAAACCATAGACAATAAGAGCAAAGTCAACAGCAACCTGGTAGTTGAGAGGTTCACCTAAAATACAGGAGATCTGCAGCTCTTCATTTCTGTCCAAGCTTCTCTCTCCTTTCCTCTGCACTTTTTGTTGTGTATTCTTCCACAGAAAAGATTGACATTAATTTGTTGATTTTTTTTTTTTCCCCCAGAGAAGTGCTGGGGGAAGGATAAGAAGACCATATGAAGTCTGAAAGCATTTCCAAGAGAAGAAAACTCTCTTGTACCTAATTTTGAAAAGGCCAAGCTGACACAGAAATGGTAGATGGGCTGAGGACCACAGCTTCTCTAAATGGAAGCTTTTCCTTTCAGGATGCTCTGTTCCCACAAGGACGAGTGTGTGAGAGAAATTTGGCATCAAGAATATTTGCAGGAAAGCCCTGTATAAATTCCTGTCAACTTTATGGCTTGTCTGTTAACCACAGCAGCCCACAAGTATATCCTTTACTAATTGTTCAGTAACAGAAGGAGACAAAGTGCTTTATGCAAACATGCTGTTAAAAAGGGAAAAGGTTCACTCCAGTTAAATTTATCTTTGAGCCAGCATCTGAAAGTATAAGTTAAAGAGAATAAAGCACTATTTATAGGACTCCATTGTCATCTCTAAGGTCAGTGGGATTTCATCCCCCTGCCATTGTTTTCTCATCCTAAAATGTAATTCATTCTCGTGGAGGATAATGTGGTCAAAATAATTTAGCAAGGTAATATTACATTTTCCTGGGAAGTACTGCAAACCTGGGCATCTCCAGCAGACAAGAGTGGGGGGGAAAAAAAAAGCCCACTATGCCAACATAAGTGAAGCAGCTTTACATTGTTGATGGGAGGATTGTGTTGTTTGAAATCCATTTCCAATTAGCTTAACCAATGAAGGAAAGGCTCAATTGCCTTAGGAAGGGCTTTAGTTAAGCCCCGTACACATTAGCTGCAATGGTGTCAATAATTGCTGGAATCTGACGGGCTGGTGGATGCTGTTCATGCTGTTATCACTGTGTCAGCACATCCCGCTGTCGACAGGGCTACACAGCACAAATTCAAGCCTGGCAGTGACACATGGTATTCACACAGGCAGCACCTTTGCACAGCAGTAGGAATGGATTTCCTAATGTTGTTAAACAAACCCGCATTACAGAAGCAGGGCAAAGCCACCTAACAGTGTAACTACACTAAGGTGTCATTGCTGAAACAGCAGAGTTGCAATTCAGAAGGAGACCAGGATTTTTACAGGAGATTAATAGATGCAAGGAGAAGTTACCACTTTGATATAGGTAAATGAGATCCATATTCCTGTCCTCTGCTCCTTTTCCTGCATTCTCTATGATTGACTTTGTACGACTGTGTTGCAGTAAGAACAGCAGAGCGTTGTCTCCAACATTATTTTACAGGGACATAGCTCCCTACTGATGTGGAAAAACATGCATTTCTCCTCAACAGTGAGACAAGAGACAAAATGCAAGCCTGGGAGTTTCACTAGCTTTGGTTAAAGCTCCATCTGCGTTGTATTCTCAACATCAGAGCACCTGTTAGTTCACATGTATACCCTTCACTCAGATTGAAAACACACCTTCATCCTCTAAGACAAATGCATGTCCTCCAGCTCCCTCATTGCTGTACCTGAGTAAAGATGGCATTCAAAACTAAGGTTTCACTGACAAAGAAGGAGATCTGTAAATTAAAACAAGTGCTAATCACAATATATTCCCCAAACAGGAAAAAAGAAAAAAAAAAAGAGACGGGAGGTTTTGGNAAGGGAAGATTTGTTTTTTTTTTAATTTTTTTTTTTTTTTTTTTTTTTTTTTTTTTTTTTTTTTACAGCAACATAGCAAGGCAAGACCTACTGGAAGGTGGGGTGTATTGGCCTCACCTAGCCACCTTGTGGTAGACAGTACCTTTGTGTTACCCCTGCCAGATCCAGAAGGAAGAGCTAATATGGGTACCTCACATCAGCCACAGCTGTACGACTTACTCATACCCAGCCTACTCTGACAGTCTGCTTTGATTTTTGTTTCAGGCAGCAAGGAATGAAATGGGGTCCATTTGCAGTTCTTCAGACGGCTATCCCATCTTTTAAGATGAGCATCAGAATCAGTTGCTTCAACTTTGTATTCAAAGTCCAGCACCGACTTCTCTTGCCTTTTGTGAATTTACTTAAATGTATTTTGTGGTCCATTAAGTAGGTGGCTACTCAGGGACACACCATTGACTTGTACAGAGCTTCATGAAAGCTACCTAACTTAACTCACTGTGACAAATTATTTGGACCTGCAGTCCTCTAGGTATTATATTCTAGTAGGAAAGGGTGAATCAGAGCTTGTGTTAAAGGTACAATGCACACACAGAGTGGAAGTTTCTCTTGATCACTGGCCCTAAACAGAGCCCTGATTTGAGATAAAGGAGCTGCCTCAAACTGTGACTACAAATCACTGCTAACCAGAACCAAAATTCTAAGCCAGGTTCTCTCTTCACAGAAGTACCCGTGCTACATGAGCCTCCTCAGATGTACAACTTCTTCTGGTACTGTAGCTGATACAGTGCAGTTCCCTAAGGATCCTCTGTGGTTTTAAAAGGGGTAGAAATGTCTATCAGCCCTTATCTTTTATGTTTAAAGAATAATAATATTAATACCAATAGCCAATAATATTGATAGTAGCATTAGTGTACAAAATTGGAGGTCAGACCCAGCTTTGGAGATGTTTGTGCTGTTCCCTGGTCTGCTTGCACATAACCTTGAAAACACTTGCAGCACTTTGAGGAAGCATCCCTTTTTAGGATATTTGTTAAGTTTCAGAGAACCTGATCTTGCTGTCCTTTGCCTAATGACATTTTAACCTTTAGGTCTTGCTTACGGCTATCTAGCACATATAAACTCTTGGCGGTTCGTAAAAATCCCTGAGCACTTCTAAAATACTCCTCCTGGCCCCACTAAAGCCCCTCGATATATTTCGCACCGGTAAAGCGCAGCCTTTAAGGACAAGCCTTTAGCGGAAGGCACGACTGCTCGGGGGGAGCAGCACTTCCCGCATCCGCGGGGCTGTCAGTGACTGGGACGGTGCGGAGCGCTGGACGCGTGTCCCGGCGGAGAGGGCACACCGCACTGCCAGGATATGGCGCGGGCGCACGCAGCGGGGGCTGCGCGGGAGCGGGCGAGGGGCGCTGCCCGGCGCGGTGCGCGGCATGCAACGCACGGCTCACCTGCCGCGGAGACGTGGAAGAGGAGGCGGGGACGGGCGGCGCGGATGGCCGCGGACAGCCCTCGCTCGCTGCCCGGGAGGGCGCCGCGGCGCTCGGGCATCAGCCGCACCCGCAGCCGCCCGTCTCCGGCGCGGAGCCACCAGGCGAAGAGCTCGGTGAGGTTGAACTCCAGGTGCGCCCCTCCGGAGCCCGGCGGCGGCTCCCCGGCGCAGCCGTCCCGCAGGGTGCCCTCGCCCACCTCCAGCACCAGCTGCTTGGCGCGCCGCAGCCGCCGCCCGGCCGCGGAG